>SPJY01015826.1:1333460-1371662 GCA_005191435.1 Raddia distichophylla
CCGTAGGATGTCATTCGCCCACCACAGCTTGAAGTCGTGGACGAAGTTCCAGCTCTCGGGGTTCAGTTGGGGTGTTTGAAGCAAGGCAGACAGACGTCCCCAAATGTAGGAACTGAAAGCACATTGAAGGAGAAGATGCTCTGGGGTTTCGAGGTTGCGAGTACACAGTGGGCAAAAATAGCTGTTTGGTAGCTGTCGCCGGAGTAAGGCGTCTGGTGTGAAGACCCGTTTGTGAAGTAGCAACCAGAGGAAAACTTGCATTTGGAGGGTGCCCAAAGCTTCCAGACCTTATGGAGAGTTGGTGTGGCGACCCGGCCCACAAACTGAAGTAAATAAGCCGACTTGACTGAGAATTGCCCATTTGCAGTGAAGTTCCAAAACTGCTCATCGGGTTCATTTGGGGACAGGTTGGTTTGAGCAATTCGTCTGAGAAGATCGACCAACTGCGGAATCATATCCGAGGAAAGGTTGCGCCTTAGGTCCGTTATCCAGTTGTTGTTTGTTATGGCATCAAGAACTGATCTGTTCTTTCTGGATGCTGCAATGAAAAACGATGGGGCTATCTGTTTTGGAGCACAACCGGAGAGCCAATTATCTTCCCAGAAGGAGAGTGAGGCGCCATTGCGGAGGAAGGTGGCGCAGGGGTGGATAGGGTGGCCTTGAGAAACATAGGGTCGAGGCCTGGAAGTGAAGGTGGAGCGGGTAAAGGAACTCTGAGTGGACCAAAAGGGAGTCAGCTGGGCCGGAAGCAAACTCGCGGAGCCCGCTGGGCCGAGGCGCTGACAGGCACCCGGGCGCAAGCGGCTGCACGTGGGTGAGAAGGGAGTTTGAAACTCCCCTGCCCGAGGCACAAGGCTGCGGCCCAGCTGCTGGCGCCAGGCGCACCTGCCCGAGGCATGGAGAGGCAGGCCCAGTCAACGCGGCCACATCAGCAAGGTTGACGGAGGGAGCGTCCGCGAGGGCATCGCCGCCGAGCCCGGGCCCGAGCGCGACCTCGCCGGCGGAGGCGGAGGGGAAGCCGCCGCCGTCAGGGGAGCCTGAGCGAGCGCCATCGCGTAAGCCGAGCACAGGCGAGGCCGGGACAGAGCCCGCGCGGCAGCCGTGGCGGCGCTCAGGGGCGCCGGGGTGAGCGTGGCCACCGGGGAGAGCACGCGCTCCGGGCCGCGGGCTGATGGCGGGGCGTCGGCAGGACGGAGAGCGCGAGCGCGAGCGGCGACGATGTGGAGGGCAAGAGCACGCAGTGCCTAGGCGAAGAGGACGAGCGTGCTCGTGGGTAGAGACTGCGCGGCGCCAGCGCGACGGGGAGCGCGAGCGTGCTGGAGGGTCTTGTGAGGAGGAGGCGGCGGCAGAGGTGGTGCGAGCGGGCGATTTGCCATGGCGCCGGCGGTGGCGAGCGGTAGGGCGCACGCGCCACCGTCCTCGCCGTCACTGCCACTATCCGAACCGCGGCAAGGTCTGAACAGGGAGCGGCAGGCGGCCGGCGGCGCCGGCAGCACCACTAGAGGGACGGTGTCGGGGTAGCCCATGTTCCAGGGGTGCGGCACAAGGATCGGGATGCCGCCGTCGACGCGCGAGGACACGGCTGAGAAGTCCTCGACCGTGTCGACGTGGACGGGCAAGTGATGCACTGAAGCGCGGGGGGGCGTGGCCTGGGGGCGCCGGCGAACCTTGAAGAGTCGGAATCGCCGCCGAGGCGGGGCTCCATGAACGGTAGGGGCTCGACGAGCTCAAGCTCAACCTCCAAGGGGATGCTCGCAGGGTCACGGGTCCAGACCCAGGCCCTGAAGGAGGAGGTATCAAGGCGCCTCCTCGTGATCTCTTCGATGGTGTCTAGGCGGCCGACACCAGCGAAGACGCGGCCAACCACTTCATCGAACCAAGCGTGCAGCGGGAGGCCCTCCAGGAAAACCCGCACTCGGAAGCGCACGGTGCCGGGGCCCCCAACCGCATGGACGTCGTCGGCGATGGCCTCCAGAGCGAAGTGGCGGCCATGGGCGCGGAAGGAGCTCCGAGCGACTAGCCTTGCCTGCTCCGGCAGGGTAAAGCGAGCCAAGAAGCGCAGGTGGGAGTGGTGGGTGACAGTGATGTCAAAAATAGGGATGTCGGTGCGCAAGCTGATCTGTTGGGCGACCCAATCGGAGTCTGGGTGCGGGCCACCGGTGATGGAGACAATGACGGCATGGCGGTGCAGCACTCCAGCGTCTCGGCGGATGGCCGACGTGACATCAATGCAAATACGAGCTGAGGGAGGGCGTTGCGGGGCAAGGGCGGAGCGGCGCAGGGGAGCCATGGTGTCGGGGACTGGTGGAAGGGGTAGGAACGCAAGGTGGGGCTGTCTGGGAAGAGGAGCAAGGCGGTGGTGGTGGCGAGGATGGGGAGTGGCGGGCGCACGCCGGCGACAGGAGGCGGCCGTATGGCCCGAGCGAAGGCAAGAAAAGCACTTCACTGGGTCACGACAAGCCGCTGCTCGGTGGTCTTGAGCGAGGCAACGGGCGCATCGGTCTTTAAGGCTGCCGCGGAGGAGGTGGCTTGCGCGGCGAGCTCTGGCAATGAAGAGGCCACGGCTTTGTTGGGGACGATGCAGGCCACGCCGCCGCCGCCTCGGGCCTGCTAGTTGCCATTTCGGGGAAGAACACGCGGCTGGGACGACTGCGATGGAGTGAAGGCTGGGCGTGGAGGAGAGGGCTGGCGCATTTGTGGCGGCAGCCAAGTTCGGATGGGGGAAGGAGGGAGTAATGGCGGCCTGGTGGAGGTGGTTGGGCGCTCTCGAAGTTGAGGGGGAGCCAGAGGCGACAACGGCGGCGTAAGATCTGGTGGCTTCAATGGTCGAGCTGGATCTGGGAGCTGGACGCCAGCAGGAGCATGGGTCAACTGGGCGAGCCATGGCGAAGGGCGTGGGGTGCGGTGGCCGTCTTCGCGGGAGTGGCAAGACACGGGGCGGCGGAGGCCGCCGCGGCCGGGAGGCGGGCGGCGCTGGGGCTCGTAATCAGAATGATTGCTCAAAACAGAAAGGTGGCTCGACAGGACAGATCATTTTCTCCCATTTCTCTCTCCCCTCTCCCCTCTCCCTCTCTCTCTCTCTCTCTCTCTCTCTCTCTCTCTTCCTCACTTCCCCTCTCGGCCGCTACCGCGCCATCTTTCCCAACGCCCTCTCCGTCCCGCCGCCTCCTCCCCCCCTCTCTCTATTTCACCGCCCCTGCCGTGCGCTCTACATGGACAAATGAGGGGAGGAGGAGGTTTCCTATGTTTTACGGGTTCTCTCGTCTCTCAGAATGGATAGAGGGTTATTTGGGGAACCCATTGAAGGCCAGACAGTTTGTCAGATCCTCTGTTTTACTGATCTCGATCCGTTTACGGGACCACGTTGGAGACAACCTAAGCTTGTAGGTTGCCATGGGCCGCTTCTTCTTCGTCTCCCTCTGGTGGCTGCATGGTCTTGCGCCGCTCCGCTTTCTCAGGATCTCCCAGTACATGGACGTGTCGGTAATGGTAATTGTACTGTACGGTCACAAGCTCAGCTAGTTTGAGGCTTCGAGCCATCCTTTGTTGTCACCGACGACGAGCTCATCGCCAGGCGTAGAGCTGTGCGGTGTAGGGCTGGACAAAAAGCTTGTTTTCTGAATTTTGGGTTTGATTTTAATTTATATCCGATTCAATTCTAAATTATTCTAACAATAAAATTAGTCGATTTTAGATAAACTTTAAATGCATTTGGACTTGGCTTGGCTCGGCTCAAAAGCTTGATTGTAAAGTTATCCCTCTAAAAAAACAAAAATCATATGGAATCAATATGTATCAATTTTAGAAAGAACTTTAAAAAAAACTACAAGATTTCCAGCGAGGCGTTGGTACGTACATACGCCCATATGCTCATAGTTTACATGTAAGTACTCGACTTCTGTCTTCACGAAACTTTGTGGGTGTTGGTAATTAAATGAAAGCTCATCCAAATAAGTAATCTGAATAAATGAATAAGCTAGCTAAATTAAAACGGCTTGAATGTTAATTTAAACTTCAATAGATTATTAGATTCCTGAATCATTTTTGAAGTTGATTCGCTTCGTTACGTTAGTCCAAGGAGCTTACACACATATTGGAGTCTTTTAGCGGACGGTATATCGTTTGAACTATATAGATGTTTCACGTGAAATATAGTGAAAAACATAATGGCCTTGTTTGTTTCAGCTTAAATTAAATAAAATAAATTTTGTTATTTTTGTGAAATCCAAATTATGTAATATTTTGTAGTCATTTTTGTGGGGTTTTAAATAGTTCTTTGAATTGGTAAAATAATTTATCATTATTTTTTGAACTATTTAAAACGTTTTTTGAGGGGTCACAACTTTTCATATTAAAGTTTTTAGCAACTTTCAACTCAAACAAATAAGACCAGTGTAAAATATACGAAACACTTATAAAACACCATGTGAAAGTGAAACACATCATACATAAAATGCTTATAAAATAATATATAAAACACATGAAACATCTATACATTTGGACGGTATATCGTCCATTAGTATTCCTGTATATACTGGGCTTCACGATAAAAAAAGGCTAGATAAAAGAAAATTGTTTTTAATTTAAACTTGTCCCTCCGAATGTGCTATTATTTCTTTGGGCAATTCGGTCACGTTGCACTCTGGAAGTTGCAAATTTTGTAGCCACACATGCAAAGCATAGCTAGCACCGAGTGCTATTTCTTTACACATGGATATAGTCGGGTGAATCATGTCTTTATAATGCGTTGAACGACAAAAAGGATCAACAAAAACCGCCTATAAACAGGGCATTTGGTCTAGTGGTATGATTCTCGCTTTGGGTGCGAGAGGTCTCGAGTTCGATTCTCGGAATGCCCCTTTTTTTCAGTTTTTTCTCTCTCTCTTTCTTGTTCATCCTTCTAAACTTCTTTCAATTCAATACTGCAAGCAGATAGAAAGTCAGAAACAATATCAATCTATGCGAGATAATGCTCCAGACATTTTGTTAGCAACGGACACTTCTATTTGCTTTGTTTTAGGCCACGAGTCCGCGAGACATTAGCATGATCATAAAAATGAGGCACAAATTCTTTCAAGCTATTGTAAACAATGCCGTGATAGTTTCGTTTAGCACAAATTCAACACGAAGCAGAGTTTAGCTTACCAAATCACTATCGCCTCAACCTTTCGCGCCAGAATTTGCCGTCTCCTTGGCCTTTTTTTTTTAATTTCTCATTCAGATTCTGAAAATCTACAACAATCAGCACTCACACTGTCACACAAATACGCATCTCTACAGGGCTCACCGTTAATTAGAGACAAAAAGGACAAGAAAAAAATGGCGGGCTTGCATCATCAGCTCAGGAGATGACGAACACCCTGAGCTCCCCCCTGTCCCCCCGGGTGATGCGGGTGTCGCCGTCGAGGTAGGTCACCTCGAACTCGCCGCTCCCGGTGTTGGACGGCGGCCGGAGGTTGTCGGGGATGCGCGGGACCTCCAGCGGCGGCAGCTGCGACAGGTTCCCCTTCGTCTTCACCGTCGTCTTCTCGAACGTGATCTTGATGCTCGCCGTGCCTGCAAGAACGAGCAGCGCCTTGATGGATTACTGATTTACTACCACTATGAACAATGATCTAGCACTAAAACGTGGGATTTAGTGATCGCTGGTGAATAACATTGGCGCTAACTCTGATCGGTTTGGGTTCGAGGCTACGAGGATGAGCAAAGCAGCTCACCGATGAGCTCAAACTTGTGCGCGAGCGTCGCCGTGACCTCGACCGGCGGCAGCGGCCACGGCGCGCCGAGCTCGAGCTCGACGATGTTGTCGAAGTCCTTGCTGACGACGTCGATCCTCTGAAACACCTGCACGCATCGACCATCGCGTCACGTTTCAGGCTGAGATTTGCATCGCATTTTCAGGATTCAGGCTGAGATTTGCATGGTCGATCACCTGGCCGAGGGTGATGGGGAGGAGGCGGCCGGTGGGCGGGCCGGGGCGGCTGCCGCCGAGCGTCCGCGACGAGAACGCGCTGCTGTACACCAGCCGCCACCGCCCCTGAAGCTTGTCCATGTCCCTGACCAGGTCGACGGCGCCCCCCGCCGCCGCCTCCAGCTCCCGCGCCGCCGCGTCCGCCGCGTCCAGGTCCTCCTGGCTGGCCGCCAGCCCGCGGTTCAGCCCGGACACCGTGCTCTGCGCCCAAAATCATGCAAAAGAAAGTGAAGAACCCACCAAGCGAGACATGCCAAGGCACGCTCTGGTTGCTGGTGAGGTGGCTACTGACCAGCAGCTTGACCTTCAGCGAAGCCACGGCGCCGGCGTTCTCGTACTCGGCCGCCGACGGCGACGGCGCCGCCGTCGCGCGAACGGAGAGCTGCCGCGTGTTCTCGGCGGAGCTCCTCCCGCCGCCACCGCAGCTCGCCCACCATGTCTTCTTGCTGCTGCTGCTGCTGCTCGTAGGACGACCGAGCAGGGGAAGAGCGGCGGTGGCGGCGCAGCAGGACGACGACGGCGACCACGGCGCCGCCATGGCCACGGCCAGCACCGTGCGTGTAGGGGACGTGGCAACTGACAAGCAATCAATCAAGCAACGCAGTGGCGCGCTCTCAAGATTCCGCGGCTAGTAGTGCGCGGCGCTTGGGGGTAGTAGAATGGAAGGAATAATAGAATTTTTTGTGGTGGGCGAGGCGACTGGGTGAGGACGACGAGCCAAGCGAGTGGTGCGGATCGGGACGCGTCAGGGCGGGAGAGGTCAGAGGTGTACGCGCTTACGCTTTCGCGTGGCGTTGGCGTATTCCATGCACGGGGCGTGTAACAAAAATGTTCTAACTTCTAACAAGAATTGCACATACAAGAAAGACAGCAGGAAGGGTCGGATTCTCACTTTGGGATCTCTCCATCTTAACAGTGTCTATCACATTCGCACGAACGTGTCATCCCATTCATCTCCATGCTTTCTATGTCACTGTTAATCGGTTAAGCCGCCAAGCAAAATATACCGGTAGGATTCACTACCAGGGAAAAAGGCTTTCCAAGCGCTTGATAAGCCCCCTACAAGCGGTTTTAAAACCGCTTGTAAGTAACCGTGACTGATGCCTCGTGGAGCATCACAAGCGGCACAAGCGGTTTAGAGAACCGCTTGTAATAGAGTGTAAAAAGGCAAATAAATATTGGGGGAGATGGGATTTGAACCCAGGACCTATTGACTCACACCTCACCCAGCTAGCCAACCCACCCACACGCATTATCTGATAGAATGGGGGGAGCTTTCCTTTTATCTATTCGAAAAATGGGCCTCTAGAAGCGGTTGGGGCTATTAAACCGCTTGTAAAGCCAAACATCCTAAGCGGTTCGTGTTCCCAACCGCTTGTAGAGGTATAGCAGCGGTTGGGGACACAAACTGCTTAGGATTTTAGGTCTTTAGAAGCGGATCATGCCCCCAACCGCTTCTAGAGGTCATTTTTTGGCTTGAGATTATTTTGAGGCATTAAACCGCTTGGAGAAGTTTGATCCTTTTTTTTTGAACCGCTTGAGAAAGCTTATTCCGTAGTAGTGATTTGCACCCGTACAAAATCACGAACAACAGCAGAAGACACAATGTTTGTTAACGCAGTTCAGCTTTCGACTATATTTACGGGCTCTGATTATGTACGCTCTTTCCCAAACCATAATACCGCAGCACACCGGTTGACCTGGCCACGAACACATGTCGACCGCTGATCTCCTTTACCTATGCTACTATTATGAAGTCGTTATCCTGATTGCACCAGAGTTGCTCCCTTTTATATAGTGAAGGCCTGACTAAAGTATAACTTCAACTCTATACCAACCCTGCATATTACAACACAGAGTCTATATAATCTACTTATACACATATTCGACACAAAACATAACATATACACAGAGTCCATGTCCTATCTTTCAATACAGAAAATAAAAAAATCATAGCAATCTTGGAAAAACATAAATTTATGTGAGTTTAAAAAATTATATGTACTCCAATGAGACAGTAAAATATAAATAAAATAGATGTCAAATTTTATATTAAATTAATGATAACTAGGGTCATAAAATTAAATATTATATTATAATTTTGTATTACATAAATACAAAAGTTCAATCACAAGTAAAATATTATTTTACATAAAACTAGCATGATAACCCTTGTATTTGCACGATTTCTATATATAATTGGTGAAAGTGTGTATTTCTGGTGGGAGAGCTAAAAAATTGCTAGCTGGGTGTTTTTTGTTTCACAGTGCATATGTAGGGTGATATTTATTAGCTTGAAGGTGTGAAACAATTTTATGGCATTATTTAGTACTTTAATCCATGGACCATGCTACAAGCTACAATTGGCTTGGTTGCTCAAATGAACTCGTTTTCCAAACGACCTTAAACAACCTTTAAGTTCAAATTCCACATGGACTTTTAGTGCGACCAATTAGTTTGTTGTCATACTCTTTAAATACAATTCTCTATCTCTAGAATAAGTATGTGATACCGAAGTTATAAGCGTAGAGATAGAATCCAACCCTATTTCATCCTTCATGTAATATTAGTTTATAAAGCAACTATGACTCTTTTCATGATAATAAAATCTTTTGTCATCAAACAAATATACACCAAATCGGCTTGCGCGCTATAGTTGATGTCCTCCTTTTTTTCTAGAGTAACATGGAAATTTGTAGTATCTTAAAGCGAATGTGGTGGCTCGGCTTGATTTGTACGTGTCTTTTTCATATGGTCTTTTCATTGTATGTGTATGTTTGATAGCTGCTCCTCAATCATGGTAAAGCGGTCTCTCTCTTTCCGTGACTTCACATGTAAACTTACGTCAAGCGCTTGCGTATCTCTTCTCATGGTGACTCCATTGCACACTTATGAGTTGATGGTTGCTCCTTGATTTGGCCATTTGGGTGAGTTATGTTGCATATCGTGGACTCCCCATTGGAGTTGGTCAGCCAAGTGTCTCAAGATCTCATTGATTTCTAGCTAATTCTTCCATTGCACCCTAAACCCAAAACCATTAGAATATCTGTTAAATGCAGATGTGGACGCCAATGTGTTCACTAAATGACCACATCGTCGTTAAACATTGATGTGACTTCCAATCTATGCAATCAATGATGATGTGGGTCATCTTCTTTCTCCCCTCTTCCCAATCTTGGTGCAATTCCCCTCGTTTTCTCCATGGCTACTGTCGTTGGGGTCCTTCCTCCAATTTCCTAGTCGCCCCTCATCTCTCTCTTGAATTCGTCGTTGGGTCCTTCCGCCAATCTTCCAGTCGACACGGTCGGATTTGCCTTGATCTCACCTCCTTCGAGCCACCATTGCCTTGGCCTCCTAGGTTGTCGCCGCCATTACCAGATCTGGAGAACCTGGACAACGGCGAGGCATGGTTCACATCGACGCGTGCAACCATTTCCTCTCACCGCCGCCGTTGCCTCCTCCCAAGTCTTCGTTGCCATTGATGGATTTGGAGAGCGCCGACAATGAGTCAGTGTCAACGCTAATGTGGGATCCTACGATCCTGCCATCTCATATCCCAGCAACGATCCGGACCCCAAGACCAAAATCAGGCCTCGGAGTCACCCCTTCTACATCCATTGGTTCAACTGGAGGCACAATTAAGGCTGTGTCCCAATTTAATCCAAAAGACCATCCTTTGTGGGTGAGAGACATTAGACATATATACCTTTTAAATTGTGTCCTTTCATCACCAATATCTAACGTGGGATCTCACATCGAATCTCGTTCGATTTAGTGCTCCCTATCACCAATATCTGATTTGAAACTAAAACAAAAAAAATGTAGTCGGCAACTTATCAAGAGGACCATATGGACACTGTACTTCCGCAGTGTTCACGCCCCACGGCCTCACCGAGACACCACCCCAGGGGCGCAACCACGAACCGCTCCCGGAGGGGACGAGCCCTCGCCGCACGCCATCCTCCGCCGCCCATGGACTCCTGCTCAGGAACCTCAGGTGAGCTCCCCTCGCCAGCCAGTTTCAATCTCTCACGCGGTTTGTGGCGTCTCTCGATGATTGGCATCGGCCGTGAGTGCGAGGTGCTCGACGAAATGCCTCCTGAGATGCCACGGCGTGGCCTTTGACCGCAGGTCACGAGCCGGAGCGGCGGTCGTGGGCGGGCCTCCCGTCGGACCTCCTCGGCGTCGTGGTCGGCCGCCTCCCCTGCGTCGAGGACCGCGCCAGGCAGCGCTCCGTCTGCCGCGCGTGGCGCGCCGCCGCGCGCCTCCACCAGACGCCGCCGCCGCCGCTCCCCCTCCTCGTGCTCCCCAGCTTCAGGTTCTCCGGCTTCTCCCCGGGCGCGACCATGGCGGCGGCCACCCGCCGCATCCCGCTGCCCCGGGAGGTGGCTGCTCATGATGTCCGCTGCGTGGGCTCCTTCCAAGGTTGGCTCGCCGGCGTGCAGCCCAGAAAGGGTCGCTACTACGGTGACGGCAAGTGCTTCTTGGTGAATGCTTTCTCTCGGGATGTTGTCCGTCTCCCACCTCCTTCGGCAGCCACCCATTTCGTCGATGCCTACAGCAGGTTTCTGCCCATCGTCAATGGCTCCGGCGCGGTGGAGTGTACAGTCAACGCCGCGCAGTATGTGATGTCCTTCTGCAAGGTGATCCTGTCTGCTTCACCTGATGGTAGCTCCGAGTGCACTGTGGCTGCCTTCTCTGTGCATAGAAACGGAGCTAAGCTTGCTGTCTGGCAGCCTGGGATGACGTCGTGGTGCGTCTGCAATGGCGGCTGCATCAGTAAGTTCAGTGACATCACATTCTACCAGGGGAAGCTTTACATGCTCAGCAATCTCACCACAAACATCTTTGCATTTACCATCATGGAGGAGGAGGACGATCGTGGCCTGACAATTTCTCACGTTGAGCTCTGTGCGGCCAAGGTGCCCAAGGTGAGACATAGCTATGGAGAGAGGTGGAATATGGTGGAATGGCACGGAAAATTGCTGCTCATCGTCAGGTACCTAGGTGTTGGTGATGGTGGTGAAGGCGGGCACAACATCTGTAAGATTGGTGTATTTGAGGTTGACGTGAGCACAAATCCTTTAGGATTCACTGAGATCAACAGCTTGGATGGCGACTGCATCTTCGTCAGTCCGTGCAGCAGCAGGTCATTCCCTGCGTGTCAGTACGAGGAAGTCGAAGACGATCTCGTGTACTTCATCGATGACCTCCTCTATCCCAGCAAAAACGTCCCCCCTTTGGGTAGGTTTGTCTACAACATGAAAGATGGCACAATGGCACCATTTACTGCAGACAAGCCAGAGGCCAGCTTTCGCTCACCAGATGGCAAGCCGATGAGTCCAATGTGGTTTTTCCCTCTTTAATGAACAGCTGCAGATCAGCTGATCCTACTGGGACTGAGCATGTTGGGAACCCTGATGCTTCTTGTAGTGAGCTCCATGGTGTTTGATGTCTGCTTACTATGCTGCTTTTCTGACTTGAAACTGTTCTTTAGCAGTACCCTGACTCCCTGAGTTGGCTTGGGCAACTGGCATGTGGGCCATCATCGTGTCATTGGTGAGTCTCGATGCTCGGTGAGACAACGAACAATATTCTGAATAATAATTTGAGTGGTGATGGGTAGACATTAGTTAATTTGCAGTAGTAGCTTGAGTCCTTGTTGGATACTGCTCTGCTGGATTAGTGTTTCCGACAACGCAGCACAATATTGTGAACTCAGGTGGTGTGTTGTTTGCAGAATTACTATATAACTATTCAGACTTCTTCTGGGCAAAGGCACATGCCCCCTGACTTGTTGACGCCAATTGTGATATCCATTGGCTAATGGCCGCCTCCCGGTGTATCTTACTCCTTCATATCACAAAATATTGACGTTTTAGTAAGACATTAAAACTTGCTGGAATGCTGACTCTGTGGGCTAGGGCAACAACTTCCAGAAAGTGGAACATTTCGAGAAAGTTGACTGTTTATTTCAACTAAGCATTGAAATGTTCGAGTTGGTGTGAATATGTGTATGATTAGTGTAATAGTTAGGCACTGAGTTGTAATAGACATGATAGAATTTATGCTAGAGTTTGAGTCGGGCCAATATCCTAGCCCCTTTATAGCGGGGGCATCCCTGGTGTAACTCACAACAACAATAGTAGCGACGTAGGTGTAGGAGTTCACGACCAACATGTGATCGTGACTCATAGGCCTTGTTTATTTCAGCTTAAAGTTGAGTGAAGTTGAGTTCAGTTTACTGTAGCAAATTTGTGATCTCTCAAAAGATGTTTAATGAGTTCAAAAAATTATGTAAAAAATTATTTTGCGAACTTTAAAAAGAACTATTTAAAACCCCACAAAAATGACGACAAAATATTACATCATTTGGCTTATATAAAAATAACAAATTTTCATTTAATTTAATTTTAACTGAAACAAAGAAGACCATAATCATAGCTTATAAAAGTAGGCGAGAGACTAGTTACGGTACCAAATATTATGCTTATGTTGTTCGTAGGCCGCATCACGAAACTACTAATAAGTAGTCTCAGAAGCGACCATATCTGCTTTTGCGCCATGACAATCTCACTCGAATTATAGGGACCTACACATATTAATACAGTATACCGGGGTCCCCGGCTAGAACCACATGTGCTAGTTTCCCTGCACGTGGCTCGTCCGTGCTTTTATCCGAGGCGTTGCCCGCGACTCTGCATGGGAGAAGAGGGCTGAACTGCGACGGAGCATCCCCAATAGCCCCTCCATCCAACCCTCCGAAACATTGTTCATTTCACTGTTTATGATACATAAATAGTATTTTACAGGGTGGGATAGAGGCCCTGTTGGGGATGTTGCGAATAATCTTGCAGGAGGGAGGAACATGCATATATACGTGTGTCCAGGAAAACTAGCCCGGGTTGGTTCGATAACTATGCCAGATGGGCCGAACGAGCCAGTGGACTGGGCTGTCGTCCCAGGCTGGCCTG
The DNA here is from genome assembly GCA_005191435.1 of Raddia distichophylla. Classification (NCBI taxonomy): domain Eukaryota; kingdom Viridiplantae; phylum Streptophyta; class Magnoliopsida; order Poales; family Poaceae; genus Raddia; species Raddia distichophylla. The sequence goes on from SPJY01015826.1 coordinate 1,346,406, forward strand.
ATTTGTAATGGGCCGGCCCATTTATTATAGTCGGTGGACGCGTCTTGTCGGCGTGGTGCAGTTATATATTTCTCCCTCTCGGCAGCGAAGCGAACGGCGAGAAGCCTCAATAGGCACAGAACACCCTCAAAAAAAAGAAAAAAGAAAAAGAAGAAGAAGGCAAGGAACACGAACTCCGGCGCCGCCGCCCCGCCTCCCCGCCGCCATGGACGTCGACCCCGCCGCCGCGGTGGACGTCGTCCCCGCCGCTATGGACGTTGACGTATCAGGTTAGCTCCTCTTCCCCCAACCACCCCTGCGCCCCTCTCGCGCGTCCATCTTCACCCAATCCATCTTTGGTTTTGTTCCTGCGCACATGGTGTTCGACGAAATGTCTCCTAAGAGATTAGGGTTTGTCGCAGGGCCCGGGCTGCGGTGGGTGAACCTCTCGTCGGACATCATCGGCTCCGTGCTCCGCCTCCTCCCTCTCCACGCCGACCGCGCCAGGCTGCGGTCCGTCTGCCGCGCGTGGCGCGACGCCGCGCGCATCGAGCCCCCGCCGCCGTCTCTCCCGCTGCTCGTCTTCCCCAATCTTGACTCCTCCAGCTTCAGCCCCTCCCAAGAAACCATCGTCTCGCGCCGCTTCCTGCTGCCGGAGGCTGTGGCGGGTAGGGAGATCCGCTGCGTGGGCTCGTTCGAAGGGTGGCTCGTTGGGACGCAGCCCAGCAGTCAAGTCCATGACGCCGATGGCGAGTGCTTCTTGCTGAACGCCTTCTCCCAGGATGTGGTTCGTCTCCCGCAGCCGTGTGCATTCCACTTCTTTGATTACGCCCGCAAGTCGATCCCCATTGCAAACTCCTCGGCCATGATCGTTTGCACCATCCATCGACGGGAGTACGCGATGAAGTTTGATAAGGTGGTATTATCTGCTTCACCTGACTCCAGCTCTAGATACGTTGTGGCTGCCACTGCTGCCAACGAGCTTGCTTTCTGGCAGCCTGGGATGACGTCATGGTGTGTCTGTGAAACCAAATGCACCTTTGTGCCCAGTGATATGGCCTTCTACAAGGGGAAGCTCTACTTGGTGTCAAACTATTCTGCAAACATCTTGTCCTTTGAGTTTGAAGATGATCCAAGGATGATGATCTCTCGCGTTGAGCAGTGTTCTCTAGAGCCACTTCCTCCTGTCAATGACTCTAAGGTACAGAGGCGCAACATAGTAGAATGGCGTGGGAGACTATTGCTGGTCGTCAGATATGGGACCTGGAAACAAACTTTCAAGATTGGGGTTTTTGCCCTAGACCTCAGCACAAACCCTCACAGCATCACTGAGATAAACAGTTTGGATGGTGACTGTCTCTTCATCAGCTCGTGTTGCAGCAAGTCCTTTCCTGCCTGTCAGTATGATGTGGTTGAAGGCGATTTTGTTTATTTCACTACGAAGTCCCAATCTTTTGAAGTGCTTAGGTACAACATGAGAGATGCTTCAATGGCAACCATCTCTTTTAATGGACTACATGACGAATCTGATGTATCTAAGCACAGCCTTGTATGGTTCTTTCCCCCTGAATGATGCTGCTGATTAAATCCAATGTGGCTCTTTCCTTTGTGAGATGCTGCCCAGGAGATACAATCATTCTAGAGCTTGTGAAGGGTTTTTTACTTGTTCCAGCAGGACATGACAATGCTTTGTTTTCTGAGAACCTACATCAATGGCATTAAATCTCAGTTTTGTCAGTATGAATAAACATGTTAACTTTCTTTTGCAGTGGCATGTACCACACACGATGTTTTACCTTTATGCAGTGCATCATTAGCCTTTCCCCCAGTCTCCTATCTGAATATGTGTTGGTTAATAAAAGACATTTTCTGCGATTATCTGTTTCTGTAACGTTATATATTATGAAGCACACTTTCTATGTCCCCAGTGTGTTTCACAAATTCGTGAAACCTTTGAGAGACTTGTACGATTGTTTCCTGTCATTGCATGAAGCTGAATCCAGTTGATGCATTCGCCTATTATGTTTGACCTGTGAGCAATACAATTGCATCGCTTCCCAGGTTTCTTTGATGAGCTCTATGGATTTCTTTTATTTGGTAAGAAATGCTCTTATTTCTTGGGGTTGGTGGCTGCTGGCTAGAATGTTTCTTATGAACTAAAGTTTTTTTTTTTGAGGGATTCCAACTATGGATTCTTATAAACCAATGTATTGTAGGTTGATGATAGGTCACTGCCTTCTTGCTAAACTCTTTCTGTGTCAGATTAAATTAAATTAAATTAAATGAAAATATGTTATTTTTGTATAAGCCACATGTTGTAATATTTTGTAGTTATTTTTATGAGGTTTTAAATAATTCTTCTTAAAGTTCGCAAATTTTTGTCATAATTTTTTGAATTTTTTAAAATGTATTTCGAGTGGATCACATATTTGCTACAGTAAAATGCAACTCAACAAGGACAACACACAGAGCCCCGGCCCTCGCGTCGCTCTCCCATCGGGCGGCACAGGGGTGAGACACAGACACCTGGCCCAGGCCCTCCCAAACCCTAGCGCCGCCGCCGTCGCCGTTGGCCGGCTGGCCGGCGGCGGCGGCCCCCCTCTTCTCTCCCGCTCCTCCTCCTCCTCCTCCTGCCCTCTTCCTCCCCCTTGCTCTTGTTTCCCTTCGGTGGCCGGTGCGCTCGAGGTGAGGTTCGGCGGGTACTCGGCCTGTCGGGCGGCGCGGCGCCCAGATCCGGCGGCTAGGCGGCCGGATCCGGCGGCGAGGCAGCCGGATCCAGTCGCTCGAGGCGAGGAAGCCAAGTTCGGCGCGGGACCACGGCGCTGCCACTCCATGTTTGTTGCACTTATTTTGCGGCAAACGTGACCGTTTGGCATTTCAAGCAGAGTCTACCCTCAGAGTGTTGCTTTCATTTTTTTAGGATTATATCATACTTCGAATTTGTTCAGCAAGGATGCTGTTCAAATTGGTCAAGACATGTATCTGAAATATGCGTTATATCGAAATTCTCGGCTTGCTGAATGATGCTCGAATATACATTGACCTTGATACATAGTGTTAATAAGAGCATTTCAACGGTCCCTCTATAATACTGTAGCAAATATAGAGGGATTGCGGAAGAAAATGAATCTTTTAAAGTATGGTGTAAATTATAGTGTGAATTGTAAATTAATTTTAGAGGGATGGATGGAGGGGATGCCAATAAGGTCTTAGAGGGAAGATATAGAGGGGCTGTTAGGGACGCTCTAAGACTGAAACTAAACCTAGGTGTATTTATATAATGACATCCAACTGAAGCTACGTACTATTTGTCAGACATGAACAGTGCATCGCAGAATATCGCTCCTCCATTGAGCAGTGTTGTGGACATGAAATCCTAAATCCTTCATTTAGCAGGTACCGTAATTAGTAGGGTTTTTATTAAATCTCTCCGTTTTTACGAAATTATATGTTTCTTCACACGAATTCAGTCAAAATTAACCCCTTCGCCCTTCTTTCTTTTTGCATAAGGAGCTTCACCGTACAAAGTTCAGAAACAAAAAATCTCTGAAAACTCCACATGATAACTCCTACCAAGTTTCCCTTCAATCTTCCAAAGCATCGGAATCTAAATCAGTTTGATCCTGACTACTCCCTTCTCCCTTGTCACTAAAATTTGCTTTCTTGAAAAATTCTAATCTAGCCAATTCAATGTCTTTAATAATATCAATTCCTTATCTATATATTTGAATACCAAAGCAAGCTACCATTTTACTAATATTATCTTCATCCAATAAAGTAAATGAATTAGAAGAGCTAATATTACCTTCTAAATTCATTTTAGGAGCAAGATTTGTTGCCTTAATTAAACTATGAGTATAGTTTCCATTCAATCTTTAATTTCTCATGGGGCCAATCTCCATAGTATTTTTTTTTCTCGGCTTTCCTTCTTGTAGCAGAATCCTTTGTCATTCCTCTCTTATCAATACATTCCTAGTCCTCCACTTGCAATTTTTAGGCACATCAACTTCATGAATAACACAACTGTGACATTGCTCCAAATTTTAACACTATTTACAATACACTTGGTCGCTTTTATTATAATATAGAATACTAGACTTGAACCACAATCTCCATCCAAGTCCTATATCCCTATGAAGTTGTAGGGTAGGACATCTCACCAGCCAAGATTGCATAACTTCATTTCCTTTGTGAATACTATTTGTCTCACTCTTTTCTTCCTCATCCATCTGCACCCCAACTGCTGAACAAATTGCTCCCATTTACTGTTTGACTCTTTATTAAAAAACAAAATTGTCATTAACCAACCCCTTAAATGCATCCATTCTCCGTACATAGTTTTGAACAATTTGGTTTGGAGAATTCCTCTAGCTGCTCCATTGGATTACCTTTCGTAATATCACTCTCCAAAGGTTCACTGCTATGATCCAAAATCCCCTAAAAAACTATACTATCAAAAGCTAACACAACTCGTCTCTCTCTCTCTCTCTCTCCATCTTGGAATCCTCATCTTGACCTGACTTAATATTGAGCCCAAATCCCACTAGACAATAATCAGCATCCACCCTTCCTAAAGAATTCATCCTTACACCCTGATCCTCCAAAGTAGAATTTATCTATAAATGTGCGCTTCCTTTTTGCTTTCTAGAAGAAGAATTTCTAGCTAGGCCAATGCTAATATGTGTATGAAAATCTTTATCACCAGTTTCCAATTTCTTTGGAGATATGTTGATCATCTCGCCACATATTATCTCCAATTGGTACTCCCATTAGCAAATCATCTTCATCATCCCCTTCAATCAATTCCTCCACTTGAATATCAAATCTAAATAATCCTTTGCCAATCGACCCCACAGCAAAAGCGACATATCTTTTATCTTTGCAATACATCCTCACCCTCACATAATCTTGTTCACTACAGGAATGTGCATCAGTGTCGGCGGCTCAGGCCCCCGACATAGACACAAATACCGCCGATATTGGACATTGTCGGTGGCTAGCCGCTGATAAAGCCTTGCCGACGCTGTCTGGCCGACATAGGTAAACTATGTCGGCGGCCCCGCCGATAACAACGAAACAAGGGAAGGGCTTTCCTGCTGTCGGTCTATGTCGGCGGTATTCCCAGCCGCCGATATAGCGTTTGGCAAAAGGTTCTGGCATGCGGGGTCCACGAAACGACCGAGGGCGCGACACGTGTCACGGTCTATATCGGCGGTCTCATTAAATACCGCCGACACAGATCCTTGCTGCTAAGCTTCTGCGCCCTCTGGCCCAACTTTATATCGGCGGTATCTACATCAGTGTCGGCGGCAGTATCTGAACCGCCGATACAGATCTGGGTCTATATCGGCGGCAATATATCTGGCCGCCGACATCTAAGCAATGAAAGCAAATTAAACGATAAGTGGAAGTAAATATGCTGAAAGTAAATTGCACAAAGTAAAGAGAGAGACAAAAGGATTTTTCCCCGAGGTTTGGAACCTCATCCTACCCCTAGTTAAGGCAAGTTCCTGCTTTTCACAAGAACGAGCTCCTGCTCGTGCTTAGCGCCTCTGTCCACTAATGACAGTTCTTCATCACTTCAGCAAGGTGAACTCTAAGGCTTTTACACCATCTTAAGAGCTTCCACACACACCAATGAAGCTCATCAAGATCACAACCACCAAAGCCGTCTCGGAATACAAGGTTCCAAGGGTAACGAGCTTTACAGCTTCACCACCTTGTATCAACAACCCACTCAACTCATTAGATCAGGTTGGAACATCAATTCTAAATCAATCATGCCAATAACTTTGAAGAATATATATATTGCAGTAGGTTCTGGGCTTTTTCTAGCTAAGGAATATATGCAATTGAAGCTTGAGCAAAGGAACAACAAGGACATGCCAGGAGCCAGCTCATATAGGTCAATTTTATGCCTAGTAGCAGTATTCACCTAGTCGCTAGTCAGTAGTCAGTCGGTTACATAGTGACTAGCGACTAGGCCGACTAGTTAGCCACTAGTTGGAGACTCCAATATGACCAGCAAGAAATATTAATACAAATAAGCATAAATATAAATACAGAAAATAATAATACAAGTTACACACTGACGCACATAAGACATAGCAATAGACACCAAGTCACCAATCATCACAACTTGAAATTTCACGAGTCACAACTCACAACTTATAAATATCAATAACTCACAACCGGCCAAGGGAGCCGTTGGCTGAGGGAGCACGATCGCCAGCCAAGGGAGGTGTCAGCGCCGCCCCAGAGATGTGTGTGTGTTGCGGCTGCTGCCTAACGCTAGTGTGGTCTGTAGTGTACTAGTGACTAGTGTGTACCCACCCTTTTGGGCCAAAATTTCAGCCCATGCGCCAATTTTCATTATCCTAGTCGGCCTGACTAAAATGCCTAGTAGCCGACTTGGACCGACCGACTAGCGCTGACTAGACCGATTTTGACTGACTTTGACCGACTAGGCGGTCTGACCGACTAACCCACCGATCAACCCCTGATCAGTGCGGATTGCCACCGACTAGCGACTAGTCACTGACTAGTCGTGCTAGTCGGCCGACTAGGCGAACACTGCCTAGTAGCCATTGGATAATCCACTAGCCATTTGGTAAGTGAAAGAAGAAACAGGCAACCAAAAATAGAATTAACTCAAACAGACATTATCACGTTTGTGTCAGACTGGCCCGGCGTGAGGAACAACTCGCACCGGTCTGGTCCACCGTAAATGAGATTTTGTTTGCATTGTCCGGCGTCTAAAGGAAAATGACTTGGCCATGAAGGATGCATGTCTGGTGTAGCCGAGTAAAAATCAGAGCGACTAAGGTATGCACGCCGGACTGCTATAACGTGAATAGAGATGTCCAGATAGAGAGCGCGGGACTGGTCCAACATTAACGTGAATATCACTAGATCAAGCTGAACACAAACAAGAAGGTTAAGAATGAGCCCGGCATGAATACGACACACAATGGGCTTGACTTGAAAGGAATTTTGCTCCAAGACTATTCAGAGAGAGAGAGGGATCCTAATCCAAAATAGGAAGTATGTTGATCTTCAACAAATCGTACTGCTACAATAGCTAGCTGAACTAAGTTTTGTATAGTACCAACAGAGGAACCAGATGCTTTATCAAATAATTCTTTAGTTCTTCCATCCTCATTGAACTCAAGTTGCCTTGGAGAAATTGAACTGGAAGGAAGAATTTAAAGTATGCTCACTCTCATGACTGAAAATATGGCAAATTAATTGGAGCATCATATTCAAATATGTTAGATTGTTCATGGTACCGATCATGGAGACAGCGGTGGGACATGTAATTACTAGCTCAATGTTGTGACTGGTAGGGCGCGTCTTCATGGTGTGACACAAATGGGCTGTTCTGAAAGACCGAGTTGGCTACCAGAGGGAGGGTGAATGGGTGCCTCGAATCCACCTCCACTCTAAAATTTTGGAGCACTTAACAATTTTATGCACCCCACATGACATAGATAAATTTCATGCAAGGACGTGGGGATTTTCAAAACATGGTCCTAATTGTTAAGAGTCCAAACAAGATATAATTACATCTAAAGTAGATTTAACAAAACATAATTAAACCAAAATGGATAAAATAACTTTCAGAAACGTAAAAATAGATTCCAATTCAAACATGTCCTCTAATCAAGGGGGTTGTTGCTGCTTTTTCTTGTATGTAGAAATTATGAACATTTTTCTTAAGGTTGATATATGATTCATGCAACACCTTATAAAATTTGAGCATATGATTCATGCAACACATCATCAAATTTGATTTTCGAACTCCTAGGAGAACAAATATAGTTTTTTTGCATTGTGGTCTGCCATGAACATGACATATAAAATTTAGGGCTCAGTGTTCACCTCATGTCTCTTAAACGGTTTGCCCAATAGACTTAAATTTTTTTCCTTGGAAGGATTTCAAACATTGCTGAAGTCTTGATGCCACACTGAAGAGGATGCGTAAAAGTGTGCCTTAAATGCTCAGAAGGGCTAAGAGCTTGTTAGGATTTGCGTCAATGTAAGATCATGAACGACACTAGGAGACACAATGTTTGGTAACACAGTTCGGCTTGCGCCCACATCTGTGGGACTGACTATGGACGCTCCTCCTCAAACCATATACTGTAGTATACTGGCTGCACAGGTCACGACCACATGCCGGCCACTGACCTACCCTTGCCTATGCTACTATTATGTAGTCGTTCCCATGCTTACACCAGGGTTGCCTCCTTTTATATAGTGGAGGCCTGGCTAGAGTCTAATTCCAACACTAAACCAATCCAGCCTATTACAACATAGAGTCCATGTAACCTACTTGTAAGCATATTCGACACAAAACCTAACAAACTCCACCTTGTAGAATATGACCTTCTTCACCTTGAATTCGTTGTAGCGTCTTCCGCGAACCCTTGTACCCGGACTCTGTTTGCTTCCTTCTTTTGTAGCCTACAGCGGGCCGTCCGATGAGTCGTCCTTAAGCTCACTGCCTTTTGGAATAGATCTGAGTTCTCGTCCTGAAAAATAATCTTCTGCTCCTACTTTTGATATTTGTTTGATTCCCCTTGGATCTACACCTCTAAATACAATTTTTGAGTCCTCGAGCAGGCTTCCTATCTCGCCACCGCACACCACATCCGTGCACGGCAAACATGCTGCACCCTGGCTATCCGCATCCACGACACAACTTCTCCCTTAGTGTTTTGATGCAGTGCCTCCTGTGCAACATCCGGTCGTATCACTGCTCTCGCTGTTCCAATCTATCCGACATCCTTCCGCCCCTGCCGGTATGATCACGAACGCCGAATTCGTCGTTGTCGCCTGCCGAACTCGCCGGTTACTTTGTCAGCCCGATCGCCACGTCTGGTCAATCCCTACCAACGTTAGCCCATCGAACGGTTCGAGCCTACTGCCCGAAGTGTCCGATACCACCGATCGAATCGTCGATCGCTGTAATGCTCCACCTTGCGCCTATAGGGCGTTTTCCGCGGCGTCCGTGTATGCATAAACCTCGTATCTCCCTTTAGATCTTTCGTATGGCCAACCTCGCCAACCAAGCTCTGATACCACTTGTAAGGATTTGTGCCAATGCATGATCACGAATGACACTAGAAAACATTATGTTTGGTATCTCATTTCGGCTCTACGGGGCTCTGACTATCGACGTTCCTCTCCAAACCATAATACCACAGCATACCGGCTACACAGGTCACGACCACATACCAGCCGCTGACCTTCTCTTGCCTATGCTACTATTATGCAGCCGTTCTCATGTGTACATCAGGGCTGCCTCCCTTTATATAGTGGAGGACTGGTTAGAGTCTGACTTCAACTCTAAACCAACCCTTTCTATTATAACATAGAGTTTATGTAACCTATTTGTACATATATTCGACGCAAACCTAACAGAGCATGCCTAGAAGGCACTGCATCAGCAGTCCGCAAATTATTGCAGCGTGAGGAGGCAGCGCAGTGCCCGGAATTTGAACTTTCCGCTCAGCTACAGTGATTCGCGTTTGACATAGTTGAGATGCAATGGCTGTCGGTCATGCTCTAATTGAATTTTTAAGCCTTCATCAACTACAAAAATCCATAAAAAATAATAGACCTACATAACCTTGAAATTAAGATGCCTAGATGTTTACACCAACGTTTATTAATTATTATTCATACCCCTCTTGAACCACAGCACATGAACACAACATAACAATTCATTGCAATATGCCCAAATCGACCACAGCAATCGCAATTCCCCGTTTGTTTCTCCTCCTCAATGTCACCACTCACCAGTCACCACTGAGATCAGCAGAAGGATCATTGAGAATCATGGCTTCTCTCGAGCTTGCAGTTCGCCGATCCCGAGAACCCTCCTCCAGAACCAGTGCGCCGCCCACACCTTCCCGACCTGCTCGATGGGCAACCCCTTCGTCTCCGGCAGGAGCAGGTAGGCGAACGCCGTCATGGCGGCGATCCACCCGGCGAAGAAGAAGAAGAGCCACGCTTTCATCCGGCACAGCATGGCGAGGAAACACTGCGCGATGAGGACGGTGAAGACGAAGCTCGACGCCACGGTGACGCCCTGCGCCGCCGACCGGACCTCCAGCGGGAAGATCTCGCTCGGCACCAGCCAGCTCAGGGGGCCCCAGGACCACCCGAAGCCGGCGACGTAGACGCCGATGAGGACGATGAGGGCGAGAGCCCATGCCGTGCTTACGCCGCCCTCGTCGCCGAGCTCCGCCGCCATGATCCCGCCGATGAGCGCCTCGGAGACCAGCATCTGCGCGCCGCCGGCGAGGAGGAGCGTGCGCCTCCCGAAGCGGTCGACGAGGAACATGGAGATGAGCGTCGCCGCCGAGACGACGACCACCGTGGCGACGGTGGAGAGCAGCGACGCGCTCTCCCCCATGCCGATGGTGCGGAGCAGCACCGGCGCGTAGAACCCGATGGCGTTGATCCCCGTGAGCTGTTCGAGCGAAACAGCATCAGACGCCATTGTCATGGGCTCATCGCCGGAGAAAATTCATGCTCTTGCCTGCGTGAACGACGGGATCAAGATGGCCATGACCAGCTGCGGGCGATACCTCCGCTGCGTCAAGAACATCCGCAGGCCGCCGCCACCGCCCTGCGCACGGCGGCGGCGGCGGCGGCGACGATGTCGTCCAGCTCTTCGTCGACGGTGCCGTCGGCGCCTCTGATCCTTCGGAGCAACGCCTTGACCTTGCCGAGGTCTTCGCCTCGCTGGGCCAGGCTGTTCGGCGTTTCCGGCAGGAAGATGGCGCCGATGGTGAGGAACGCGGCGGGGATGCCGGCCATGGCCAGCGAGAGCCTCCAGCCCCAGCCGGCCTCGATCTTGTCGGCGCCGTAGTTGACGACGGCGGCGGCGAGCGCTCCAAGGCAGAGGCTGAACTGGAAGCCGTTGCTGAATGCTCCTCGGTATCGCGCTGGGGCCATCTCGGACAGGTACAGTGGTACCGCCTGCAAAATATTTCAATTTTTTTTCCATGTCAGATACTCCAGATGGTTAACATTTTTCTTGGTATTTTTTGATTTGTTAGCTCTTCTGTCGTGTCAGAGATTACTGAATCGTTGGATCAGCATGTATAAGCTAGATATATTTGACCTTATTTTCTAGGGATAAGACATCAAATCAATGTGTGTTTTTTTTAGCAGGAACAAAGTGATTTTCATTGCATTATCCACTTCCAACTTACAAGACAACCCTCAAGACATGAAGAGAATACAAACTCCGCTCTTAAGCTACAACGTGGAAACTGGAACCTCTCCACCTACCGACGCCGAAGACGACGAACACTGGACGAGGCAGCAAATTGGCAATCCTCACCTTCGGCTGAATCCTCTCAGGATGATGGAGACACAGATCCAAATCAAGCATATTCAACATAGCACACCTCCAACACAAGCCAGGAGAAAGAGAAGCCATACCCACCACCAGCGACCACGAACACCATCTCCAAGCAAACCAACAGAGGAGTCTCCCATCTTGGCTGCTCAAATCCTACCAATGCCCTCATCCCCTTTCTCAGATCCAAAAGAATCCAAGGAGTCTCCGCCTCGGCCGCCACCACCGCCTCCTCATCCTCGCCTCCTTCCGCCACTATTCCACCCCCACCCCCACTTCCCGGCCTTCCGACCCCGCTCGTCTATGCCTCTCCCGTCCCCTCCCACCTCGGCCTCCTCTCCGCGCCGCCGGCTCCACCAGCCCGCTTGCCGCCTTCGCAGCCATGGCCGCCTCCCAGTCGCAGCCAGAGTAAGATAACTACTTCTATATCTCTCACTCTTCCTTCTGCCTCTCCTTTGCTCGCTACTTCGGACGTGTAGTGTCAAAAACCCGCGTTAATGAAATGGAAGCATTCCCGCCTTATGCTAGATAAAAAAAAAAAGTTGGTTCTTTTGCTTGCATTGCGATTCTTTTGGTGACGTAGTGGTGTTCGGTGTTGGAGCTGGAACCAGTAGTTCAGCACATTGTATAGATTTGTTGAAATGAAACGAAGATTAGTGTTGGAGCATTAGTGAAACAATAAAAAAGTAGATGAAGATTGCCATTTGGTTAGAGTTAAAAGTCTTATCTCTTTGTGTATATGACACCTGTTTAGTTGATTCATGTTCCTGCTGGTGTTAAAGTGATGGGCGCAGTTTGATTAATTCCACTTGGTTCTTTCTTAGCCAGTACTAAAATATTTTCTATTTTGTGTTTATAGCATGCTTATATGGACGTCGGACAGTAATTACGCATCATTTTGTTTTTATTAATTATTCCATATGTTATGTAATTCTTGTTCTTGCCAATGAAAAATATTTTATACCTGTGACCAGTTTATACATCTCATTCTGATTTGTACTTGTGGTTTGCTAGTTTAGAGTCTGGTCCAACAGCCATAAGCAAGGGGCGCATCTACCATGAGACGTATGAGTGCCAAATGAATGTAAATGACATGGAAATTGTGCTGTCTATCATGAAAAAGGAAGGGTACGATGAAATTGTTTTTTTTGAAGCAGGCGGTACGATGAAATTGTGCCTGACCCGGAGAGTGCTGAGGAACGCGGCGGGGATGCCGGCCATGGCCAGCGAGAGCCTCCAGCCCCAGCCGGCCTCGATCTTGTCGGCGCCGTAGTTGACGACGGCGGCGGCGAGCGCTCCAAGGCAGAGGCTGAACTGGAAGCCGTTGCTGAATGCTCCTCGGTATCGCGCTGGGGCCATCTCGGACAGGTACAGTGGTACCGCCTGCAAAATATTTCAATTTTTTTTTCATGCCAGATACTCCATATGGTTAACATTTTTCATAAAATAGGGATACTCCAGATACTCCAGATGGTTAACATTTTCCAGATACTCCAGATGGTTAACATTTTCCAGATGGTTAACATTTTTCATAAAATACTCCAGATACTCGCTGAACCTAACCCGGCTGTCGCCTTCACCCCGCCCCCGCCACCGCCGCCCCAACCGACTCCTCCCCGTCTCCAGCTCCGGCGGTGCCGCCGCCGCCCTCACTCCATCCCCAACCAACCGCCGAGCCGCCACCTCCCCCAGCCATCCCTTTAAGCCCGACGGCTCCCCAAAACCCGAACACCACCAAAACCCTAACCGATCCATGGCGGCGCGGCGGCGGGAGAGGAGGAGGTCGCCGGAGGGGAGGAAGACGGCCGGCGGTGCACGGGTAAGTGAGAAGTCGACTGAAATCCCCACGGAGGATCCCCACCTAACATGATAAATCTCACTCTTGGACCAATTGACTGCCATCCCAGATGTGCCATGAAAGATGTCAAGGATAGCTCGAAGTACCTGCACCTCTCTCCTTAGTGGCCTAAGGAGAGCCATGACGTCATCCGCATACAAAGAAACACGTAGTCCGGCCACGTTGTGCGGCACTGTTTCCAGAAGTCCATGTTGCTCAGCCCACTGCATCAATCTGGAGAGTGGCTCCATAGCAATGATGAAAAGCAGAGGCGATAACGGATCCCCCTGCTGCAAACCACGCCTATGTCCAAAAACCCTACCAGGGCAGCCATTGAGGATGATCTGTGAAGAGGAGGACCCTAGAATGATGGAAACCCAATCACGCCATTTTTGTCCAAAACCTAGCTGCTGGAGCACTTCCAAAAGGAATTCCCAGCTCACAGAATCGAAAGCTTTCTGCACATCAAGCTTGACCAAAAGCGCTAGCATCTTCTTCTTATGCAAGCTTGCCACACTTTCCTTCACCCAGAGAAAATTATCCTGGATGGATCGTCCCTTGACGAAGGCAGATTGATTTGAGGAAACCAGGTCAGGGAGACACAAGGAGAGTCTGTGTGCTAGGAGTTTTGAGAAGATCTTCCTCACACTGTGGGAGAGGCTAATCGGTCTAAAGGAGGCCGCGGTGTGGGGGCCCTGCCCCTTTGGGATTAGGGCAATATGGGCAGTGTTTAGCTCCTCGAAACCATCTGCATTTCCTATCCAAAGCTCCTGCAGCGCCGCAATGAGGTCGACTTTAACAATTTCCCAACAAGACTTGTAGAACAGCCCTATGAACCCATCAGGCCCCGGAGCCTTGTCCGCCGGCAATTATCAAATTACTCCTAGGATCTCCTCCTCCTCAAAGGGCAGCTCAAGGTCCTGCAAGGGGATGCAAGGAAGGCACAGGTTTTCCCAATTAAAACTGAACTCCCTTGCTCTCCAGTGGCCTAAAAGGCTTTTGAAATGGGAGAACAGATTGTCCTCAATCTCCTCAGTGAAAAAAAGAGTGCCCTGCTCTGAAATGTTAACCATTAGAGAGGTAGAGAAGAGTAGATCGACGGGCCGTCGAAGCAGGCGACGACGGCGGCCTCGAGCAGGGCGGCCCGGCGTTCGCGAGCACTTAGCCGTGCACGGCGTCGCGTTTGCCGAGGAAGAGAAGGGAGGCTAGCAGCGACGTCGGCGGCGCAGCAGCTAGCAACGTCGGCGGCGGTGAGCAGCGGCGTCGGCGACGTGACAGCCGGCCACGTCGGCGGCAGTGAGCAACGGCGTCGGCGGCGAGCGCGCAGCAGCGTCTGCGCGAGCCCACGCGCGCAGGCGCCTGCATGGGAGCAAAAGCGTATTTTTATATTTTTTGATTGGGACTGTTTATTCAACAGTCGACTGTTTTTTTAATGCCCATCAGTCGATTTTCTGAACCGTTGGATCTCAATCCAATGACCTAGATCAACCCCGCGTCCCCCACTCTCTCTCTCTTACTTTCCCCTTTCCCCCTCCCCTCCACCGCCCCCTATCCGCCATCTCCCCTGCTCCTCCTCCTCCTCCGCCGCCGCCGGCGCCTAGCCACCCCGCCGCCCGACCTCCCGCCGCCGACGCTGCCTCGCCCAACCTAACCCGGCCGTCGCCTCCACCCCCCAACCGCCTTCCCCCCATCCCTGCTCCGGCGGCGCCGCCTCTGCCTCCGCCGCCTCCCTCACTCCATCCTCAACCAACCGCCGAGCCGCCAGCTCCCCCGGCCATCCCTCTAAGCCCGACGGCGCTCCCGAACCCGAACCCCACCAAAACCCTAACCCATCCATGGCGGGGCGGCGGCGGGAGAGGAGGAGGTAGCCGGACGGGAGGAAGATTGCCGGCGGCGCGCGGGTAAGTGAGAAGTTGACTGAAATCGCCTCGGAATTTCAGTCGACTAATGATTAGCAATTCCCTTTTTGATTTGTTAGCTGTTCTGTCGTGTTAGAGATTACTGGATTGTTGGATCAGCATGTATAAACTAGATATATTTGACCTTATTTTCTAGGGATAAGACATCAATGTATTGTTGAATCAAGTAAAACGTACGAGCAAGCCAAGAGGATGTTTCGGGTTGTAGAGTTGAGAAAAATACGCTAGCTGAGCTGAAGTGAGGTGAATAACTTTATGCACTACGGATCAGATACCCGATTAAAAATTTAAAATCGAACGTTGTTGCAGTTAGTTCAAAATGTTGTAGTGCTTTGATCGACATTATGTAATGCTTTTGAACCAAATTGTTGCACCAATTCGAATGATGTTACAGTAAATTAAAACCAATGTTGCGGTGGGTAGAACCAAATGTTGCAACAGGAAAATCCACGGTGTTTCAATAGGCAAGTTGCAACATGCAAATTCAAATGTTTTAGCAAAAGACAAATCCAAAATGTTTCGGTAAGGCAGAACAAAAATGTTGCAATAGTCAAACCAAAATGTTTCAGTGGATATAACCGAATGTTGTAATAGACAAACGTAAATGTTTTAGTGCGTATAACCATATGTTGAAACCGACAAATCAGAAATGGTCGTCCAAGTGGTAACAATGGAGGACACCGACGGCTTGGTGTGGACGATGATGAGTGCCTGTGCCGACCACAAGGTCCCACGCCGAGGCAAGAAAAGAGAGTAAAGAAAGTCGAGTTGGGGGGACTAGGGAGTGAATAAGATGCGAGTGGTCATAAGTCTGTAACCAAGTGCTCGCACATGGCTAGCAAGCACAAAAGTGAGTGGGGCACATGGGCAAGCCACATGGTGGGATGCAGCAAGAGCGTCCGACACAATGGACGCTCTAGGAGAAATATTATCGTTATTTTAAACATCTCCATGTCTAGTTTTTTGTCGGTCTTTTTTTTTTTTTTCTGAAACTTTGTTTTTATTTAAAACCATATGGAGGTGACCCTCCCGCCGCCGTAGCCCGGCCGTGCCTCCCCGCCGCCGCCGCCGCCTCCGGCGAAACCGACGGCCATGTTTTGGAAGGTGAAACCAGCATCGCTTGATCCGGACTCCAGTGTTGACCTGATGATGTTTATCGTTCCAAGATGATCGCGACGCGCGTGCGTTGGGTCAAGCCTTGATGTGAACCTTGCTTGGAGCGTTGCTTCACTAGTTTAATGGCGATTTGTTGGCTCTTGTACGCCGCAGAAATCTTCCACACGGCAAAGCCTAGCTAGCTAATTTGCACCTGTGTGTACGTAATAACACACATTTAGGTGGCTAGATTTATTATCAGCCTTTTAATTTATTGAAATCTTATTTTATTATTTCATATTTCAGATTTACATAATTTTTATTTTTATTGTAGACACTCCAAGAAGAACATATAGCAAAAGCGGAGATGCTCCGACTAACCCACCAACAACGTGGAGGAATGGGCACCCCAAGGCCAAAGCATGGTTTGTACAGTAATAAGGCTGACCTAGTTACAAATTAGTCTGGCCCATTTCTAAAAAGTATAGATAAAAAATTAAACATGAATATTTTAACAAATGAATATTATAGAGTAGATTATATATCACAAGAAAATAGATATTTAAATATATAGTTTGAATTAAATATTTGAGCTGCAGTAGCGAGCCAAACCAAAATGACCTAGTTCTGTTTCGGTGGACTGAACCAGCTGGCTGAGCCAGCTCGGTTATTAGTGCGAGCCAGCGTGATTCGTCTCCCTGGGCCTAGCCTACTTGGCCAGCTCTTGTTGATTTTATGTTCGGCAGATCTTTCTCAAATACCACTTAGAGAAATTAGGTTTTTGGTTGATTCAGTAACAGTTTTGATTCACACATTGTTTGCCTATTTTCTATCTGACCCACATCCCCAACTTTGGTTGCTGCTCCCTTCCACACACACACACCATTCTCCTCGATCGCCATTGTTCTTCCTTCTCTTCGGGCATTCACATGGTCTTCTTATTCGTCCTCTCTACCGACAAACCCCAACTCCGCCATAACTTCTTAGTGAAATGGAGGTTTGAGAATAGAGTACCAGATGCGGATGCTCTTGCTAATCCGGCTCAACGAGCGGGGTTCCAACAAATCGCATGAAACCAACAATTTATCGCCAAACCACTATGCTACGGTTGGAAATGTTGACGTGATTTAAACAGCCAAGATTAAATAATCATTTTTAATATAAATTCATAAAAGGATCGCATGGAATTCCTAAAAAGTAGTCTTATACGCTCAAGACATCAGACGTCAAAATATTATGGAAAAAATATAAGCGGGTTTTTCTAACAAACTCGCCTCTCCTACACATATGATCGAGCATTTTGTTGAACAGATTGGTGAACGCACCACCAAACCTTTTTGCTCAACTACCTGTATATATCCGTCTTGCCGACTTACCGCTGACGTGCGCTTGTTTCCTTTTTCGATCTTGAATTCAAAAATAATTTTGTTTGCCATTTAGTTGTTTTTCACGGCTTTAGATGGAAACCAATGAACACAAGTCCTTGTTTGTTTTTTTAAAGTATGCCAACAAGTACATGTTGAAAATTAAACTCACTTCAATTCGTTAATTTATTGTTGGAGGATAAACACACATCCTCTTGTTGCTCACTTCGCAGAACAACGGCATGAACATGATTAGGAGTGGAAACGAGCCGAGCCGAGCCTGGCGAGCCCCAAAATGGGCTCGGCTTAAGCCTGGTAACACCTCTGAGCCGAGCCACGAGGCAAAGGTGTTTTCGTGTTCAAAAGCTGCCAACGAGCGAGCCAAGACGAGTCAAGCTAGGTTCGATAAAAAACGAGCCAAGCTGCTTGACTCGCTATTTTACCAAGCCTAAAAAATAGACTTGCCTCGAGCTCGGTAGGCTATTCGAGCCGAACCCAACCTGAACTGAACCACGAGCTATTTTCTTAGCCCTAAACACAATCACCATTCACCATCAAGAAAAACCATTCAGAATCCTTAACGAATCAACAATGCACACATCAATCCAAGCAATAAACCTTAAGCAAAGTAACCATGAGGCAAACGAATATATGTACACTTGACAAGGCACCCCAACCCAACATGCAACTTGCATGGATCCCAGCGACGACGTCCCACGTGTACTCCATGTCTCCAACAAACGTACTACGCGTCAAAGCAGGGGAAGCAACCGCACAGCTTGGACGCGATCGACGGCGGCGGTGGCGGCGCCGGCGTCGGAGAAGACGGTGCCGGATGCAGCGCCGGGACGTGCGACCCGTCCATGCCGGCCTCCCGGCACCGCGCGCACTCCTCCCTGAACCGCGCGAACGCGCCGCGGCAGTACTCGGCGGCGGCCGCGACGGTCATCGCCCGGGTGTGGCTGTCCGGGTCATAGCCGTCGGCGGCGTGGTCGCCGTTGAGGGCGGCGCCCAGATGCACCAGATCCGCCTGGAACTCCGACACCTCCCGGTGCTCCTCCTCCTCCGCCTGCGCTGGCGCCGCCCGCTGCCGCGCCGGCTCCGGCAGGCTGGCCGGGCAGTCGGTCCTCGGTGTGGCGCGCGTGAGCACGGACTCGAAGGTGCCGGCCCACGCGTCGCGCCTCGTCAGGAACTCCTTGAGGCCGAAGATCTTCTTCACTGTCGCCGGGATGGACGAGTGCTCGTACTGCGACGTCGGCTCCGGCCCCGCCGGCCGGTGAAGCACTGAGGGATCAAAGACGCATGCATGACAAGCTATTTTCAGGGACATTACTAGAGTACAAAATAAAAATAACAGCACGGTGATTCGAGTCAAGGGACATGTCATCAGTTAGAGAGGTACTCGACACGATCATGACGACCTACCTGTCCTTGGCTCGATCCAGGGGGAGATGAGGAGGACGGGGACGCGGACGCCGAGGCGGTCGAAGGCGAAGCGGACGGGGGCAGGGCTGACGATGCCGTCGGGGCTAGGGACGCCGGCGACGGGGGTGGGGACATGGTCGAAGAAGCCGCCGTGCTCGTCGTAGGTGACGACGAGTAGCGTCTCGTGCCACTGGGGGCCCGACCGGAGCGCCTCGTAGACCTCCTTGACGAAGCGCTGGCCCTCGCCGACGTCGTGCGGCGGGTGGTCGTCGTTGCCGGGGAGGAGCTTCAGGTCGAAGTAGCGCTGCTCCACGACGACGTAGTTGGGGAGCCTGCCCTCCTCGCAGTGCCGCCGAAAGTCGATGTCGAACGGGTGGTAGTTGCCCCAGTACTTGATCTGCCTCATGTTCCTGCATGCGTACGTACGTATATGTGTAGTCGTAGAGCACATGATGAACACATGCATGCATGATGATCCAAGACATACACACACACACATACACACACACACGCCTCGTTCAATCGTTCTCCAATCAATTTGTGAGTTGTTCTTGTTCATGTGTTCATCCCCCCACGCATGATTCTGAACGATCTAAGTGGTAGCATGATATATATATGATTGCGCGCGATTGATGTTTTATGTGGTGCATCTTTGAATTAGTGAATGGCAATCGGCAAAACTTAACGGAATTGTCAACCATTAAGCCTTGTTTTGGTATATGTGTATCGATCAAATTAATTGTTCTAGGTAATATCTAATTAATTCATCCAGCAAAGAGACTAGACGGTTTGCCAAGAGTTTGAAGAAAATTTTGCTAACGTCGTAGATTAGGCTGATAGAGCGGTAGTCTGAAATAGATGAGCATATTTATGACCTAGACCTAATAACTCTTGAACCCATGTTCTGTTCCCAAACACTTCCCTCGGCCTTGACACCACATCACTCCCCTTCCCCCTCCCTCTTGTCAGGTATCTCCTTCCCCAATGTCACTCTCCTCCCTTCACCGTTCCGTCACCCGCCTCACTTCTCTCCTCTTCGAGCCGCTGACTATACCCAACCATCCCCTAGCACCGTCTTTGCTTTGCTTTGCTATCGCTCCCCGCCCCCCTCCTCTCGGGTCCCATGAGTGTACAGTACATAAAATAGAATTTTGAAGATAATCAAATAAGCAATTCCTTGGAAGTAAGAGCCCATTTGTAATGAATTTTGATGTAGTTGAATTACAATTACATGGTTAATTAGCAAACCTTGTTATGAAATTAGTCGATTTAATATCATAAATAAAACAACTATAGAAGACTAACTAACTGCAAACTTGTCTTTCTGACCTAAGGCCAACCTTGCCTCAGCTATTATATATCTGCTCAACCAGCATATACCAGATAGGCTGATAGTATCATCAACAGACGTACACCAAAACCAGGAAGTTGGTGGAACAATATAAAATCATCCTTGACAGCTAAGGTTTATATACAAAGCAACTATAGCAAATCCAATTGGCAAGATACTGTGAATTAATTACCTCCAAACTAAACTTTAGTTTGCACATGCAGATCACACATAAATGGAATATCTAGCGTATGTTTACAAGCAAGTGCGATCATGCACATGTGCCGGTATGTGTTGCTTGAAAAAGGAAACTATTTAGAAAGACTGTTAAATAAGTATCAATAAATATAATCTCCTAACTCACGTCAACTGCACATACATATTATCCACCATACAAGTTGTGATTAATTAGATTTGATCCATCTATCTTTCTAATCAGTACTCGTAATCACGATCTGTACGTCAACTACATGGGTAGGAGAGAATATCCATCCAGTGTCCCATTTGAACAGCTCAAAGTCAGCATATGATCACCGTCATATATTGCTCTACCAATGCGTGAAGCAAGCAATGAAATACTGATTTTGGGACGTTCTTATCGTGTGCAGTGCTGGTAGTTTTTAAATTTATTGTCGACCAGAAACTAAATACACCATGCTGAAAACTTGTTCTTTTAGCAAGCCTGTAATTCGTTGATCCCATTACAACAACAGTACATGTACTGTCCATCGGTCCCTAGGCATTATAGTAAACACATCATCAATTGTTCATCGATCGATATATGTGCGCATGCAGACGAAAGCAACAAGGATGACAATGCAACTAACGTCCATAATTAAAGAATAGAACTTGCAAGAATGAATCTCATACTTCATCCGCAGCATGAAAATTTAACAGACATTGCTATTAATTGGCACCTTCTTCCAAAACTTGCAAGATTAATGAATCTCATACTTCTCCATATCATAACATAGTAGTAATATTGTTGCAATTTATTTTATAAAATATTTGAAAAAATATTATGAAAGTGTTTTTCGAGACGCACCTACACATATGATCTTCATGCATCTAATCTAAATAGTTTAAAAACTTAGATAGATTAAAGTCCTGTTCTTCGAGCTGATCTAAACGGCTGAACAAATTTTCGAGAGATTTTTGAGGTAGTTTCGAGATTTGGATACATTTGGCTTGATTTTTAAAGCGTTTGGACCCACCTTCAAAATAGCGAAGGAACGGACTCAAAAAAGTAAAAGCATTTGTCTTTTCAAAACCTACATACGTCGTTAACCTGTTAAGTCATTAAGCTGAAAAAAACAGGGCCAAAGTTTTAAAACCTCAATTTAGGACATGTATATATAAAACATACTATGCTTCTGTGAACGATGATACGGAGGGAGCGGAGCAACGTGCGCATCTTATCGTCATCTTAAAATAAAGATCAATTAAACCACACACGCATTCATAATTTCATATCGTCATCTTAACGTTGCTAGGGGGGAGGAAGGAATGAATCAATGGATGGATGGATATCGATTAATGGCTGACCTGTAGAAGAGGACGGAGGGCGGGAACTGGTAGTAGACGCCGAAGGAGCGGCCGGCGTCGTGGAGGGCGTCGAAGATGGTGCGCTGCGGCAAGCCGTCGAGGAGCGCCTTCCTGTCGTTGCTCACGAGGCCATGGGAGGTGGCGGAGTGCACGAACATGCGGTTCGGCTGCGTCGACGACGGCGCCGACGCGAACCACCGGTCGCACACGGCGAACTCGCGCACGAGCTCCCGGTACACCGGCACGGCGCCCGGCCGGAACCCGTTCATCACCGTCGCCGACAGGCCGGGCTTCTCCGTCTCCGCCTGCTGCGCGAAGCCGCTCATCGGCGGCGTCGCCACGCCGGGCTTCGTCGCCGGCGAGGTGGCGCCCCAGGTGTAGGCGTCGCCGTAGACCTGCTCGTAGATGGCCTGGAAGGAGTGGCCGGGGTCGGGGCCCACGTGCTCGGAGCCGTCGCCGAAGTGGATCGCGGCGGAGGACGGGTCGCCGGCGGCGGCGCGGTTGAACTCGGCGCCCGTGACGCCGTCGATCTCCGGGTTGAGGGACTTCATCCAGCCCAGCATGTGGTCGAAGGAGCGGTTCTCCTGGACCAGCACCACCACCGTCTTGATCTTGTCCGCCATTGGAGCGGAGCAGGGCAAGCGCGGCGGCGAGCTAGCTTGTCGTGGACGGAGACCGGCCTGCGAGGCGGGGGGGGTGGCTTAGCTGGTGGAGGCGTGGAGCAGGAGGTTGGAGGAGAAGGCAAGCGACTTAGGCTTCGTATGTGTATTTATATTTGGCTTTCGTTAGGGTGATGAACCTCCATTTTTTTAAACTGTAATTCTCTACGTCCAGTACATGATATGGGATTAAATCCAAGTGCTTATTAATGCCCGCGATGATCCAACCTAACTTCGGGCTCACTTGCAATTCGGCTCCCCAGACTAAGGTCGTATTGAGCCGGTTGCATTCATAGACCCAACTAGAGCTACAAGCCTACAACCCACAATCAAGGTCTTAGCTCTTGGGTCCACACTCAGCCTAAAAGATTAGGCCTCGTACATTTTAGCTTAACGTAGCGTAGCGTAGAGTTTCAACAAAAAATTTTAGTTATGCTTCCACGTATACATTTTAGCTTAACGTAGCGTAGCGTAGAGTTTCAACAAAAATTTTTAGTTATGCTTCCACGTAATCAATAATTGATGTGGTACTAAACCTAACTATTTGACACAAATTTTAGTCCCCGACTGAAACAAGGAAAAAGATTTGTAATCTAAAAATACGTATAGAGAAAAGCAATGGAAACACTTTTTTTAATTAAATTATAGATCCTACAAACTCGGAAGGACTCCTAGTTAATTACATCCACAAGTTGACTCACGAAACACCTCTGGTTTAAGTTGCTTTGTTGTCTTCTTGTCTTCACTTCATATTGATCATGCATGTCGGTGGAGATGGATCTGGCGATTATCTACGACAGAACACATGGGTAGCTATGGCCATCCAATGCCTAGTATAGCCTTAACCAGTTGGCTCTGTCCGCACATGTTACTTGATCTTGTCTTATAAACATGCATGTTTTGTGATTTATTAAAATACATATCTATTTAATCACGTTGTATACATGCCATCATCCTTGATATGTCGTTTGACATGCTATGATTGCCTCTATGATCACATCCTTTCATTTTCACAACTTAAAAACAATTTAGAGTACTTTTAAGTTTTGATAAAACTTGTTTAGACTTAGTTATGTTGTAACCATATATGTTTTCAGATGAGTAGTGATGCCTAAATAGGATCATATCCTTTCATTTTCACAACTTAAAACAATTTAGACTTTTACGTTTTGATTAAACTTGTTTAGACTTACTTACGTTGTAACTATGTTTTCAGATGAGTAGTGATGCCTAAATAGATGAACCAAAAACTCATTTCACAACTTAAAACAATTTAGACTTTTACGTTTTGATTAAACTTGTTTAGACTTACTTACGTTGTAACTATGTTTTCAGATGAGTAGTGATGCCTAAATATGTCTTCACTTCATATTCATCATGCATGTTGGTGGAGATGGATCCACTACTGGAATCTCCCAATTTCGCGAGGGCTAAAAATATACACAAGAGCTGAAACAAAGCCCTCGTAATAAAACATGCAATCACGAGGGCATTCTACAGCCCTCGTTAATAAGCATATAGTCATAAGGGCCAAACAGTAGCCGCCAAAAAAAATTGTAGCCGCAGGATACTCACGAGGGCCTATGGTTGGCCCTCGGAAATAATGGCCCAATAATTGCTCACCTGCGCGCCCCTGTGTGCACGTGGAGCTAATTCGTGAGGGCTCCCAGCTGACCCTCGCGAATAAGGCTGCCTCAGCAACTACTCGCGAGGGCCCTATTCCAGCCCTCGCGACTAAAAGGCCCATAAATTGAAAACCAAATCCCTCTGTTAGCCTTAAATCTCCCACAAATTTTGGTCTTATGTCGTTCTTCCGCAGAAACTTGGTTAACTCCGGTATACCGTGAAGGATTCGCCCCCGAATTCCCCGGAGGAGAAACAACAGAGCCATCATCAGTCCCTGGAGGAGACAAGTGTTAATTAGTGCGTAACGGGTAACGGGTAATGCGTAATGTGTGTAATTCATAAATAATGTATTATATAATTTGGTGAGCTGAATTTCCAAAATGTGTATTAGAATGTTTAGTATATCGATAAACAGATTGTGTGAGATAAGAAAGGGTTAATATCAGAAAAATTCGTTTCATCTTTAATTTTTTTTCTATTGCAAAAAAGGTACATTAAAGAATATTAGTAACTCAAACATATTTTAAACTATTATTTGGTATTTTTTAAAAATAATGTAAGTGTAGGAGGGAAGGAAAATATTTGCTAGTAGCGAGGGTTCCTCCAAAAACCATCGTATATAACTCTTATACGCAAGGGCTAATATGGCCCTCGTATTTGCAGGCCTATAGACACGAGGGCCGTAGCCCTAGTCCTCGAATAAATGCGTGCGTGCTTATATCGCGAGGGCTAGGTGGCCCTCGTGATTAGTGATGGCACCTGCGCTGGCCAGAGGCGAAAAGACTTGGGCCCACCCAGCAGTGACCAAGGCTTATTCGCGAGGGCCAGCTAGCCCTCGCGAAAAGGCTACGCATGGGTTATTCACGAGGGCCACTTGGCCCTCGCGATTAGTGGGCGTGTAGATCTGGCCAGCGGCTCGGACTTGGGCCCACCCAGCAGTGACCTGGCCCTCGTGAAAATGCTGCGGATGGGTTATTCCCGAGGACCACTTGGCCCTCGGGATTAGTGGGCGTATAGATCTGGCCAGCGGCTCGGACTTGGGGAAAAATTTGCCCAAGTCCGAGCGCCCGCGCTGCCCTAGCCCGCCGCCGCCGCGCCAGC
>SPJY01015826.1:1387419-1489403 GCA_005191435.1 Raddia distichophylla
TATCTTTTCAATTCACTTTTTATATACAGTTGAGCATATTTTTCCAATGAAAGAAGATGAAATGACCAACATGTTCCTCCTTTCACAGGTGTGCCTTTGTGGGTACCTCATGTGTTGAGGTGAAATCCACCGTGTGTCGGTGGTCGGCTCCGTGTGTCGGTGCCGGTGGGGTGTGAGGTCTCTCGCGTGTGAGAGAGCTCGCTTCCGTGTGAGGGTTTGGAGCTCGCCTACCATGTGTTGGTAAAGAGCTATCACGAGTGGATTGAGGGCTAGGGACGAAAGAGTCCCGACTTCTCTGTGTGAGAAGTTTCCTCAACGGAGACGTAGGTGCTCATGTGTTGAGCACCGAACTTCGGTAAACAACTCGGTTTGCGTCTCCTCGTCTCACTTATTTACTTCCGCTTATTGAATTGATCGCTTGCATGTGAGTGCCTTCGAGCCTTCTAGTAGTCGCTTGTGCATTATTGTGATCACTTCCGCAACTATACCCTATATCAATCGATAGGTTGGGTTCCTAATTTGACTAAGTAAGCAAGCGAATCGAGAAAAGTAAAATTTGGAAAGAGCCGATTCACCCCCCCTCTCGGCCTAGGATTCTTACAGGTAGATACTTATATTGTGTTATCTTCTAACTGTATACGTAAACCCCTTATAAACCAGGATGGAAAACGCCTTATGGAATCCTATCTATACATATATACAAGATATATTTGAACAACTATGTTGATGGAGTACGCCTCAAGCCCTCTCGAGGGCTACACCACCTTTCGTATCAAGGTTAAAGTTTGTAGCACCCTCGCTATGGGGCATAACACGGTCAAACCCATCCTCATAATCAGAAGCTTTGATCTTTGAAGGATCCCATGAGCAAGGGTTCCTGTGGGTAAGATCACGAGCCTGCAATCGGGTCGTGCCTACGTGTCACAAACTCGAGGTAGCACTTGTGTTGGGGTTCAATGATGTGGCCCATTTATCGAAAGTACCTAAACGTAAATAAATTATTCAATCCCCGACAAGACTAAATTGTGAGGGATAACTTGATTGAGGTGATTATTCAAGATGAGTTTCTAAATATTTTGTAAGGTAGAATCACTCAGCTAGAAGCGCAAAAAAAAAACAAAATTTCATAGGATCCAAGATAAGAGCTCTCAAGAACAAGATACAAATCAAAACAAAAAAAAGGGAGCACACAATTCAAATCATTACTTGAAGTTTTCTTGATGCTTATGGAGGAATGATTACAACTGAACAATTGGCGAGGATCAACAAAAACCCATCTCTAATAATCCTTCAATGATTTGGATAAACTGTCTCCCTCAAGCTCTCTTCAAAACCTCCAAAGTTTCACCTTATCTCTAAGGACATGAACACCTAATATAGTGGAGGCTCAACCGACCACCCACATAGTGTGTATCTCTCACTACATCGTGGGCTCACTCGAAGCCCTACAAGACATCGAGTTTTCTCTCACACACCTGCTATCATGTTTTGATCCAACTCTCTGCAAGTTGAACCGAGACCTAAACCACCTCACCTATACACCTCATTTTTTTTTCCATAATTGTTGGTTTTCGTTTTCTCGGCGAAGATTGCCACACGTCCAATTCTTTAGACCATTTCTGCTTGCACACCCTAAGTCTCAATTAATCACCAAATATTCTTATCTCATCCACGTGCCTAGACCAAGTTTGATCGACCAGAGTGAGCCCTTGATCCTCTAGACTGTGGACAACCTATTCACGTCCTCGGTACACCTTACTGATATGGATCCAGTCCGATTATCTACGCATATGAGATGAGCAAACTATTTCTCCGAATATATATCCCAACTTGATCCACGTTAGTCTATAAAAAGTGCCTTATCAAAATTTTATACAGCATTCATGTAGAACATTTTGATTTTTTTTGAGAAGGGAACGTCGTTGCAAATCACAATCTCTGTGGGGCATCAATGCTCACAGGTGTTAAAAGGTTGGACCGGGCCAGTTCAGCTGCTGACCACGGTCTAGGTGGCAGTCTGGCTGGCTTGTTGCGTGGTCCAGCTGCATAGTTTTTATTCCTGAGAAACACAACAACTTCGTTGGTCGCATATAACGTGTTAAGTTTACGATCACAGTAACGTTTATAAGTTATAACTCGACTCCACCTAAAAAGGTCAGCCGTCTATTAGAAACCATAAAAATACCTTGACTTGAAAACAAAACTTGCATCGTGTATAGTACTCCCTCCGTCCCGATTTATTTATCGCCACCAGTTCAACGAAGAAGGTGTCAAAATGTTTGACGCTGCCAGTTCATTGCAAAAACTTTAAACATCATTGTTCGATTTTGCCCCCGTCTCTGCTCAACTATCACTGCTTACCTGCACTGCTGCACACTGCCGCCGCCGTTCCCTCCTCCTCCCGCTGCCGCCGCCGTTCCTTTCTCCCGCGCTCCACTGCCACTCGTCCCCTCCTCACGCACGTAGCCGCCATCCCCTCCTCCCGCTCGCAGCCGTAGCTCCTCGAGGGCCGCCACGGAGCCGCCATGAAGGGCACCACCGCCGTGCTCAACTTCCCTGGTGAGCTCGTTGCCACGGGCGGCAGACTGAGCAGTGGGTCCTCATCGGCCGCTTCGCCACCGGCGACCGCCGCTGCACCGGGGAGAGGCCGTAGCCTTGCTGTCACCGATACGCTCGAGCTTGAGTACCTCGACGACAAGGTGCTGGACGAGCTCCTTCTGGAGGATCAGTACAAAAATACTCTGATCTACTGACTGTGTCTGCTTTTTTTTTGTTCAGAGTTCAAGTGAAATGATCAGTACTCCACGAAATTTTGGATGAACTAGATGGATCTTTCACAATGGAGTAAATGATCCATATAATATTGGATGAACTGGATGGATCTTTAGAGCTTTAGAAATTTCAGAGCTTGTATCTCTGCTCAGAGCTTGTACTCCTCAGAGTATGTTCAGGGCTTGTAGAATGAACCTACAAATTTTAGAGATTGTACTCAGATTGTTAAGCATGTATGTTCAGAAGCTCTAGACGTTTCAGAGCTAGAGGCAAAGATCCTCACATTGTAATTTCATGTTGTAATTTTAGATTGTTCAAATAAATGAGATTAAGTGCAAATAAATGTGCCTCTATGTTTGTATACCTCTCCTGATCATTCATTGTCAGAAGCTTTGAACGGATTTTTGTAAATAATGGTGGGGCCTAAACCTGAACCTGAATATGATTGTATACCTCTCCATGTTTGAACAGATGTTTGTACTCCACGTTTCAACATCTTACTGGCAATTGTAGGTTTTCTAAAGTTGTTATTGCCTTTTGATTCGCTTCAAGATTCTCAAATGAATCAAAGGCCAGGTCATCTATCAGACAAGAAAGAGTATCATGTTAGAGGTCAATATATGTTTGACTAATGTATACAAATCACAACTGTTACGGTCTTACGGACACTGCTCCTCCGGCTAGGGAGAAGGATTTGTTTCGTTGTAAGGATTGAGAGTCTCTCTTTGACTCTGCCTGTGTATTCATCTATATTTTTTCAGGTGTTTGTGGTGTGAATGTTGCTGTGTTTGTGAAATGAATTTTCACTAATAGCCAAGGTTGATTGGACCTATTATTATATGTCTTCAACTCGCATTATCTGGTTGTGCAAAAGCAGCTAGAGCAGTTTCAGCTTTTACGCATCTTGAAATTTAAAACATGAAAGGAAGCTCCAGATTTTTAGAGAAGTTTCAGGTTTTGCACTTTAGTTCAGAGAACGATGTTCTTGTAATTTTTAGGAATTATACTCCATGATTGCAGGGCAATATCGAAAGGTTCCACGGAAAATGTTCTGCTCTAGATGTTTGTAGGGCTGAGATGCACTCTAGATGTAAATGTTCAGAATGTCTAGATGAGTGAATGTAACATGAGTGAATGTGGCTCAGATCACAAGCATATATTGAACTCTAATTGTCTCCTACCGTAATTGCAACCAAAATTATGTATTGAACTGAGCTCTGCATCTTCTTACTATTGTACAACATTCAAGTTATGAAAAATTGCATATTCTTGATGGAGAGAACATGCACAATCAGCCCTAGAACTTGTTCAGGGGATTAAACAACTGTTTTTATTACAAATAACAATATGGATCACTTTTTTTGTTTTAAGAAAAGAAAAGTACAATGGTTTGCAAAGAAAAGAAAAGAAGAAAAGTACTTTTGGAGCACTTATTCAGTGACAACAATGTCATGTATTCTTCACTCATGGATTCAATAAGAATCTGGAGCACAAGCTTTTATTTCTAGGGAATGATGACGCACCAAGATGAAAGCATCAGGGAATATATAATCGTAGTGGAGCAATCTATGTACATGTTTGATCTGTCTAGACAAAGAGCTATAGATCTGGATCACATAAGCAGTGGCCAGTGGCACTGTATAGACATTGCTCTAGGATGAATATGAATGAAAAAATTATAGATCATGCAGGAGTAAATCACATCCCAGAATTGAAGACATGTACATTTCTGAAATGGCAACTCTGGCATATTTTTCAAAACTAAAGAACATGTATATACACCATCATACAAGTTGATTGCATACAATCAGATTCACCAGATAACTATGTAGTTTGTCATCCAGAAAATCAGGTTCAAGACTAAAACCACCATTCTCTAAAAATGAAAGACAAATAAAAAATACTCTGGAGTACACCTGAATTGATTTCAGTCTCCAATTGACATTATGATGTTGTCAATTCAAAAAATAAGTTGTTGTTACTACACCTTGTGGAGGGGCTCTGCAGTGGCCTCACCGCCGGCGCTTGGTAGCGTCATCTCGGCCTAGGGCGACGCCTCCTCTCGGCTAGCATCGGCTTCTTGGGCTTCCACCGGGGAGGAGGAGGGGGAAGGGGAGGCGACGACGACGATAACGATGGCGAGGAGGAGATCGGGGGGCTTGTGCGAGGGGTGGAAGAGCGACGCCGACTCGATCCTCGACGGCCGTGACGAAGAGGCGCGGCGAGGGTGGAGGCACGACGATCCTCGAAGGGATGACCTCAAAGCTTCATGCGTAGAGGTCGACGCCGGCGTGGGCGAGGACGAGCGCAGCGACGCCATTTTCTAGGACCCTTGCCTGACGGCAGCGATGGGGATGAGCTGCAGTCCAAAGCAAAAGTTAATTGTTCCAGGGGCAAAAATGTCAATTCATACATTCCTTAATTCTAATGAATTTGTCGGAAACGTCAATTAAATCGGAACGGAGGGAGTACGATGGTTGCACTAATAAGCATAAATTGATGCTTTACGCACTCAGTGGACTACATCCCTTTTCCTCGGCAGTGATAAAGTCAATGAACACCAAAGAACAACTTGTCCACCATTGTTCACAAATATGTTTTCAGCGACCTAGCCCGGTCTCACCGCGTCCTAGCAATGTTTCAAAACCGACAAGCTTCAGCTTCTATAACACTGATACGAGAACCACCCCAACACCAAAGCAACACAATTCCTCTGGCCACAACCAAATGAAGGACCATGGACACCAACACCACCAGCTAAGACTAACAACCAGTAAAGAAATTGCAACACGAATCCCCGACAATCACTCCAAAACCATTGAGCTTGCCGAAAACGCTGAACGCGAGGATCCTCTTCCTCGCGTGGACGCAAACTAATAGCCGCTGAGAGTGGTTGACTAGCATAGAGGACCTTCATTCCTTCAACCAACCGCCCCGGGCACCGCCTTCAGAGGTGGTAGCCATGACCGTGTTCAATAGTTTTGGTTGGATATCGAATAATAGGCTAAGAGCTACCCCTCCATTCCAAATTGTAGTTCACTATTGACTTTTGGATATTCTATTTGACCATTCGTCTTATTCAAAAAATATATGTAAATAGGGTTAATATCACTGTTGCCATTATAATTCACCCCCTGACCGCGCTTGCCATTTCGAAAAGGCCTCCCTCAGCGTTGCCATTTTAACTGTCAATCCCTCTCAAACATGCCATTATCAGGACTTACGGGGGCAATACGCACGCAAATACGCTGAGAAATACGGCTGACAGGTGGGTCCCACCTGTCCGCCTCTCCTAGCTTCTTCTTCCTCAATGCTTTTTCCTCTCTCCTCTCTCTCTCTCTCTCTCTCTCTCTCTCTCTCTCTCTCCGGCCAAGGCTGCGAGATCCTCCGGCGAGCTCCCTCCGGTGGCGGCGAGTTCCCTCCCCGGGGGCGACCTTCCCGGCGGTGAGCTCCGGCGGCACGGGCGGCGGAGGAGCACAGGCGGCGACGAGGCAGCACAGGCGGCGGCGGGGCATGGCGCGCAGCGGAGGAGCAGCACGGGCGGCGGAGGAGCTCATCTCCACCGCATTCAATGCCTCCACAGCGCAGCCGCCGAGCTTGACTCCACCTCCGTGGTCGCCATCGTGCTGTGCCACTGGACTCCGACAAATCCCATCTCCTTCGCAACTCCAAGCCGCCGGAACCGAGGAAGACGATGCCGAACTCGTCGATTCCGTGAACCTGGAGCACCAGTAGCTAGTCCTCGAGCTTGGCCTCCGCCTCTACACTGTTTTCCCCCACAAACCCCGAGCCGAGAGACCCCGTAGCCACCTCGCCGTCGTTTTCCCTCCGGCCGTGCCGCCATTGTCGCCAGGAGCTCCGATTTACTTTGGTATCCCCCTTCTTCGACCACCCCAACCTCTTCCCCTTGCTCTCACCTTGCTCCTGGACATCTCCTCTTCGCCGGAGCCGCCGCCGGTCGCCGGCGCTGCCATCGTCGAGCTCACCGGAGGCCACGGCCTCCCTTGCGGCGCCGCGCTGGCGGAGAGGGGAGCTCGGCGGCGCGCACGTGGATGCAGGGCGGCGGCGGCGGCGGGGCTCCGGCGGTGGCGGGACCGAGCTAGCGGCGCAGGGTGTAGGGCGGCGGCCAAGCCGAGAGAGAGAGAGAGAGGAGGGAGGAAGAAGAAGCTAGGAGAGGCTGACAGGTGGGACCCACCTGTCAGTCGTATTTCTTAGCGTATTTGCGTGCGTATTGCCCTCGTAAGTCCTGATAATGGCATGTTTGAGAGGGATTGACAGTTAAAATGGCAACGCTGAGGGAGGGCTTTTCGAAATGGCAAGCGCGGTCAGGGGATAAGTCATAATGGCAACAGTGATATTAACCCATGTATTATTTTGTTGTGATTTGTTTTATTATTTAACATATTTTAAGCATGACTTATATTTTTGCATGTTTGCACTATTTTTTTTAATAAAACAAATAGTCAAAAGATGTTTTCAAAAGTCAGCAGTGAACTACAATTTGGAATGGAGTATTTGATTTTGTTCAAAACTGTTGTGCTCAAACTATCTTGTTCAAACTTGTGCTACTTGTGTACACATATCTTGTGATGTAGAGGTTGGAAAATAAAATTTCCATTATTAGAAATATGTGCGTGCCAACCTGTATAGGTGTCCCTAGCAATTAGATGAACTCTCTTTGTAACCTACACTTCAGTCTTCATTTTTTTTTTCCTCCCAGAACAGTTTGGACAGAGAAAGGGGATGGTAAACCTCAAAAATTTAAATCTGCTATCCACAATGGCAGTACGATCTGACCCTTTTAGTCCATGCATTGCATTGACCTACAATTTCTGAATATTTCGTAAAGATAAGAGTAGCAATTGAGCATTTTTAATGACTTCCCATGAATCCTCACATTCTAAAGTTTTCACATCACATCACTAACTTCTGGAATTATATTCTCGCCCAAAAATCTACAAAAATAGTTATATAGGTACAAAACCGAAATCATTACATTAATTTGCAAAAGAATAGAATTACATACTTGGTAAATAAAATGCGCTATCTGACTGTGTTTATGATCGCAGATCTTGACGAAGGATTTGCTATCATGATGTACCCTTCTTTCAGTCTTGCCCAATAGTCTTCTTCATTTTCAAAAGGTGATGAAGGCCAGCAAAAGGTGCTGCCTGCTCTTTGGAACTCCAGTCATTGCTAGAGCTCTTCCATGCTTGTCCAGAAGCACAAAGCAAGGAACATATCTGATGTCATAACGAAGAAGCTGCAAATATATACATATAAATAGTGTTAGAAACTGGAAACATTTTCTCAGAGTGCAGACATGTATATGTGAGTGCAGTGCAATACCAAAACACAAACATGGGCCTCCCATAGTACTGCTAGTATCTTTCATCTATTATTCGGTCAGTTAGGGGATAGATAAGGGAAATTTTTTGGTTGATTTAGATTTTATTAACATGCATGAGTGGAGAGGGTGCCTTGAACAAAAATTTTTTGTCCTGCATGACCTCCACAAAACAGAATAGTTTTGTCATGCAAATAAAGAGTGGTAATGCAACTCACTAGTAGCTTTAATAGTTCTTTCAAACAGGGGGCTAGTTTCTTTCATCCACTACTCTAATCGGTCAAATAAGGGATAGATAAGAGTTTTTTTTTTGTTGATTTAGATTTTAACATATGCATGAATTGTTAGATATTGGAGTGAGTGTCTTGAACAAAATAGTTTTGTTAAACAAATAAATATTAGTAATGAAACTCACTAGTAGCTTCAATAGTTTTTTCAAACAGGCGCAAGAGCATAGCACCATATTACGTAATTGTTGACACCCAAATTTGACACGAAATTACGGTTATTTTGGTGCCAAAAAGAGGGTGAAAAATAGCATATTCGGCCAAAAATTGAGCTAGATCGGTATATACTCAAAGGTCATTATTAGTTGATCGGCTAATATTGGAAGAGATCTTGATCCGCTTTTATGCATGCATATGTGTGCAAAATAGCCGATCGAATGAGAGTTTGTATGAATTAATCGGCATATATGTATACACGTGGAAAAGGTAAAGCCGATTATTTAATGTTGAGCCGATCGGTTTATGTATACGGTATGCATGCATGGAAAGTTTAGTGGCCAATTGAGTACATGCATATACGTGTTTAAGCCATAAAGCTAATATGTCATTGGCTAGTACGCTGAGATCAAATACGCATTGGATAATTCTAGAAGGCCCATGGAGATTATTACGTATGGAAACCAAGAGGAGTCCAGGATGGCTAAT
The DNA here is from genome assembly GCA_005191435.1 of Raddia distichophylla. Classification (NCBI taxonomy): domain Eukaryota; kingdom Viridiplantae; phylum Streptophyta; class Magnoliopsida; order Poales; family Poaceae; genus Raddia; species Raddia distichophylla. The sequence goes on from SPJY01015826.1 coordinate 1,396,471, forward strand.
CACGTATATAAACCGATTATGTTTTATGGTGCTTAATCGGCTTGTTTTTGGGAAGGCAAGCATGCTACGTGGAGATTAGATCAGGAGAGGGCATGTCACGTGAAGATTAAGAAAAGCTCCTGAATCCTCCGCGTAGGTTATGTAAAGTAAATAATATTAGTAGTGTTTGAGTCGGTTTGTATCTAGTCCGTGCCTTGCACGTCATGTTTAGTCGGTTAGTTATTTTAGGTAACTAAGAGATAGAGTCCATGTCGAGTTACCGGATTAGCCGGTGCGTCTTTAGTATAAATAAGAGCTGTCGTGCAGCATGTAATCTATCTATCTATCAATCAATCAATAATACATCTACTATTTCATCTACCTGTTACCCTTGTGCTATGAATCCGATCGATTCTCTCGTATCGGTATTCAAAGTACACGCCGGCGTCTACTGTCTCGATTAAGTTCGATCTCCTCGCCGTCGACTCCATCGGTAGGGACTGTCTCGGTTCAGTCCGATCTCCTCGCCGTCGGCATCGGAATACTATCTCCTGGTGGCATTGCTGCGCATCGCCGTCCGCCAGGAGGAGTTAGGTTTCGCCCGGAATACTATCTCTCGGCGGCATTGCTGCACATCGCCGTCCGCCGGAGGTGTTAGGTTCCATCTCGCTCCATGGGCTTGACGTCTGCCGGCACCCGATTTACAATTTCGGATTCCACCTGCGTAAACCTGTACTAGTCCCAAGGATCATGGCTAGTACACACAGATATACAGAAACGGAACAGTGCCAACGATATTACTATTACAAAAAGGGAACATAGTTCAGTACAAGCACAAACAACGGCTCGCAGACCGCACATCAGAGCACACGGAGATACAAGCCTAATACAACATCTAGATACCTATCCATCCCACAGGCACGAGGGCTGTAGGAACGCGCAACCCTAGTCTTCATAATCCTCATCAGACAACGCCTCCTCGACGTAGTCCGGGTCCTCCTCTTCGGAAGGCGGGCCATACTCAGATGGACCATCTGTTGAAATTTTTAAAAAGAGGGGGAGAAAAGGAGGGTGAGTACAAATTGTACTCGCAAGTCCGGAATTTATGCAAATGTGGTTTAGTACAAGGAGAGCTTAGGATATTTTGCAGAAATGCATTTATTTATCCTAGTTTTAACCAAGCAAGTTCGAAACTTTAAATCTCAACATTTTCTTTGGGCCTTTCTCAAAAGGTTCTCGCCACTTGGCCTCAGTGCCATAGCGAGAACAAAATTCTTTCTTCTTTTCTTTTCTCAAAAACTTGCTAGTTCCGGTTACCTCGCGACACTTTCCGATAGGCCGTTACCCATTTCAGAATATCGCCGGTGACTGCTAGCTCAAAATTCTTTCTTCTTTTCTTTTCTCAAATTTGCTAGGTCCGGTTTTCCGCGTGACACTTTCCGATAGACCGATACCCATTTCGGAATATCACCGGTGGCTCCCAGCTCAAACGAAATCCATCTCAAAATCTTTCTCAAATCCTTTACTCATCTCAAATCCTTTGTTAAAAAAAAACCTTTTTCTCAAAAATGTTTTTAAATGAAGAATCTACCATATAATTAGTCCCTTCGCACGCTCATAACCGCGAGAACGGCTATCATGACAGTTTTAACTCTGCAGAGTGGGTACGCCTTACCCTCGAGAGGCTACGTACCCAGACGATGTTTCGCCACAAGACCATCAACCACGAGGGCCAATGATCGGGTCCGTCCCATACCGGAGCTCGAGGTCGTACTGTAATGGCTCCGTTCATAGGATTATAGGATGAGCAGTCCTTAGACTAGGGAAGAGTTTATATTTTAGCCCAGTAAAACCCGGTGCTATACTGCACCAACTGACACAATATCTCCCTAGTCGGAAAGATTTTGGGGTAAGGAAAATCATTTCCTATCAAGCATCACCCTTGATGCGCTATCTTTAAATCATCCTTTCCCAAACATTTCTCAACATCTCATTTCATACAAATGATTGAATCATTCCGCATAAATGATTTTTAAGCATTTATCCTACCACAAGAAGGAATTTAAATAAGAGCGATTCATATTTTAGCCTTAGGTTTAATCCTAATATATCTCTTACCTTTTCTATTTGGCATAATAACTAATTCTAGCAAATACGGCATTCATCTTTTAAACCAGCATGCATATTTTCAAGTATAGTAAACATTTTCTAAATAACCGAAAATGGCTTCTCAATATGATCAAAGGGGGACTTGCCTTGATCGGTTTCGGGGAAAGCGAAGGGGACGTCGACGATCGGGTCCTCGGGAGCTTGACCTTCTAAACGCGCACAAGCATGCAGGACAATACAACATACATCAGTAAATTATTTTTGATGCAAATGCTTTTTGAGAAAATGCAGAAGAACAAGAATATGCTCACATGAAATGATGCACCTGAATCTAGTTATTTAACCAACAAATGAATTTTACATGCAAGACATGCATATATATGATTTTATAGGGTTCAGAAATGCTTAAAGTATTTGCAGGAATTTTTCTAGAATTTTTAGCATGCACAAGCTATTTTAAACAAATACTTTAGATACCAAATAAAATGGTTTAACGAGAAATTAAAACAGAAATAAAAGGGAGAGGTCCAAACGGCACTGGGTCGGCTCAGCTGGACGGCCCAAGGCGAGGCGCGCTTGGCAACGCGAGAGCGAGGGGCGAGGCGACCGCAGCGACTGCCAGGCGGGTCCCACCTGGCGGTGGCACCGCAGAGGCCACAGGGGAAGAACAGAGGAGAGGCAACCGGCGGCGGCGTGACCAACGACGACGTCGACTCCGGCCACCAGAGGGCTATTGGGCGCGCGTGAAGTGAGACGCGAGCGGGGAAAACCACGAGGAGGTGCTAACCTTCCGCGAGGGGGACGGAGCACGCGGCGCGGCGGTCCGTGGCGGCGGCGGCTCGCGGACGACACGGCGCCGGTGAAAAACGGAATCACCACTCAATTCCTTCTGCCGGAAGCGACAATGGAGGAGGATGAAGCGTTCGGTGAGATCACCGGGCGGAGAGGATGGCCGGCGGTGTGGTGACGACGGCGGAACCATGGCAGCGGCGACGGCACGGCTCTAGCTCGGGAAAAAGACACGGCGGGCGCGAAACAAATGCAAAAAGATAGCGGCGCCCCTTTTATAGGCACGCTCACCCGGCGTTTAATGCGGCGGGAGAGGTGGCAATCGCCGGCACCCACTCCGGCCAGAGGCGTGACGGCATCGCTCTCGGGCGCGGTGGTATCAAGGCGAGCTGGCCGGCGACAAGACCCGAGAGGCAGAGAGAGTAAAGGGGGTAGAGGGGAAAAGATCGGGGCGAGATATCGCTGGGCAGAGCAAGCCCACGCGCTGACGGGAGAGAGAAGGAACAGCGGCGAGGACCAGCGACAGGGGAGGAAGAAACAGGGGAGAAAGAGGGAGAGGGGCTGACAAGGTGGGCCCACATGGCAGTGGCTCCACGGCGCACAGGCGCAAGGGAGGAGGCAGCGGCGGAACTGGGCTGGCGCGGCGGCTGCGGAGCCGGGCTGGCGCGGTCGCGGCCCGGCCAGAGGAAACTGGGCGACGGGGAAAAGAAAAGGAAGAGGGAAACTGGGCCGGCTGCGGCTTGGGCCCAAACAACGAGGAGAGAGGAGGAAAAGAAGAGGAAGGGAGGAGTGGGCCGAGATTTTGGGCCGAGGGAGGAATAAAACTCTTTTCGATTTTCTGATTTCCAAAGACACTTTATTTTCAAATAGCCTTTTTAAATACTCATTAAATTAATGATTCTGGGATTTCTTTGATAAAATACTAAATTAACAAATTGCTATAACTTGCCAAAAATATTTTCACTTTGGAAATTTTAAGTGCACAAGATTATTTCCGAACGATGCATGAATATGAATATGCCATGATGCAAAAATAAATGATTTAACATTTTTAAATCATGCATTTAAGAAATTATTAACGTGCCAAATTGGTTTTAAAATTTGGGATGTTACAACGTCTCATTGTTAAGCCGATCATCGGATTATCGTCCAAGCTATCGGTAAAGCGCTCATCGCTTCGCCGACGGCTTCTGCTCTATCGGCTTGACGTCTCTTCGTTAAGCCGATCATCGGTTTATCTCCAAGCTATCGGTAAATCTTCATTGCTTCGCTGGTATCTTGCTATCTGAAACCTTGCCTATTGCAATAGGTCAAATCGGCTGGCACGTCCTCGGAAAGCCCGATCCCCTGTTGTTCGGCGGTAGTTGGTGCCGGGAAACCACTTTTCCGCATCAACAGTAATAAATATTTAAAACAGAGTATAAGCATAATTTAATAGATGATGCAGAAATGCAAAATATCCCAAAGTTCATACAACAGAAAATAAGCAACTCCAATGGTGTAGCAGCCAAACAAAAATATAACAACGGATAGGCAAAGGAAAAAGGAAAACACCAGTATACAAACCAAACATGAGAAGATGGAACATAATAGGGAAAAGACAGCAAAATCTGCTCATTTAATGGTAGCAAGGCTTTCAAAATTTTATTATTAGTTTAGTAATCCATCATGTGCCTCCATCATTCTATATTAATATGAACTTATGAAGGGCACATGAAGTAGCAGGGAGACAAATACATCAGCATAAATTGTTAAGTAATAAAGCATGAACACTTTTGCAACTTTCATATATATCATTTGGCAACAGGATATCCTACAGTACTTTTCATGTTTATCTGAACTTTAATGCAAAAGAACATAGATGTTGTAAAAATCCAAGAGATTATCCTTTGTTTGGAAGGTTTATACCTCAATTCTCAATTCCGATTTGACTACACAAAGTGATAAATGAGGACTCCATATGACACTTCCACAAGAACCTATATTGTTGTGTGCCTCATAGTCCTTGCATGGTAAAGAGCAATTTTCATATAGAACTATAGAGTAGTATTACTATACTACTAGCACCTCCCTTTGCAAATTTACAACCCAAAGTTGACGTAGTCCATGTTTCAAATGGCCAGCAGATTCACCAGAATTATTGCACAACACAACACACCCAAAATAACTCTCCCAAGCACATTTTTCCTATAGCTTTCAAGACTCAAGTGAATTTACCTTATCGAGCTGTTCTTCGACTAACCGCACGCCTTCATTTTGCAAGTTTTTAGCTCCAAATAGTAGGAGCCTGTTTATCTGGTGTTACCATGTGTATTAAAACATACCACTACTGCAAACTAGCACATCCCTAATGCATATCTTACACACTTTTGTTGTTGGACACGGAAAGTCCATAGATGAGTTATTGCCGTAATTCAAGGTATTTCAATTATGCTATTTGATTGACATTGCACCATGCAATCCTTCCTCGTAAGATAATTCTTGCATCATAACTTAGTGATTTTCTACAAATCACAACACATTACATCAACTCAAACATGCTTGGAACAATTAGAATAACACATCATTGCAAAGTTGTTCCTTTAGTTAGAGATTAGCGCCCAAATCTACACTACCGATATGTAGGATAGGGAGACAAATCGAAGCAGATGGACGCCTCACCTCGGGGAGCCACCGGTCGTCCTCGGCGTCAGCGAGCACGAAGCTGGCCCACCCGCTGGCGCTATCTTCGAGCTCACGCACGAGGCCCTGCAGCGACGCGCACAGGCGGCACCGCGGCGAGTAGAACTCCAGCACCGTGGCCACCCTCTCGCCCGACAGGGTGGCGGCAAGCGCCCGCTTCTCTGCTTCCCCGCAGTCCGCCTCCACGTCCGCGCCGGGATGCCTCCGCGTCCCCCTCCCCCCACCTCTGCGGCCCTCGTCGGCGGGGGAGGGGAGGTCGCCGACGATGAGGAGGCCCTGCGCGACGGTGCGGATGGACTTGAAGAGCTAGGGGAGTTCGAGGTCGCCGCAGGGGCTGCGGCTAGGGCTCGCGTTAGGGTTGGGGCTCCACAGCCACTTGAAGCAGACGAGAGGAGGGGCCTTCCCGGCGGCGCTCATCTTCGGCGAAGGTGAAGGGTTGAGACACCGAGTCGGAACACGCACGTGCGGACCAAATTTTCCAAGCGATTTACGCATTTGCCACTGTAGGTGGGCCCGACAATAGGGAGAGCACGGGCCCATCTGCGATAATCCATAGAAAAGCGAATGGGTCATCCCAGCCGAGCCCACCGTCTATTTTGGCCCGACAGCAGATTCGTCCACAAGGAGGAAGGAGCTCCATCAGGACCAAATTTAAATGCCAGAGGTACGGCGCGCTTTCTTACGTATTCTGGTATCTTCTAAAATCATCTATTGTTCTTGTCTCAACGTTGGTATGAGATTTATGATGATTTGTTGTGTTTGCATGCTTTTGACAATTTTTTTATGCGTTTAATTGTTCGAACAAATCCCTCTGTTTGGTTTAGCGGGATTTAAATTCCTCTATTTCATTTAGCAGGATTTAAGTCCCGCCAAACCAAACAACAGGATTTGTCTCAGTATATCCTGGATACCTTGATGCTTATTTGGCCTGACCAATTGACAAAAAATGTCAATTCCGCCATTGAATTGGCGGGATTTATATCCCACTTGATTGAGCGGTAATAGGCGTCTATTTATTTAATTTAATAAAGAGATATTATTTATTTCTTTTGAAAACTAAAAAATGTTAAATGTTTCGTCCACGTGCCTACTCTATTGTGCCTGTGTGATCCCAGCTCTGCATTTCAGCTTCTTTTGTGCCTGTGCGAGCCTAGCCCCACATGTTAGCATATTTTATGGTCATTATCTTATCAATAAATAATATTGTTTAATATTGACTAGTACAGTAAGAAGGCCACTATAATATTAATTGGCTTTCTTAATACTTTCTTCTGTTCCATAATACTTATCGTTTTAAATATTGTCATTGTATTCGAAATACAACTTTGACAATCAATTACTAATAAAATATATCTACAAAATGAACGAAAATATGATAATGTGTAAGTATTTTTCAAGACAAATTTATATGTACAGTTTTTATGTACGTAATCCAAATAGTTTTAAAACATTTATAGATAAATTTTAAAATTTTGACTTAACATACCTAAAACGATAAGTATTATGAAACTGAAGGGAGTAATATGTTTACGTAATATACACAAAATTTACAGGTACAAGGCCATTTCGGGTAATGCCCTACTGCTACTACTTAGAAGCAAGCTGCTCCTTCAGCTCCTCAATTTCTAACTTGAGGCGCGGGGCTTTTCCTTGGGCTCTGATTCCTTCCTTTGCTTCAGCTCGGAGGCGCTCGGCTTCCTCCTTACTGATCGTCTTGTGCTTGGCCTGTTCCTGGGCCTCTGCACGAAGGGCTTCGAATTCCTCACTCTTGGCCCGCAGCTGCTCGGTCAGACTCTCGTTCTGACTCAAGCGCTGCTCGGCGGTCTTGAGCTGCTCGGCCAGCTCTTCGACCCTCCCTCCCACGGCTTGCGCCCTTGCGGCCAGCGCGCGAAGCTCCTCGGCCTCTTCTTGAAGGGCCTCAGAGGACTGCCTCTCTTCGGTCAGTCGGGCTTTGAGCTTTTTCACCTTCGCCTTGAGTCGGCTCCGGCTTTTGGCCGAGGTGAGGGTCTCCCCCTCGAGCTCCCTTGCCCGGTGCTGCTGCTGGAGGGCTCCTAAGATGGCGCCGCGCTCGACGACGATGCCTTCTTCGAGGTCTTCCATAGTCAACCACAAGACCTGAATGAGGGAAGGACAAATTCATCACATTAACTTGCAGGTAACTTAAAGCGGGCGAATTCTGGGGTTTACCTCTTCGAAACTTTTCTTCAAGTTGTGGCGAAGGCGCTCCCCAAGGCCTTGGGTTGCGAAGCCCCGGCTGCTCGGAACGGCCGAAGCGCGATGTTCTCCACGCTGCAACTTCTTCCTGCCGAAGCGCGCCCGCCTGGGGGCTCGCCCCCCTCTCCCTAGTACCTTCGGTCCTGGGAGGGCTGGCGGCCGCATCTTCGTCGCTGCTGAGCTCCTGCACTTCCTCTTTTTCCTCCGCCCGAGTGATCTCGGGCAAGACCGGCGCCCCTCTGCTCCGGGAAGTCGGTGGGGCCGCGGACAGGGCAACTTGCAGTCCCTGCTCGCGGCCAACTCCCTGCTCTTCGGCGGCAGGACTCTTGCCCTGCTCGCCAATAGGTGCCGTCGCCACAGGGATGATCTGCCCCTGCGACGAAGTACCCGAGGCTGTCTGACCCTGGGCAACCGGCGGAGCCAACTCCTTGGCCCCGCTCTTCGTGGCGTCATGCCCCGCCTCCTCGGCCTCCAATCACTCCACCGCACCCTTCAGCGCGTCGAGCTGGTCGCTGGAGCCTGGTGGAAGCACGCTCCACGCTGTCAGTCTCTCCTTGAGGGCGGCCAGCCTCACTGTCCGCGAGGCACCGTGTAGGTGCTCGGGCAGCAAGTACCGCTCGATCGTTGCGCCCACGTCGTCGGTGGCGATCTCCTCTTCGATAGCCGATGAAAAATCAAGTTAAGACTTGTGCGGTTCGGTAGAATGTAAGGGGAAAGCCTCGACACTTCTTACCAGCCGTGCTCGCCGCGGGAAGCTTGACCTTCTTCTTCGCTCCGTGGCGGAGCTTGCGCCTCTTGCTCGGCGGGTCCTCGGCTCCTTGTTCGCCTTGGTCGCCTGGCGCCCGTGGCGACAAGCTCAGCTCTTTTGTAAGCTGAGCACTCTTTTTGCGCAGCGCAAGAAGAGCTTCCTTGCGCGCGACTTCTTCCTCGAGCCTCTTCTGCTCGGCAATCTGTTGCAGCCGTTCCATATGGCCCGGGTAAGCCCGTGCATAGCGCTTAAGCCACAGGGCCATGTTTCGTACCTCCTCGTCGCTTTGCTCGGTGAGGAGGGAGGGACTTGGGCATTTCCCGCTCGGTTGGCCGCGCGTATGTTTGGCCTGCTTGGCGCGCTTCGTCGCTGCAGAGGGCTTCAAGGGCGGTTGGCGGCCGCTACGGCGCGGTGAGCTCCGCGTCGGCTCGGCGACCACCTTGGGCTTCACGGCACCTTGGCCTTGCCCTTCCTCGTTTGCTCCTTGTGGGATCCTGAGAGCTCATCAACGATCTCGCCGATGATGAGCTGCTCGTCCTGCATATTGGGAAGCGAATGTAAGCATGCTATCATCGTGCAAGTCTAGCAACTCAGATGAGGGATCTGCTTAGGTTACCTCAGGAGAGCGGACGAGCACGTTTCTCGGGCACGTATAGGCTACCTCGCCGGTGACCTCACTGTCCTTCCTAGCAGCCTTCAGCATGGCGTCGACCTGCTCGGCCACCCATGCTTCAGATGGTTTCATTGCCCGAACAGAAGACATTATTATTTCCTGTTCGGATGAATCACCAAGAATGGTTGAGCGTTTAAGGAACTTACCCGTGCTCTCCCTGGTGATGTGTTCCCAGTCTACAATCTTGTAGAAAGGGTAGGACCTCTTCCGCAGCGGACAGATCCTGTTCGCCACGAAGTCCCGGATGATCTCTCGACCCGTGAGCCCAAGGCCCACAAGGGAGGCGATCTTCCGGGTAAGATACCATTCCTCGCCGGTCGGCTCCGGCCGCGGCATCTGCGTTCCCTTCGCCGGAGCTTCTCCGGTGAAGACGAGCTTGCTGTCGCCGCTCCTTTTGGTGTAGAACCACCTCATCCACCACGGCCCCATCGAGTCTAGCAGTGGTGGACGAGGGTACGGCCCGTCGTCGGCGGTGGCCCGGAGCTTGAGGTAGTAGCACCCAAGTCCGAAGCGACGGAGCTGCTTCTCGTCACTGTGTAGTAGTGGAGGAACAGCCCCACCGAAGGATCTACTCCCAGGTAACCCTCCCACAGGTGTGCGAAGACGGCCATCTGGAGGAACGAGTTGGGGTTCAGATTTTGCGACCTCCAACCCGCCGATGTTCAAGAAGGCCTCCACGAAATTGCTTTCGGGAGACCTCAACCCAAACATGGCGAACTGCTCGAAGTTGACGAACTCGTCTTCGAGCGGCTTCGGTGTTTCCTCCTCCCCGGGCAGCCTCCAGCTGCCGGCGTCGATGTGCCCCTCCGCCTCTAAAATCTTCAAGTCTTCCTTAGTCATGCTAGTGCTCAAGAATTTGGCCATGGCAATCCCCAGGGTTGGCGAGCAGGTTTGGAGGTGGGATGTGGCTGTTTGATGCTTAGTGTTGGTTGGAAAAGGGCTTGGGGAGGAAAGGCGCGCAAGAACGGAAGTGGCGAGCCTCGGGCGGCTTGGTGCTCTTTATAGTCCCAGACGAGCAGCTCTGCAACGGTTTTTTGCCACGAACGGCTAGTTTTTTACTGCAACGGCTAAGTAAAACGGTCGCCTGTTCTGACTGCGCAGCGAAGTTACCGTTGGAGTCTGTCAACGGCTGCTTTTTCCGTTTTCTGTAACGAGGGTTGGGTCCTCTGCTCGGACAGATGTTGTTCCCTGTTCGACGCAACAGAGTTCCTCGGCACTAGACGGGTTTGTTCGGTCCCGAACAAATCTTGTTCGGTCGCGCCATAACCTGTTCGGTCGCCTGTTGCACGTCTTTGTAGCAGAAAAATTACCCTCTTCGTGACTTGGAGTCTCAAGAGAAAGACCCCACTCTAGTGAGTCCTTCCACTTGAGTCTCGGGGGCTAGCTGTCGGAGATAAAATCACGGCCCATTGCCATGGCCCACTCCCTGACGGCCCAATCGAACAGCTTCCTAGGGCCCAGCTCCCTAGAAGGTTCTATCAGGCTCATGAGCATCCCGCCGAACAGCCTTTGGTTTGGCACGGTGCGTAATGGCCTAGGCTTCGTGTTTGAGTCTGACTCGAACAAGAGTTCTGCACGGCTACGTGAAGACCCGGACGTGGTTTCCCGGATTGGAACAGATGTCGTGATCCCCAATAATTGGAGTATACCTTATCTACCTCGGGATGTATTTGGCATGCATACGAGTTCGTTACGTCCTCGTGGTTAGGTTCATCATCAGCGGCACTCCTACCAACATAGCACGATAAAAGAAGAAATGGAAGAAACCAGTGCTCATATAGACCCGCTCACATCATCTAAGCTAATCTATTGTAATGTGAGGCTGTCAAATCAACCTCTCAAAGGGGGAAATCAGCGTGCGTATGCTTACCGAGGGGGGTCTCCCGTCAGGGGGTCGGGGGTTCTGTAGCCTCCATCTCCTGGGCCGCGTACTAGATGTCGTTGATGTACTGGATGTACCAAAGGAGGAAATCGTTGATGTACTGGATGTCACCGCGGACGCCCCGGATGAGGGCGTACTCCTGGGCCAAGAGGCCGCCGAGCTTGCCTAGGAGAGATTTCATGGTGGCCTCCGAGGCACCTACCACCAGCTCCATCTTCGCGCGCGCTCTCTCTCCCTCTCTGCCGCGGTGGGCTGGTGGTCGCCGGCGGCGGCCAGCTCGGCCTGGGAGGAGAGGACAGAGAAGGAGAGGGTGAGAGAACGACCGATTGCTTCTGTGAAAAAGTTTTATCCTGTGGGACTTTGGACGGATTATAGCACACGTCTGTGGTCTAGAGGCGCTTAATTAGAACCATCCCACGTGGAAAACCTAGGTTGATCACATGGCCAAAATCTGGTCAAGAGAAAATTGAACTTTGAAGTGAAATAGTACTCCTTTCCTTACTTTTTTTTGTTGTTCGTCGCCGTTGAATTTTAGACATAAGTTTAACCATTCATCTTACTTAAAAAAATATTTAAGTATCATTTATTTTGTTATGTTATGTTCTGTTTTATTATTAAAGTTATTTTAAACATTGCCTATATTTTTGCATATTTGCACTAATTTTTTGAATAAAACAAATAATAAAAAATATATTAAAAAATTAATAGAGAAAAGTTTAAAAGAACGGATGGAGTATTACTTACCACAACCTTTCCTATCCTTCAATCACTTCTGGAGCTCGCGTACTCCACTGTTTGCGGCTTGCATGTCGTGTCCACTATTTTAGAAATCACTCCAAGGCAGCGCCTAGGCGCTATGCACCGGATATTTGTTCAATCATATTCCCAGTGAATCAATTGGTACCTCCTAGTATGGTGTACCTCTCCATATTATTTTCTAATGTTGTTTGTCCAATGAAAATGTCTAAGATATTATGTTTTCCTCCCACCGTTTTTTTTTTGTTTGACGCCTTTGACTTTTGGATGCACCTTTGACCATTCGTTTTATTCAAAAATTTATTGCAAACATGAAAAATAAATTTCATGCTTAATGTACCTTTAATGCTAAAACAAATCACAACAAAATAAATGGTAGCGCTAGAATCTTGATCGATACCATTTATACTCGTAGTTTACGTTCTCTCTGTAACTTTTATTTAGATTTGCTCTAAAAAATAAAGGCAACATATCCTATGTAAAGAGCGGTTCTCGTGTAAAACCGTGTACATGAGCTAGCAAATGTTATAAAAAATTTAAAAATATTGTAAATATTCTTCATTGTTTACTCTACCTATAAATAAAGTTTGAAGATGAAATACATTTTTTATTTTTGTATAACTTTTATTATAAAATGAGAAAATGCATAGGTAGAGCAAGTTCATTAGAACATATATAATTTTTTTAAAAAAAAATTCATAACTTTTGTTATTTGGTGTACACGGGATATGTTAAAAAATAAAATACAACGCTTCACGTAATGAGTAAAACATCAGCTCAAATGAGAATAACTCAATGAAAGACAATTGTGGTTAGCCACAGCACACAAGGCCACATGCATTGGTGGCTGGCGGACCACATCATCAACCGTGCGTCGGCATCGATATTAGGTAATGAGTTATGTCTACCTGTCGTTGTCGATAGTAAAAGCTGTGGACCATTCAAATGTGATGGAATAAAGACTTTTTCCACGGCTTAAATTTAAATTTTAAATTTATTTTTTTATAGAACATATGCTATAGTATCATATTTTGGCTCAATCAAAAAAGTTTAACTCGGCCTCGGCCTCCGCCTCCGTGATCGGGTGGAGGAGGAGGCGGATTGACATTCGGGTTAGGTTGGGCAGGGTCATCGGTGATGATGCTAGCCACATGCGATGGAGGCGGAGGCAGGGAGGAGGAGGCGGCGGTTATGTGGTCAGCTTCGTATCAGGGCGGCAGGGGAGAGAGACAGAACAAAAGAGAGAGGAGAAAGAGAGAAAAAAAAAATTAATTGAGAGTTAAATAACTCTCAGTTGACTTGCTAATCGGTCACCCAAAATAAAGATACAATGTGTCATCCGGAATCCGCCCGCTCCACGCCTCCACCCATCTAAACTCTATAGAGTAGAGACCCGTCAGAGGCGACGGCGAGGGCAGCGGGCGGCAGCGACACAAGTACGGACGAGGATTGTGTGACGTGGTGAGAGAGAATTGCCACGACGCGAGGCGGCCGGCCGGGTCGCCGGTGATGCCCGCCTTGAAGGCCAGCAGCGCGTCCCTCTCGCTCGGCGCGCACGCGCCGCCAGCACCGGCGAGGGACAGCACGGTGGCTGCGACGAGGAGAACGAAGCAGCTGGCTCGCTTCATGGTGGAAGTAGTTCCGCTTCTCGAGTCTTCGGTGAGAGTCTTAACAGCAATTGTGTGGTTAGGGATGAGCTGACGAAGCTTCCGGCTTGCTTCATGGTGAGAGTCTTAACAGCAATCCCAATCATGCATGCAGCAGTCGGAATCGTCGCTCGTCAATTCTCGCAATACCTAAACAGAGGCAGAGGATTGCTCGCCGGCGCCAGAGCGTGAGGTATGGAGGTGGCTGCGGTGAGCGCGGCCACGGGGGCCATAGGACCGGTCGTACGGAAGCTGGCCGCTCTAAGGCCCAGCGACTCCGGTGAGGGCGAGCACACGCCGCTTCCACCTCCGCCTCCGCCTCCGCCTCCGGAGGTGAGCGACATCACAGCCAAGCTGGAGGAGATGCAGTCTGTCCTTGCTGGGCTATGGGGGAGGGAGGAGGCGGATGTTGACGAGCACTGCAAGGACTGGATGGTGATGGCTCCTGTACATGCTGTAAAATACCGACACCCCTGCCCCTGCTTTGAATAGCCCGCGGGAGATGCTCAACGCTGCACTGTGGTGCTGAGTCCCGTCGTCCTGTCGGTGTCAGCGGCAAAATCTGTGCACCGCACTGCCACCGGCACGGCGCAACAATCAGGGCAGAAACACAGTGCTGAGAGTAATGATTCGTATAACTTCGTATAATGTATGCTATACGAAGTTATTACGATTGGTGGCTGGCGGTACGAAGTTATTACGCCAGCCAGTCCACCTGATTTAATCTATTTTAGTTCCTTCAGGACGGGAGAAGTAAAAATTGAAGTAAAAATTTATTTTACTTCAATTTTCATATGCAACATACATATCAATGTATTTTCGTGTATCGGAAACTAGCAACGTTTATGTGTTCGTGGCGCGTGACATTAACTCATAAGGCACAAGGGCGTTTTCGATTTTTTTGTTTTTTCTTCTAGAAAATTTTTCCCTTTTTATTATGTCTTGATTCATTTATAGAAATCAACATTTCTAATGCTCAAATTTATTTATGGACCATCACCAATAACTTCTTGTTGCATTTTTACTTTTAAATTTTTTGGGATTTTTTTCTTTTTCAAAGATTGTTTCCCATTTTTAAAAGTTTATTGGTTTTTCCCTGAGGGGTTGACGAGGCTGCACCCGGTTGTGCCATGTGGTGCAACCAAGGCAGCCGAAAATGGTGGTTGTCGCCGGAGTGAAAGCAACCTCAGCTAGTCAACCCACCAATGCACGCGCCTTGTTCTCTGCCAGCCGAAAAACTTCTTTTCAATGTTAATATAGTATGGACGGCAGGATCTTATTTGACGAGACGATCGAACAGCCGGGAAAGAAGGGCGACATGAAGAGCGCGAGCATGCAGGTCTACCCGCACACGTAGGCACTAGAGGCCGGCTACGTGGACGCACCACGAGTCGGCCTGTTAGGGCTTGTAATATTAGTATATTGGTCCTTACATTACTAACTCGCTCAAGCTTGGTTAAACCATGTTAATTTGGTCCATTGACTGATGAGGTCTATCTTGTGAACGGTTTTAAGAAACATGGAAGCAAACATGGCTTGTATTACACGCATGGATGGCAAGTTGAATGGAACAGGGTGATATGGTGTATATGTGGGCTATACAAGTAGCATGCAGGCCTACGCGCGCACGCAAGCACTAGAGGCCGACTATCGCAAAACATTTTTTCCAATAAATGGAATGTGGAAAAACAGTAGAAATTTAGTAAAAAATTTTGCGCCTGCACGATTTCACAAATTATACAAGCAAAAAATCTCTTGGCATGAAAAATAGAAAATAAAATAAAATTTATAATAAATAGATAACAAAATAAATCTATAATAAACGAAAAACAAAATAAATCTATAATAGATCAGAGCTCGCGCAAAAAATTCAACTATCGCAAAACATTTTTTTCAATAAATGAAAATATGGAAAAACAGTAGAAATTTAGTGGAATTTTCACTATTTGAGTGCTAACTATTGATTAATCTAGACGCACCCAAGATCCAACGGCCGACAGCGCTCGCATGCCAGATCCAACGGCTAATCGCGGTGCCTGCGCGTTTGGCGTTTGGCCGGCACGCAGGCGCCTGCGAAATAGCAACGGCGAAAAATAAAAGGGGAAAGATCAGAATCGTTGGACCAGAAAATCAAATCAGAGTTAACCCGTCCCGAAAAATAAACATACCATATGATCATTTGGTACCGCATCTCCACCCATCTAAACTCTAGAGACACCCCGTCTGGGGCGACGGCGAGGGTAGCGGGCGGCAGCGACACAACGGGAGAGGATTGCTCGCCGGCGCCAGAGCGTGGAGCTGCCTGCGGTGAGCGCGGGTATGGAGGTGGCTGCGGTGAGCGCGGTGCCTGCGGTGAGCGAGGGTATGGAGGTGGCTGCGGTGAGCGCGGCCACGGGGGCCATAGGGCCGGTCCTACGGAAGCTGGCCGCTCTAAGGCCCAGCGACCCCGGTGAGGGCGAGCACACGCCGCCTCCGCCTCCGCCTCCGGAGGTGAGCGACATCGAGTTCATCACAGGCAAGCTGGAGGAGATGCAGTCTGTCCTTGCTGGGCTATGGGGAAGGGAGGAGGCGGATGTTGACGAGCACTGCAAGGACTGGATGGTGATGGCGCGGGAGCTGTCCTACGACATCGACGACGACTTGATGCAGCAGCAGCTGCAGCAGCCGACGAACAGGAGCAAGATTCTGGAGGATCTCAAGGTGAAAGTCATGGATGTGTCGGGGCGGCTCTGCGACAAGTGGAAGAGCACGGCTGAACTCATCCCCAACGCCGGCAAGCCGGTGGATCAAGATCCTCGAGGTCGCTTCCTTCACAAGGACGCGTCAGAGCTTGTGGGTGTGAATGACCTCAAGGCTGAGCTCCTCGAATTAGTGCTGGCACAAGGTGAAGGCGCTGCCGTCCGCTTCAGCTCGCCGCACCGACGAAAACGTTATTCCCCTCCTGTAATGCATATAATATCTTATTGCATGGATAAAAGCTTTGATGTAAAAGAGACGATCTTATCTTCATAATTTTTTTTTATCGTGCTTTAAGAAAAAGCTACTCGACTCTTTTGTAACTTGCTTGAATTCGTTGCAGCATGAGATCCAGTTCAAATTCATGGAGGGGGAGATGGTGACCATAGCACGGAAGCTCTTGGAGCGGATGCCCGGGGTACAAATAGAATTTTTTCTAGAGAAAATTTTGAGGGTTACGGCCTACGGCTTGGACCCCTTGAAGCTGTGGAGCACGCTCCAGAGGATGGTGGGCGGCCCAGTGCAGCTGATGAAGGCTGGCTACGACTCGGTACGTGGAGATATTGTTCTTTTCGGTTTAAATTAAATTAAAATTTAGTTTTTTAAACCAAATTATTTATAAAATTTGTAGTTATTTTTATGGAGTTATAAATGCTCGTAGGTTATATCCGCATCCATAGCCGTTTTTCATTTGTGTGTAGAAAGAGCCACATATCCTACCATATTATATTACTTACACTAAAAAATATATGTATTACGATCCTGCGTGGAAATACATTGAGAAAATTTGCCCCCATCGATTCTAGTCTTCTTAGATTTCTAAAATAATTTTTTTATATTACTTTTTTGCTCTCAAAAACCTATGTCGAGCGGTCACAACTTCTTCAGATTAAAATTTTCAGTAACTTTTAGGTAAAAAGAACATGGCCCTAGCATTAGCACAACTAAATCTGTGCTAAATTTTTAATAGATCTTTCCTAAGGTGAGCGTCTCGGATTGGACTTCCCTTCACACGCATGACAACATGCTAACGTCATCGTGGATTCTTGGAAAATAACTTCTGAAAACTTGAGAATCATAGTGACAAAACATAACAATACACATATGAAACAGAGTGGGAATTGATGAAACTTGGAAAAAATAACCATTAAAATGTTGAAAAACCTATTGATAAAATTTAAGAACGTGTTGATAAAACCAGTTCGAAAACCGATGAAACTTAAATTATTTTTTAAAACTTGGAACAACTTCATTTAAAATTTAAAAAACATTTTGTGAAACTTTGGTAAACTACTAATGAAACTTGACTAGACCGATGAAACTTTTACAAGGTAACCGTTCGACCATTATTAAAGCCAACATATAGATATAATTGCCTCTGCTCACTATCAGTTGCACCTGAAGAAGATCTGCCACTTAGCCAAGATGACGACGTGTCCACAAATGACGCCCACCGAACCTTCATGGCTCATATATAGGCACAGAGAAGCAGCACGTCTCATTTGGACGAAACACGTCATACGGAAAAGTAGAACCAAGTACCAAGCGGAGGCTCCCAAATCGTGGAGATCCTCGTGAGAGGAAACGATTAATTGATCCGTCTGTTGGAGCATGGATGGTGGTCACGATTGATTGCTGCTCGATCTGCTGTTCGTTGCAGAAAGTTATAGGGTGGATGGAGAGGGCGAAGGCGTGGGCGTGGGCGTCCGACGGCCACCGGCAGCCACCGACGGCCACCGACGGCGCGCTCAAAACGGTGTGCTTCGTTGGATATGCGGGTGCCGGCAAGACGGCTCTCGCCGACATGCTGTACAACAAGGCAGCAGAGGGGGGGCAATTCCAGTGCCGGGCCTTCGTGTCAGTCTCTCCAACTCCTAACATCACGAAGACTCTCAAGGCCATTCTCTCACAACTAACAAACGAGCCGCACGATGGCGCCCAACTCGTGTCCGACCAATCTCTCGTACATCAAATACGGAATTTCCTCTCCAACAGAAGGTACGTACGTCACACACACAGCACACCATTGGTTACCTACTATATGTTTCAACTTATTTATTTAACATTAGCATATATTAATTTGCTTTATGGAACAATCTTGGCATTCGGATAACTCTTTAAATAAAATTGTAGTGCTGATTAGGAGTCAGAGTTACATTTCGAAAACTGTGTTAATATCTTTTTTTCTAACATTACATTAAAGGAGAGATATAGAGTACGAAAGAAAGAGGAAAAAAGAGAGTGAATGGTAAGGAGAAGGATGAGGCCCAACTGAGCAATAGGTCGCCACACCACACAACGCAACCTCCCAACCAATGACAAAACACTCCCAACCGCCAACACCAAGCGGACTACCACGTAGGATGCTTGTTGTGAGTGCCCGTTGCCAACTATATATAATACATGGCAAGAGATGGCCGATCTAGCCGTCGGCCTCCACTGCTACAAAAGATGCTTGACTGAGACGCTGGAAGAAGGGTGTCAGTTGGATGCTCGACCGAGGCATGACTTGCCCCGTTGCCAAACGCTTCATACATAGGGTGATCTTCGGCTATGGCATTTAGCGTTTGGCTTCTCCAAACAAGCTATAGCCAGCTAAATGACGCTATAACCCGCTAATTGCCGGCTATAGCCGACTTTATTCAATAGCTGGACCCTGCTCAAACCGTTATAGCCGGAGATTTAAAACCTTGGGTGATAGAGTAGTAGAGCCTTTAGGCGCCATTGCTACGTACAAAAATGCTGCTGCCATGTTGTTTAGGAGGCGGGGCAGGGTGCTACACTGGTGTTGATGCCTAAAATTTCAAGTTTCCAATTTTTAAGAACTATAGAGTAATGAATAATAATATAAAAGTAGGGATAGTACAATTTTTTTTAGAAATGGATTGAAGCTTCAGCCTCCACATCAAAAGATGTGCATGGTCTTAAATAATACGCATCACATGGTACCAACCTTCTAAATCTAGTTGTACAGTCCTAATCACTGTCTTTGGAAACAATGTTTGTAACTGCTTTTATGATCAATCGATTTATACATGCAATGTCAACCACTGCCTTTAGAGTGGATGGCGGCAGGGGCTAAGTTTGTAAATTTGGTTACAGTGCAACCCCACCGGGATGTCTTTGTAACTTTTTTCAATGTTGAATAGATGGTAGTACACTTTTGCCCTTTACTTAAAAAAAGGAGCTTACAAACACTGCTGATGAATCTTCAGGATCTGTATATATTTCGTAATCTAGTTGTACAGTCGTAATCACAGTCTTTGGAAACAATGTTTGTAACTGCTTTTATGATTAATCGGTTCATACATGCAATGTCAACCACTGCCTTTAGAGTGGATGGCGGCAGGGGCTAAGTTTGTAAATTTGGCTACAGTGCAACCCTAGCTACCGGGATCTTTAATCTCTTTGTAACTTTTTTCAATGTTGAATAGATGGTAGTTCTTTTGTGATTTACTTAAAAAAGGAGCTTACAAACACTGGTGATGAATCTTCGGGATCTGTATATATTTAAATGTTTCCGTAGGCATTACATTACGTGTGCACCCTAATTAATATGCGATTGAGGCTTATTATTCTGTGAACTTGCATAGGTACCTTGTCATAGTTGATGATATTTGGCATAGAAATGAATGGGGAATCATCAAACAATCTCTTCCGAATAATAGTCTGCGTAGCAGAATAATCATGACAACCCGTAGCAAGGATATAGCTGAGGAATGCCGAACTGTCAACACTGATGCTTTTGTTTATGACATTGGGTTTCTTAACTACTGGGACATTTGCGAGTTATCAGAAATGGCAGTAGTGAAGATTCCGAGGGGCTATACACCCGGAATATCTGAGGATAAACCATGCTATGATATTCTAGAGAGGTGTTATGGCATGCCGTTGGCACTATTTTGTATGTCGTCAGCATGGGCAGAGCAGATGCAAGGGCCTGATGGCGATGGCTTGAAAAATCTGAGGGCTACAAGACGTGTGGAAGATGGGATTCTGAGTATGCCATGCATGAAACCACTGGCAGATAGTTTATGCCGTGGCTACGACAATCTCCCCCTCCACCTAAAAACCTTATTGCTATACTGCAGTATATACTGCTGGCGTGACACATTTGAAAGAGAGAGTTTGGTCAGGAGATGGATCGCTGAAGGATTTGTTCATGAAGAGGAAGCAGCACAATGTTACTTTGAGGAGCTTGTCAGAAAGGACTGGATTGAGCCGGCAGGAGGCGACAGATCATACAGAATCCACCCCGTGATGCTCGCGTTCCTGAGATGCAAATCACATGAGGAAAACTTTGTTGATTGCTTGGCCTTTGGCTCTGACATTTCATCTGCGAGGTCAAGAAACAGACGGATTCGTCGGTTCTCTCTCCAGCATGGGCACTCGGACCAGGTGAAGGTCTCCGAATCGGATTTGGAGCTGTCTCATACTCGCTCCCTCTCCGTCTTCGACGACGCAAGCGCTGTCCCCTTCAAGCGCTTTGTGAACCTGCAAGTGCTGGACCTGGAAGGCACCGAGGACCTGCAGTACGCTCATCTGGTGGAGATATGCGGGCTGCCATTGCTGCGGTACCTTGGCCTGAAGGGGACGCCGATCACCATGATCCCACCAGAGATAGGGAGGCTGCAGCATCTGGAGACTCTGGACGTAAGGAACACGGCTATCACCATGATCCCACCGGAGATAGGGGAGCTGCAGCATCTGAAGACTCTAGACGTAAGTAACACGGCTATCACCATGATCCCACCGGAGATAGGGGAGCTGCAGCATCTGGAGACTCTGGACGTAAGTAACTCGGCTATCACCATGATCCCACCGGAGATAGGGGAGCTGCTGCATCTGAAGACTCTAGACGTAAGTAACACGGCTATCACAGAACTGCCTTGGGAAGCTGGCCTGATCTGGAGATCGGTGCGAGTGTTTGCTGGAGCCATGGAGCTCCGCCATGGTGTGAGCCTTCCTGAGGGCGTCAGCCAAGTTCTGAAGTATAGCGTTCAAGGAAATCGCAGGGAGAGGGAGCTTCTGTGCATCCTACTTCTTGATCGCTTCGGCATGGGCGCGGTGCCTCCTCACGCCGGGCTGTTCAAAGTTCGCGGAAGGCACGTACATATACCATGGCTCATCAAGCAGCACTTCGACGTTCTCTCCTCCTTGGATGTCAGCCTCTGCAAGCTAGACGATGAGCATGGCGACCTCAAGTTTCTGCAGGAGATGCCCAACCTGCAGGCCCTTGTCCTGAGGCTTGAAGCCCTCCCCAGAGAGCCGGTGACCATCAGCGGCGAAGGCTTCGCGAGGCTTGAGAGCTTCTACCTCGATTGCCGCGCGCCGCGGGCGCGCTTCAAGCCGGGGGCCATGCCCGGGCTGAAGCTCCTGACCTTCAGGTTCTACGCTGCGCCTGCGCCGGCGAGTGACGATCATCCGTCGGTAGGCATTGCCCACCTCCAGAGCATCCAAAAGGTGGTCTTCCGATGCTCGCCGTGGTACAGGCCCGTTGGGGCCGGCGTCGCCGCGACCATCGCCGTCGTGCGAGCAGAAGCCCAGGGGCATCCCAATCGGGTCGCCGTCGAGGTTCTCGGAGAGAAGGATGCTGGTGGCAGCGCCGCGGGCGCGGTGGAGGCGAAAGCAGAAGAATCATGTGCTCCCGGACCCTCTAAATCTTGATGACCGTGTGATTGCATGATGATGAGTATTTGTTAACATTTATCAAAGGGAAAATTTGATATATGCCATTGTAAAATGACCGGATCTGAGATATGCCATTACTTAACCGAAAATCTGCTACGTGCCATTATAAAGTGCCTTTTCTCTAAAATATGTCATTATGACGTTTTTAACACCTAATCTCCCTTAATCTTTCTTCTTCCTCCCTAATCTCTCCCTAATTTTTCTTCCTCCTCTCTAATCTTTCTTCTCTCTCCCTCTCTCTCCTTGGTTCCTCCCCGTAGCCCCTTCTCCTCGCCGCCGCCACCGTCCTCCCCCTCATCGACTTTCCTGCCAGGAGCAAGCGGCGGTGGCGCAGGAAGGAGGCGGCGGCGGCGCAGGTAGGCGGCGGCGCGAGGGAAAGTGGCGGCGGCGCGGGGAGGAGGCGGCGGTGACCCGAGGGGAATTGGCGGCGGCGCGAGGGGAGGCCTCGCGAGGCGGCGGCAGCGCGGGAAGGAGGCGGTGCGAGGAGGCGGCGGCGGCGCAGGGAGGAGGCCGTGCGGGGCTGGCGGCGCAAGGAGGAGGCGTCGGTGCGGGGAGGAAGCCGCGTGGGGGAGGCGGCGCGGGGAGGAGGAGAGGAGACTGCGCGGGGAGGAGGAGAGGTGGCCGGCGGCGGGGAAGCCAGGGGAAGGGGGCGGCGGCCACGCGAGGAGAAGGTGAGGGAGAGAGGGAAGAAGAATTAAGGAGAAAGGAGAAAGATTAGGGAGGAAGGAGAAGGATTAAGGGAGATTAGGTGTTAAAAACGTCGTAATGGCATATTTTAGATAAACGGTACTTTATAATGGCACATAGCAGATTTTCGGTTAAGTAATGGCATATCTCAGATCCGGTCATTTTATAGTGGCATATAACAAATTTTCCCTTTATCAAAATATTATGCTATTATGCTAGCGTTAATTAGGTACATGCCATTGCTATGTGATGACGATTTTATATTTGCCATTATAAAACTTTCTTTACTATGGATGCCATTATAAAACCATTTTTGTCAGATAAATGCACCTATCTTCTCTTCAAAATTAATTCTAATTTTTTCTTTCTCCACTTTCTTGTCATCGCCTTCCACTCTCTCTTCAAACTTCTAATGGCCTAGATGGGTGAATAGGCAATTTTAATTATTTTTTCATGTTGAGTAATTTATTAAATTAGTGACCCAAGCTACAATGGACAAATTACTCCTAAGCAATCAAACAAGAAATAACAGCGGAAGTAAATAAGAAAAGTACATTGCAAGAAAATTAAAGAAACAAAAAAAGATTTTTCTCGAGGTTCAGAGCCACCTCCTACGTCCCCGTTGAGGCAAACTCTTGTTCCTCACAAGATCCTGCGCCCGTTCGAGCCTCGTGCCTCGATCCCCTTGAGGTAGCCCTTCACCACCCCGGCAAACCGGACTGCATGCTTTTCACACTACTTAAGGATTCCCACAAGCTTATTTGGTGATCTCCTCAAGTCACACCACCACCAACATGTCAACTAGGGAAAACCACTCCCCAAAAATAACAAGCTTGACGAAGACCAACTCCCCATAATCGAGATACTCAAGAGCACAACCAAAGAGTCATTCAAACCTCTCCAAAGTTTTACTCAAAAATCCATGGAGGCAACCTAGAACCTAATCCTAGAAGGTGAGAAATGAAAAACCAAAGCTCTCTCTCTCTCACACACACACACCAGCCCTATGGCTTAAATAGACTATCCAGCATGACTTGCTGTTAGCCACAAACACTCACAGGTCAGATCATCCAAGCTCCACCCTGGATGATGTGAAAACAACACGAACATGAAAAAGACAATGTCACCACAAATGATATGGGGTCCACCCCAAATGATCCGTGACGACTTGCTGCCATAGGCATGTAGAACACCATTTGCCAAGGCTAACATGGACAATCCAGGGTAAACCCCAGATGATCCGCCCTTAAACGAACACACAAAGTAGCCTCCCAACTTACAAAATACCTTAGATGATACAGACCCAACCTTGAATAATCCGTGATACATGCGACAAACCCTGGACGGCCACAGATGAGACAAGCTCTAGAAAACCCAACACCGTAGATGATCCCAAAAAGTTAGAAATCATCAAACCTCTCTTGATAGGCGACTTTATAAGCAAAAAAAAGAAGAAAAGACCTAGACATCAAGTGAACCATCTTGACTCCCGATTCAATTCCTACCTGATCCTTGACCTTCTCGCTTGATACCATCAACACTAAATTTTAAAAGGGTCCAAGAATAGCATGATTTCCCATTAAGTGCCAATCATCATCCAATACGGTCATACTGAGAGGCCTAGATGCACTTATAAGGTGGCCTAATTTCTTCGAGCCGAACTAACGAAACTGCGCCATGTGACAAGTTCAGTTGCTAGCTGGCACAATCTTGTAGGTTTGAGCCGATGAAATTATGCCACCACCTTACCCGTATGTGCACGTGCTGGCGTTGCCCGTTGCGCTAATTTCATTCCCCACGCATTGTCGTCGCCTCCATGATACCCCGTCATGCCGCCCCGCCCATCCTTCTTGCGCCGCCGCCTCGTCGAGCTCGCCGACCTGTATACCTCGCCACACCGGCCCACCACCTCCAATATTAAAAAAGTAAATGGTTGGTTTGTCGTAGAAAGCTACACTTCTCAAAACTAGCAGTTGATCCAACATTCTATTAATGCTAGAGTTTTGACCAATTTTTTTAAAAAAAATGAAAACAAGATAGCTCATGGATCTGTAACCATGGTAAATAAAGACATTATATATGATCGCTCGTCTCTATCAAGAAGAGTGGTTGACGAGATTGAGTACAGTTTTCCCAGCCGTTGATCTTCGGACATACGGATAGGGTGATCCCAAACGGGTTATCCGTGAAGAGAAGTCCCCTGACACGAAGCCCCTCCCACCTCTCTCTCCACCACATCCCACGGAACGCAATGGCGGCGCCGCTCGCCCCAGTCACCGCCGCCGCCGCACTCCGCCTCGGCCGCCACCACCGCCTCCTCGTCCTCGCCTCCTTCCGCCACTATTCTACTCCCACTCCCACTCCCCCGCCTTCCGACCCCGCTCGTCGATGCCTCTCCCGTCCCCTCCTACCTCGGCCTCCTCTCCGCGCCGCCGGCTCCGCCCGCCGGCTCGCCACCTCCGCCGCCACGGCCGCGTCCGAGTCGCAGCCAGAGTAAGATAACTACTTCTATATCTGTCGCTCTTCCTTCTGCCTCTCCTTTGCTCAGTACTTCGGACGTGCAGTGTCAAAAACCCGCGTTAATGAAATGGAAGCATTCCCGCCTTATGCTAGATAAAAAAAAAAGTTGGTTCTTTTGCTTGCATTGCGATTCTTTTGGTGACGTAGTGGTGTTCGGTGTTGGAGCTGGAACCAGTAGCTCAGCACATTGTATAGATTTGTTGAAATGAAACGAAGATTAGTGTTGGAGCATTAGTGAAACAATAAAAAAGTAGATGAAGATTGCCATTTGGTTAGAGTTAAAAGTCTTATCTCTTTGTGTATGGCACCTGTTTAGTTGATTCATGTTCCTGCTGCTGCTAAAGTAATGGGTGCAGTTTGATTATTTCCACTTGGTTCTTTCTTCAGCCAGTACTAAAATATTTTCTAGCATGCTTATATGGACGCCGGACAGTAATTACGCATCATTTTGTTTTTAATAATTATCCCATATGTTATGTAATTCTTGTTCTTGCCAATGAAAAATATTTTATACCTGTGACCAGTTTATACATCTCATTCTGATTTGTACTTGTGGTTTGCTAGTTTAGAGTCTGGTCCAACAGCCATAAGCAAGGGGCGCATCTACCATGAGACGTATGGGTGCCAAATGAATGTAAATGACATGGAAATTGTGCTGTCTATCATGAAAAAGGAAGGGTACGATGAAATTGTCCCTGACCCGGAGAGTGCTGAGATAATATTTATCAACACCTGCGCAATCCGTGACAATGCGGAGCAGAAAGTCTGGCAGCGGCTCAACTACTTTTGGTTCCTGAAAAGGCAATGGAAAACTAATGTTGTTGAAGGTAGATCAAAGTCTCTGCGACCTCCCAAGATTGCTGTTCTTGGGTGCATGGCAGAGCGACTGAAGGAGAAAATACTTGATGCTGATAAGATGGTCGATGTTGTCTGTGGGCCAGATGCATATAGGGACTTGCCTAGGTTGCTGCAGGAAGTTGATTATGGGCAGAAGGGTATCAACACGCTTCTCTCACTTGAGGAGACCTATGCTGACATCACCCCCGTTAGGATCTCCGACAATTCGGTTACGGCATTCGTGTCAATTATGAGAGGTTGCAATAATATGTGCTCGTTTTGCATTGTTCCTTTCACTAGGGGCAGGGAGAGGTCACGTCCGGTGTCTTCTATTGTACGAGAGGTAGGTGAGCTATGGAAAGCGGGTGTGAAAGAAGTAATGCTTCTTGGTCAGAATGTAAACAGTTATAACGACACTTCTGAAGTTGAGGAGTTGGAGGCTGGTAAAAACTGGCAGCTTAGTGAGGGATTTTCCAGCATGCATGTGCAAGATGAAGAATATGGGGCTGCGTTTTGCTGATCTCCTTGATCGATTATCTTTGGAATACCCTGAGATGCGCTTCAGGTTTACCTCGCCACATCCAATGGATTTCCCAGATGAGCTGCTTTATTTGATGCGGGATAGGCACAATGTCTGCAAAGTTATTCACTTGCCAGCACAAACAGGTAGCACAACGGTGCTGGAACGAATGCGGCGGGGTTATACTCGTGAAGCATACTTGGAACTTGTGCAAAAAATTCGTAATGTCATTCCAGATGTTGGGCTAAGCAGTAATTTCATATGTGGTAAGCAATTTTTAAAACATAGTTAATGCTGACTTACATTGTGAATCAACTTCTATTTTCTTTTCTCTTTTTCACAATCACAATCTTCTAAATGAAGTTATTGCAAGTCCCAACATGGATTTTCATTTTCTATGTCTGTTTTGGAAAAAAAAAAGTGAGAGCAAGCTATCTATTGTCGCTCATGTGGCTAAGAGTTAGGACAGATCAACTTGAGCTGTAAACCGACAGTAGTCACTAATCATCTCCAGGACACCAATTAAATAACCTTAGCATCCTGTATTGAGTATTGAGACTATTTTTTATATTATGCGATGCTTTCATTGTATGACTGAGCTGTTCTTTTCTTGTTTACAAATGGGTCAGTTTTATCTAACAGTACATCCTCTGGTTACAGCTTAGAGCTGTCTTCTTTGAATACAGATCATTTCCCATTGTTGGCTTATTTTAGTCGCCAGCCTACATTTATTTCCAACTGGTCCTTTTCTACACGCGTTCACATAGTCGTTTAAAGGCAGTGCCTCAGTTAAGCATGAACAAGTTCATTTCCCTAAATCGTACATAGTGAGTAGCTAAAATACTTTCAAAATCTTGCATAACTTTGCTGACCTCACTTAAGTATGAACAAGTTCATTCCCCTAAATTGTATATAGTGAGAAGCTAAAATGCTTAAAAAATCTTACATCAACTTAGCTGGTAACCTGGAATATTCTCAGTTTTATCATGGCACCACAAAGCTTTTAGAATACATGTCATTGAGATTTCTTGGCACTATAAATAGCATTTAAACAATACAAATAGTTTTTTTCTTTAGTTGTGACAGTAGCAATACTATATACTGTTACTCATTTGTTTCGCTGCAACATGCCAGATTACACAATCATTTATCATTGTTTGATTCGTGGTGCTATCTGCAGTTGTTTGCTTGCTGCACTTTATTCCGGTGGTAATTATTCTAATTTGACAAATTTGTTTCTGATGTATCACAGGCTTTTGTGGAGAGACTGAAGACGATCATTCTGACACTCTTAGCCTTGTAAGGGCTGTTGGATATGATATGGCTTACATGTTTGCATATAGTATGCGAGAAAAGACTCATGCTCACCGGAATTATGTGGATGATGTCCCAGAAGATGTTAGGCAGAGGAGACTTGCAGAATTGATTAAAACCTTTCGTGAAACCACAGCAAAGATCTATGATTCTCAGATCGGTACAGTGCAACTTGTTCTAGTTGAGGGACCCAACAAGCGAGCTCCTGAAACAGAGCTGATTGGAAAAACTGATAGGGGGCACAGGGTTTCATTTACTAGTGTCCCTGTACCACATACATTTGAAGGTGTTGAAGCACTCAATCCAGTGGTTGGTGACTTTGTTGAGGTGAAAATTCTCAAGTCATCAACAGCATCATTGTCTGGGGAAGCAATTGCACGCACAAGCTTGAGCATGTTCTACAAGAATCCTTTATCCGATGCACGTTCGGTTGCTGCGTAAGGAGTGTGCTTGAGCATGTTAGATCATGGACTGAATTAGAGAACCCATGTCGTGTTCTTTCATTTTAAATGACTGCAAGTTAGATCATGGAGTGCAGTTTAATTGGGTATGGACATCTTGGCATGGGGAAATATTGGTAGTTTAGTTCTGGATGGAAAGATAGCATACTGCTACCTTATTAACAGCTAATGTGAAAAGTATCTTCCACATAATGCCTGCTAATCATGCAGTGAAGCACCTTGTGAAGTTGATATTGTAATGAAAAGGTCAAGAAATATGGACAAACAATTTTGTGACGTTACAATGACCTTGTAAAATTTGCTCTACAACACTTGCACCTTTAACTTTAGTATTTTTTTCTTTTTGCTTTTGTGAGGGAGTGATGACCTTGTATAATTATACATTGATTATTTCTGCAGATTTATTATGACAAGAGTTAGCAGTTTCTGTTCTCTGTTGCAGACTTGCATCATTAGTCTGTGGCTGTTCGCCTGTTTTTTCTCTTGTTTACCTTTTTTCTTTTCTCTGTGCAGTCTCCCCTATTTCTGTACGGCTATCAATATATTATTGGGTTGCAAACAGAGGGTGTAACCTGCTCTGGATGCAAGCATATATAAGGCTAGAGTGGCATAGATCTGCCAAAAAAATATTTAAAAAATATTGATTCATATTGCACATCTAACTCATGTACAATTGTGTATTGGCGCACTAAAACAAAAAGATAATCTATGAATAATTTTTTGTACAAAGGTCATCTGATGGCCAACTGCAGGAAGGGCAAGGGCGTGAACATCATACAGTAGCCACCACCTGCTGCCGCAACGGTGTGAGAAGCCTTGCAAGAGGTAAAGGCACATGTGCTTTTATAAAGGTACCATTTTCCATATACTCCTGCATTACAAAAAAGTGTAAAAACGTTGTTCCAAATAAGATTGGGAGTTTCTATGTTTTTTTCATGAAGTGTCAAGAAAATTGATAAGACATTCAAATGAAATATGTACAGGCAGAAATACAGTGAGTAAAGTTTGGATTATGCAATGAGCAAGTAGAAATTAGCAGCCAGCATAATCTGATGCGCATGCAGAGCAAGTTGTGATCAAGAATGGATGACTGACATAATTCATTGGTATTTCATTCTGAACATGTCAAAATGGCTTGGTTTTTTAAATCATACAACAGGGTACCCACCGTTTTCTCAACCATTCCAACTTTATGTATGTCATTAAGGAGCTCTCCTTTTTCATATGGAACAAAAGCTTCTATTGGCACTAATGAGTCCTGTGTGAGATATAGAAATTTCATTCATTTTAGGATTAATTAAAGAAGCACCAGGTACCTAAAAGACTATCCAGATTCAGAAAATAACTCACTTTTAACTTTGCTTGGATTCCATTGCAGAACTCTTCCAAACCATCACCATTGCTAGCTGATATGCAGATTATCCCCAGTTTTTCAGCTGCTTCTTTCACTCTCAATGGATCATCGATATTGTCAATCTGCATGCAATATGTTATACTATGGTTTTAAAATTTCAGAAGCAATTACTATAGAGTTCAACATACTATTATCCAGATATTAGATATTAACTAATTTATAAAAAAAATGGTGCATCAAAACTACGTTCTATAGATAGAACTTAAACCTAGAACAAATTTACATTCAACATGCACCTTTTGCTCAAAGGACTTTGACATTATCTATTGCTCATCAATGTAGCATATATAGAACATCTCGATCATCATAATTTGTATCTATTACAATCGAAATTATGTGAGAACATTGAAATGGTTTTCAGAATCAGCTCCAATATATTTAAAAACCTACCTTATTCCATACAACCAGCTTGGGAATTGACTCTACATCCAACTCCTTCAAAACCTTGTCAACGGCATCTATCTGTTGTTGAGCTAATGGATGGCTATAATATGCATGGCGCAAGCATTAAGATAATGTGCATACGTTCATTAAGTTTAAATTCAAAATGAAGTGGTAATCTTTTGCATTTCAGCTACACACCTTATATCTACAAGATGGACTATAATTGATGATTCCGATATTTCCTCCAGTGTTGCTCTGAATGCTGCCACCTGGATAAGTACCAATAGTTAGTTTGCAAAGAGTTGGGATCAGGACGAGACCGATAGAGAATCATGATAAGCATGGTTTTTTCTTGTGTTTATGTGCATGGCAGTAATTACTGTGAAACCACGCAATGACAAGGAACAACACATGAATGTTCTAGAAGCCAATGTCTAAAAAAAAAGTGCTAAGTTTTGGAACAGCGTACCAACATAGTGGGAAGCTTCTGAATGAATCCAACAGTATCTGTTAGGAGGAATTCAGTACCATTTTTCATCTGCAAAGTAGTGCACAGTTAAGCACCCAGGGGAGACAAACAGGAAATGGAAAAACCTGAAAGCATCATAATTGCTCACGTTACTTTGATTCGTAGACCTATACACAATGTAGCATTCTTAAGAAAAAGAATGTCTTGCATCAATGCATATGTACGTGAGAGAAGAACTTCCCAAAAAAGATAAACCACAATGAGGATAGAGGTTTTTTATTCAGCTTACACAACTAACACGAAACCGTACATATATTGAAGATTGATTGCAGCTTGTTGGGAACATACCAGAACTCTCCTTGTTGTTGGATCTAATGTGGCAAACAATTTATCCTCTGCAAGCACATCAGCTCCAGTTAAGCGGTTCAAGAGTGTACTTTTTCCAGCATTTGTATATCCCACCTGAAAAGTTTAGAACTAAATGTATTAAGTATTAACAATTTATAATGAAAAGAAAACTTTCAAATAATCTCAAGAAAAATTCCATGCTTATACCAGAGAAACAACAGGAATAGGCACTGATTGGCGACGGTTGCGATACAGCTTTCGATGCTTTCGGACAGACTCCAATTCTTTCCTCAGAGCGCTTATCTGTCAATGATACTTATTATTAAGAGATGAGAATCATTTGTTTCCCACCAAAAACAGAGGTTATCACTACACCTAATCATCGTTTTTTATTCCAGACAGATGGTGAAAACCAATGGTAGGAAATACTAATAAAAATTATGCATTATCTTTGGTGGAGCTACAAATAGCCTAGACATGAAATATCTCTGATATTCTGCTTAG
The DNA here is from genome assembly GCA_005191435.1 of Raddia distichophylla. NCBI lineage: Eukaryota > Viridiplantae > Streptophyta > Magnoliopsida > Poales > Poaceae > Raddia > Raddia distichophylla. Next base: position 1,427,834 of record SPJY01015826.1, read on the forward strand.
ATTTAGTCATTTAATGGACTTCATTTACCAAAAAAGAAACTTAGTTGAGAAGGTCTAATGTAACAAATATGATGTTCATGGCACAAGAAAAAATGCATACAGATCATGTACATCTAATTCTTCTATAGAAGGTTTAAGGTGCGAAAAACATGGGAGTGCTTGGCTGCTTGCAACATTTGTTTTGACTTTTGAATGGAAGGCAGGAGCTCTGCCTGATTCAATCAAGGAGAGAGAAAGGAGCTACAGGAACTCCTGGAAGTCTGTGAGACTAAAGACTCAGAGACGGCGCTCACACAAACTACTACCCAGGGTGGTGGTGGTGGCAGGAAAAACACCAGCTCCCCTGAATGTTTCTGAGACTACAGACTCAAACTGAGGCTTACAACATAATGGTTTGGTATTTCACTATTTTGTGGACCATATGTAAATTCTTTAACTATAAGAACAAGAATATTACTTGTGTTCTCAAGATGCGCTTGTCAACTTCAATTTGTTTCTCACCCATACCCTTGACTTGGCCTCCTGCCTGCCTTTCAAGGTGAGTCCACATCTTTGTCAGCCTAGGAAGTTGATATTCCATCTGTGCCAAGGTGACCTGAAAAAGGTAGATATGACATGCACATCAATTCCAGATCAAGTTAAGTTATTTCATCTTAGAAGGAATCTGAATCAATCCCATGAACGTATTAAAATCTATTAAAGGAAATTTTGAACTTTTTATCTTTCATGGTTTATGTTCAGAACTTCAGATGTTCACCAGCAACACAATTCGCAATTTATGTAATGAAAACAGTGATTACCAGGTACAGAGTATACCAGCTAACAGTTTTATATCTGAAAAAGGTACACTAGCAAATACCTTTACCAGAATGGCAGCGTAACAGCCCAGCACACTCACTTATCACGCATAGCTGGTAAAGGTATACAGTAGTACTGTATTGAAAAGACCATGTTCCATGTTATCTAAATCTAGATGAGTGAGCTTAAAGGAACACTTAATTAGCACAATCCATAACTGGTTTATTATAGAGACCTAGACATGGTCAATTGGAGCACAATCCATAACTGGTTTATTATAGAGACCTAGACATGGTCAATTGGAGTAATTTGTATTAATCTTTAACAACATAGTTGCATATGATACAATAAAATATGCTGCATTCCAAGAAATGAAACTACCAAGACAATACGAAATCTTTTGATGAATCAGGTTTACCTGCAGAGCAGCTTCATGTGTTGCTGCCCTTTGATTAAATATGTCTAGAATTAGTGCAGTCCGATCACAGACTCGAACACCTCCACCAAATGATTTCTCCAAGTTACGCAGTTGTCTAAAATAAAAATTGAGCTAACATCAAGGATTGAACTCTTGGGCAAAGATGAAGCAAATCAAACACAGCATAGGAACAATTTACTAGGTCCAAAACGTAGCCATCTTTTTATTACAATAACTCCAATAATTAAGAAAAATATGTCAAACACTCAGACTGATAGAAGTAGTAACTGAGCATCTTACCCAGGGGATAGCTCGTCATCAAAAATTACAGTCTCAACATCAAGGGCGTGGATTGCACTCTTGATTTCAGCAACCTTCCCTGAACCAATATAAGTCCTTGGATTTGGGGTAGAAAGCCTGATGAAAAGCAAAACCCATCAGATATGTACAGCTGACATGAAAACAAGACGTGTACATCATAAGATGGAATAAAATGCACCAAAAACAGAATAAACACAATGGATTTTTAAAAGGTGTACCAAATTATTATGGGCCATTCATTTTACTTGATTCAATGGTGTAATGACCTGTTCCCCTATGGGCGAGTAAGACAATGAATCTATATGAACCATACATGTTTGATCCAATGACCTAGTGATCTCTTAGTTCCGGTTAACAAACAAGGACTTGGGCAACCAGAGGTCTAGAGCTTACTTTTGGTAGGTGGAACCGACAACCAGGAGCCCAGAAGTATCAGCTAGCTGCTCGAGCTCCTTAAGCGATTCCTCTATACCAAATATATTTCCTCCAGCCTTCTTGCACTCAACCCCAACAAGGTATGCCTGTTCTTGAAATATCTGCAGCAACTTTTCAGTCTCAGACTCTCAGTAGTAGAGAGATTGCCACCCCACACTAAAATCCACAACAAATTTTACTGTTGTCACATAAAAGAGACGCCCTGACGCTTTAACCGTAACCAAAATAAATTTTTCTCTGGTGAATCCTATGTTTGCGTGGTATCTCATGTTCCATTATTCTCACAGGGACAGGGAGCAGCGGTAACTCAGGTGAAGAAATAAACCCTCAATTTAGCGATGCCAGGGGAGATACTTGTACCAAGCTGACTACCTCTTTGCCGTTGATGAGCTTGAACCGGTCGTGCCCCGCCGCGGCGGCCTCCTCCTCCTGCTGCCGCCGCCTGCTCCTCACGGGAGCCGCCGCCGGCGGCTGCTCCCCCTCCTCCTCATCCTCCCCCTGCGCCAGCAACGAGCCTAGACCTTCCCCCTCCCCGCTGCCATCGCTGGAAGCAGAGCCAGGTTCCACAGCCTCGGCCTCCGCGGGCACGGGAGCTGCCTCGAGCAGCCGCTCGTCGAGGGCCCCAGCCACGCCGCCTCGCCGTGGCGGGAAGCAGCGGAGCGAGGTGGGTTTCCGCAGAGAGGCCGCGGCGGTGGAGGCGGCGGAGGAGGAGGTGGAGGAGAGGGGGAGGGAGGCGGCGGCGAAGAAGCAAGCTGCTCTCATGGCGCGGCGGCGAGCGACGCTTCTGGATCGTTGCAACGGCCGAGTGGAAGGGAGAGCCCAGGTGGGCGGGTGAGGAAGGCGAGGCCGGTGATGACGTGGAACACTCTCGGCCGTTGGATGCCGTGCAAGAGGGAGAGGTTGCTTTTGGGTTGGGCTGTTGGTGCACACGAATCTCGATGCAACAAAACACCTTATCAAGGATTTAAAATATTAAAAATAAGTTTTATTCCTAATTAAGCATCTACAACAAGTTTATCGTTGAGTGTAAAAGAAAGAGTGCTTTTTTACCTAGGTGTGTCCTCGTTCTTGTTATTGTTATTGAATTTTACTAGTAGGTTCACCCCAATATCTAGAGAAGGTACTTTATAAAAAAAAAAAGGTGATATAGTTTGTTCCCAATTCTCATGGGGTGCCTTTCTTCCATCACTGGGTCACATCCATTCCCACACTAGGAGCGTGTTTGTTTCCGCGTTCGCCCGCGTTGCGTCGCGTTGCGTTCGCGTGGTTTGAACGCGCGGCGCGCGCACGCGCGGGCGACGCAACGCGACGCAACGCGCTAACAAACAAGGCGTCAGATTAATGTTGAGCTGTGTTTTACTGTAGCAAATTTATGCCCCTCTCAAAATAAGTTTTAACGAGTTCAAAAATTATAAAAAAAATATTTTACAAACTTTAAGAAGAACTATTTAAAACCCCACAGGAATGACTAAAAAACATTACATCATTTAGCTTATACAAAAATAACAAATTTTCGTTTAATATAATTTAATTTAATCTGAAACAAACAAGACCTAACAAGAACAAACAAAAAAAGTACTTCCTGGAACCCAAATCTGAATTGCAGTGAGCATAAATAGTTCATTGCCATCAGACACCCACACAAACCCTGTGTTTGCATGCTTGTGTGTATAACTTACATCAAGGACAAACACCACACCCCATGATAAATTAACAAAGCCAGTTGAAACAGCCCAGTGGCCAGTGCAGAGACAGACATCAGCACAGGCCATTCTCACAGCTCAAGATAAACAAAGTGAAGATTAGCATAAATAACACCACTGATGACTGACTGACTTCACCCATGGCACACTCCTCCTTGTGCATCATCTTCATAACTTATTATCTACACCAAAACCACAAGCGGTGAAGCAGAAGCCACTCCCATAACTTAAATTGGAAGGGGAAAAACCTCCTTTTTTGCTTTGTTTTCCTCTTCTTGATCGATCGATCACTATGATCCACGCAGCCAAAAGAAGCAGTAGCGCCGGCGGCGGCGGCGGCTAGTGCACTGCGATGTTGATGGCGCTCTCGTCGGATAGCTTGTGGACGTGGGGCTTGGCCGGCTTCTTGGCCGCCGCCGCGGCCAGCTTGGAGTTCACCGCAGGCGGCGGCGGTGGCGGCTGCTGCTTGTTGCTGCATTTGCAGTGGTTGTCGAGGCTGTCGCGGCTCGCGCGGCAGCAGGGCCTCGTGCTCTCGCTCTCCTCCGACGAGTTGGAGGCGTCCATGGAGGCCTTCCTCCTCCCCAGCTTCGGCGACTTGGGACGCGTCGTGGGCAGCTTCAGGAAGGAGTTGGCATATAAGGAATCAGTGGCAAGATCAAAAGGTTCGCTTTTTCTGAAGATTGAAGCCAGTGAGCCAGATAATTACAGATTGGTTGGTTGATGCAAGTGTTTGCTTACCTTCTTGTATTCAGCCTTGGGGGAAGGTGCCTCATGGTAGAAGCTTGGCATGGGTGTGGCTTTGAATGTCAGGCTCTTCCTGAGTAGCTTGAGAGCTTCCTCTTGTTCTTTCTGCATATTAAGAATGTAAAACCAATAAAGACCAGCTTCTGAAAAATATTCAGCGTGCCTGATGGGATCATGGGTGTGTTTCAGCTGAAAACCATTCTATGATTTTTTTTAGCAGACCATTTTATGATATTTTAATGGTTATTTCTGTTTATTTTCTTTGCTTATATACACAGAAAACAGTGGTAGCAAATCTATTTCTTTCAGCTGGAAGTTTGTCGCCGTCATACAAAGCAGCTGTAACTAAGCATGACGACGCTAGAGAGCTGTATAGACAGTCCAGGCAGAGCAGAACCATGGCCAAAACAAATAAAAAAATCAGAACCCAATATTTAGTGAATGTTATTTATAAAACCCCATACATATCAAATCCATTTCTCACACCAACACAGCTACAAATACTCCTAGATAGGTATTAAAAATTCAAAAACGAGGTAAGTAAAGCTGCTGAAAACAGGATCTATTCAATTGTACCAATATTACTTCAGTTATTCATAAAGAGGAATCGGATGTCAGGTTAACTATCTGAACATTAAAAAAAATCAGAGACAAATAAGTCAGAAGAGAATGCATCTCCATGGAAAGCAATATGACAAAGTACCTTCAACCTAGCCTCCAGCTGATTTTTCTCTTCCTCCTGGGCTTGGTGTTTCTCCTCTAACTTCAAATAGAACTGCAAGAAAATATTTTAAAAAAAGAGTATGATCACTTTTTACCTTTTCCCCAGCCATGCTTCGTATTTTCATGTAATAAGATAATACATACTTCTCTGCGCTTCTCAGCACGTTCAGTACATCTGAAAACTGGGCCTGATGGAACTGTAGTAATCTTTCCATATGATGATTTCCTGCATGGCAGAGCTCATTAAACTAAGCATTGTTGAAGAGGCAAGAGAGAGGTGGTAAAACCATATAAGATTGTGTATTAAGTTGTGAAGCATACGAGTTGAGGGTCAAATTGTTCACATCGTCCAGGGTGTTTCTATTAGTAGCTTGTAGTGGCTTCCTTGTAGTTGCAGATGCGCTTCTCTGTAAGAAATATATGAAGGCCATAATACAAATGCATGACTATACTAAATAAGATTAAAACTTGAAAATCCTGTTTGTAAGAAAAAGGCGATACTCACGAACCACGGGTGCGTAAAATAAAAGCTAACTGCATTTTCTTTTCTTTTCCTTTTTGGAGAAGGCTCACATATCACATTTAAAAAGGAAGAAGAAAATAAAACTTTATGCCTAATTCTCCTGAAAACATCTAACAGGTGTTCCTCTAAAGAGTGATGAGTAGTTGAGTACACAATTAAAGTTCCGTTGTTTTTAGACGATTAACATTTTTTAGGAAAATAATTAAATATTCATTAAAAAAATTAGGTCAAAGAAATAGCAATACCTTCATCTTCTTTGTTGAAGTTGTCAACAAACTCTTCGCATTTTGGAATATATTTCCACTACCAATGGAAGCCTTGTCATTTGACAACTCAGGAGAGTTATTACCATCTTCTGGCTCTGATGGAGTAGAATTTTTTGGTTGTAGAACATCTTCCATAGATGTGACTGAGGTACTATCACTTATTTCTGTTCCTGCTATCTCTGGATTCTCTTGTTTATCTGCACTACTCTCAACACAGTGTTGGACCACATCGCCTTTTTCAACATTGACAGGAGGGGCTTCCTCTTGGGAAGGCTCTGGATTTATAGAACCATTATCATTAAGCCACTCCACAAATTTAGTATCGACGAAACCATCAAGTTCAATTGCTTCATCAATTTGATCAATGGAATCATCTATTGTAGCAAGCTTACCATCATCAATTTGCTCAGCATGATCAATGGCCAACGAACCATGAAGGTCAGTAGCACCATTGGCATCAGCAGATTCCAATGGTTCAGAGATGCCATTGTCAGATTGCACGACATAAACAACGGCCAAAGAACTTTCAACATTAACAGAGCCAGGCTGTTCTAATGGATGGTCACACTTATCATGAGGCATGTCCATGTTGTCACTAGCCGGAGGGCTAACAGTAGAATCCAGCTCCTCGTTGGGAGGTTGGAGTATAACTTCAATACCCATTCTTTTTAACAAGAAAAGGTGATTTTTCAATAAGTACCTGTTCATAATTCCAAGTAGAGATATTGTATATTAAGTATTAAGACAATTTGAACCTTTTTGTCAAACAACAAAGATATGGAATAAGGCAAAAGAGAAAGCACAAATAAATTAGGATGTTTCACTCTTTTCAGAGAATTGTAATTGACAACCCAACAGAAAAAATCTCTTATCCTTCTTGTGGGCACTGAAGTTCTTTACTACCTACCAGGAACATGACATGCAATGGTGGAAAAAATGATGTGTGGAAGTTACAGCCTGTCTGATATGAAAACTGACAATGATCAAAGCTATTATTTTAACTTGAATCTTGAGTTGAACTATATGGTGGGTTCACCGACAAACTATTATTCAGTTTCATTAAAATAGTAAGACTATTCGATACCCTAGAATATACAATTGGGCAAACTGTTCTTTGAAATTCCAGGGTTGTTGTGAGTTGTACTTCTTCTATTATTTTAGGATTTACTATGACCCATGCCATAAGTAATTAGTACTTGCAAGTTTGTTATCATCTGACCTACACCTGTTGGTAAAGCAACATAACTACTGCTGTGCCTTCAAAAAAAAGCAACATAACTACTAGGCTTCCAGAAAGAGTTTGGTTATGCATCTTCCTTATATTATAGATTATCATATCTAGTTTACTGACCATTGACAACAACAAGAGGGATAGAGCCAATCTGGTCATTTGCTCATATCTGAGCTCCATGTTGAAAAGTACCCCCCAAAAAAAGGCAACTTAGCTCTTGAACAATATTCCGACCGGTAGCAATGATCATCATAACACTAGCTATTATTCTAAACATGTTGGTCCCTTGTAGCACCCAGCAAACTGCCAAGAAACACATCGCCTATCATGTATTTAGACCAATCTGATACGAACTACGTACAAGAAGCCCCGTGAGACAGCGACATCGTGGCAACTACTTAAAACCCTGCTTGCAGATGATATCACAACGCAAGAAACAGGGATAAAAACCAAATGCATCATCCATGAATGGTTCTGATGAATTCATCAATTATTGTGCCAATTTTTTTTTTCTGTCGGCCAAACTAGATGTCTAGATCAGGACTCAGGATTCAAAAGGCAGGAAGATGCTTGGGGTGGATTGCTTGAGCTTTGAACGCTTTGCATCATCACACGAGACGCAGAGACAAGAAGCCTCACACCTCACAGGCTCACGCCATTCTTCCATACAGTAAGAACAAAAGAAAAAGAGCTAGTTTCTAAACTGTAAGTAGCTATTGGGACGCAGAAGCACAATTCAGGGGACCAGACTCTACAAGAGTCCCAGAGCCACCCCTAATGAAGATGAACAAGATGGAACGAAATGTTAATGCAGGAAACAGCTGACACAGACAATTAATTAAGCTATGTTGTAATCAGGAATTACCTCGCGTTTCTTGGCTCCTGCTCGTCTCCTCTCTCCCTCTCTGTTCCTCTCGCGGCCGGGCTGGTTCCTCGCGCATGCAGGCACAGGGCGGTGGCGGTATTTGTAAAGAGGAGGAGGGAGAGGGATCCTGGAGGAGTTGGGGGCAATGGCAATGGTGGATTGGTGGTGGTGGTGGTGGGTTCGTTGGTTCAAACGGGGTTAGCTCGCAGGCTGCTTTCCCTGCGGCTTTGCTTTCCTTTTGCCATGGGGTCCCCCTGCCCTGTGCTGTGTGCTCTCTTTCGGGAGGGTGAGCCAGTGAGCCTGAGCAGCTGAGCTGCTGCTGCTGAGGCAGAGTCAGCACTCGGCAGCTAGCTGCTAGCCTCCTCCTGCTGCTGGTGCTGCTGCTGCTACGGACTACGGAGTACGGACCCCCGTTGGTTCGAATGTTTTGGGCGCCCTCTCATCTCTCTCTCTCCCCCTGGTGTCTCTACCTTTCTCTCTCGCGCCTTCCTCCTCTCATCCTAGCGGTTGGACCTTGGAATGGTACCTGTGGAGGTTTGCGCAATTGCGCTTCTATCTTCCCTCTCTCATTCTCAAAATTACATCCATGCCATTATTAGGTTTCAATTTCTCACAATTTTCGTTACAAGTCATGATTATTAGGTTTCAATTTCTCGCAATTTTCGTTACAAGACATGAAAGTGTTGTCATTGCAATTATATTTCCAACGGTTTATCGCAAAACATGTCACTATAAGCCCTTCTCAACGTGTTTTTGACTAAAATAACATTACTTTCTTCTTCCTCCTTTTCCTCTTATATCTCTTCATCACTCCTGCTCGCCACGGGTTGGCCCCTTTGCCACCTTGTGTTGGTTAAGCTCCATTGCGGAGCTCCGCCGCCACAAACTGGCCACACCACCTGCGTGAGCTCCGTTCACACCATTGGCTGCAAGTTCCGGAGCTCACCAGAGAAGGTGGAACGAATTGAGAAGAAGAGAAGGAAGAAAAGATCACGGCATTTTAGTCATTTTGGATAACTTTAACCAATCAATCTTAATAATGGCATGTTCTCAACGAATCGCCATAAATAATGGTAAGACAATACTTTTATGTTTTATAATGACATTTCTATGACATTGAAACATAATAATGGTATCGATGCAATCAACCTTTTTAATTTTCTCTATAGTTCTTTAAGACGCAACACTTTGACTAATCCCACCCTATAGAAATGCACAATACGTTCATACATATGCTTGATGGGAAAATATCTGTGGATATTTATCCATACCTATTGTCATCCCTACACCTAGAGGGGTATAAGAGATGTAATATTTATCTATCTTTCCTACATTACGCAAAATAAAATAAACTGCACAAATGTAACGCCTGACTTGGCCCAAGCTGGCCCAGCCCGCCCTTCGCATAAAAGGAAGCGAAGGAGATTCCTACCCTAGCCGCCTCTGTTTTCAACCATCGGCCTACATCCATCCAACATTGTCTTCGCTAGGAGATCACCGCCACCATCACGTCATCGTTGGGAGACCGTCGTGCCAAGATGTCTCCGCCGTGCAACCACGCCCCTACAACCGCCGTCGTCCCCTATGCTCGACCGCGCCGTCGCCGTCGCGGTGCTCAGTCGCGCCACCGGTGCTGCCATGCTGCGCTAGGCGCTGCTATCACCAAAGGAGGTCGTCATCGTGGATTGATAGACCCTTGGAGATAATCTTCGAGTTGGCTTTGTTGTAGGGAGAGTTGAGGAACGAGAAGGGCGGAGAGGGGAGAGGAGATCAACAAGTAGTAGGGTGGAGGGCAGTGGGAGGAGTGAAGAACGAAGGTGACGAGGATGGGAGAAAGGAGGTAGGGGAACTAGGGTTGATAACTCTGATTTTAATGGTGCAATTAGATGAGTTCTTTTGGGTTTTCTCCTCACTAGATGATGGATTTGGTGGACTAGTGAGGATTAATGGGTGAAATTAAAGTTTTAGAAGGTGAGTCTAGTATGCAGCAGGTTCATACAGGGTTTTGGTCCATTTAGGCTAGGATTCAGAATGTACCCTTGTTACAAAAATTGTGCCTCTAGCTCCGTTTCGAGTACAAGAACACGATAAGCGGATTGGGAGATATGATGATTTTAGTGCTTGCTGTCCGGAACCTTAAATTCCTGGTTTTTAGGGTCGAGGTGGTCTTAGAAGACTTAATTTGGAGAAGAGGGATTATCGTTATGGTGTAGATTAACTATATTGTTCTCCTAGATATTGATGTATTGAGATGCTCTCTTTATGTAGGTGTTTGTGACATTCTCTATTTTATCGTATGTCACTTGTATTTTAAAATCAATAAAGAAAATAAAAGTGAATTGTTATATAAAAAACCCTAGGAAAACTTTTGAAAAATCCTATGAAAATTCCAGTAATTCTTAGAAGCCAACATTTAGCCACCCTCCAAATTTCAAGCCTAGATTCCAAGGCTAGCTCATGATTCCATAAAGTGTTGTTGTTCTGCCGGGAGCTCGTAAAACCCATCGAATAATAAGCAAACAAAAGAATCTCGTGCTCAAATTTGGATGGGAGATTCTAGAAGCCTAAACCGACTCACCCTCCACATTTCAGCCCCAAACTCAAAGGAAGCTCCATTTTCTTACTAAACAAGCCTAAATTCTATCCGAATCCTATCCGGATTAGAATTCGAGTCCTAATCCAACCCCTCTTAAACCTAGGCCCAGCCCAATTTGTCCATGACACTACAAATACCCCCAAGACCCCTCCCCTAACACCCCATCACAAAATTCCACAAATACAAAACCCTAGCCACCAAAACCATAGCCACCGAAATCCTTTTTTAGATATCTCTATCATTTTCGTTCCCAAACCCTAGATTAGATGGTGTCATGGTGTAGAGCTCATCGAGATGGTCAAGATGGATATATGGATCACAAGATTTGGTGGAGAAATAACCCCGAAAATGCCCCTTGGAAAAGCGCGCCCACCATGTCACCGCCACGCGTCGCTGCACTTGTCCCGCGCCGTCGCCGCGTCGGTCCCGTCTCACCACGTGTCGCCTCCTTACTAGTCACTGCCGCTAACCTCTTGCCACCAGCCATGTGTCCCCCACTTTCCCGCCCGCGTGGCACCGCCGCCAATCCACCGCTACCACGTGTCCGAAACCGCGTCCGTCGCCGCGCGCCTGCACCGCCTTGCCACGCGTTGCCACCCCACCGTCGCCCGTGTCCGCACGACCAATCCAGTGCCGCCGTGTTTGCCCTTCGCCCCACACACGCCGCGCCTGTCGCTCGCTCACGTGGACTATTCGGTCCACGTGGTTTTTCGTCGGTTTACCCAAATAAACCGGTTTATTCTTTTCGATAATTTTTTATTTTCCCAAATTTTATAGAAATTGTTTAGGGAGCATTCGAACTCCAAATTAGGTGATTCTAGGGCCATTATTTTCTATAAATATCTTTAAATTTTATATATTTTTTGATTTATTTGTTCTATTGATTTTTTTTGTTATTTCTTGCACATATGCATCTACATGTAGATCGTCCACGTACGCACTGTTCGGGAGGATTCTTGGAGCCATTCGAAGGAGGATCCCAAGACCTGGAGTACTCACAAGGCAAGATAGATTGCATCTTACTTCCCTAGTTTGCAAAAATCATATGTTTATTGTTTTTATTTATTTACTTCATGCATACACTACAGGAAGCGGCCACAGTATCGACAGCTAAAGCCGTCGATAAAAATCGAACAACCGTCGGGTAAAATAAGTCTCAACGGCCAGCCGTCAAGAAAAGGCCGTCGAGTGAAGGTTGTCAAGAGACGCACGTAGTATCGACGGCTAAAGTATAGCCCATCGAGACAGACCCCCAGGACGCCGTTACCGGCATGGTTGGCTCTGTCTCGACGGCCACTATATAGCCGTCGAAACTAGAGCTAATGGGCCCCACCGCCGCGACGACCAGATGACGTGGACTGGGCGACAGTCTCGACGGTATATTGGAGGCCGTCGGTAACTTCCCTTCCAGGTAGTCTCGACGGCTCCTTTATGGCCGTCGAGATAGCCTCCCCTGCAGGGTAGTATCGACGGCCATCTCCTAGCCGTCGAGACAGACTCAGAGCAGAAAAAAAATACTTTTGTATTTTGTAAAAAAAATCACAAATTTCTACGGCTGCCGCCGCCGCCCCCCAGCAGCAGCGACAGCCGCACCTGCAAACCCAAAATACCCGGCAATTCATATATATACCCCTCGTCGCATATATGCGACCACAATTCATCCAAACCACAAAATACTCAAATTAAACATTACCACATATCCACAAGCACATATATATCACATCGAAGTCCACAAGCTATCAAATAACAAATCCAGGACGATGTTTCGAACTAAAAGTATCAAAGTCAAAAGTAAAGCAAGCTAGCTACTGATCAGGCCGAGGATCGTTCTTCGGTGGGTTCTCTGGGCGATGAGGCGGCTGGGTGAACAGCGGCGGGGCGCTCGCAAAGAGGTCGGTGACCCAGTTGGGATTTTCCTGGCTCACCGATGTCTCTCCTCCCTCCTAGCCACGAATTTCACCATGAGCCGCTGAACCGGAACCCTGCATGTGTACAAAACAGTTCGAGGTAGCTACTATGTCTCGACGGCTTATTAGGAAGCCGTCAAGATAACCTTTAGTCTCGAGGGCAGCTCCCCCAGGGCTTAATTGGTCAAACGACTCTATTTGAATTTTCAAAAATTCAAATAAAACATTTGAAATCATCAGACCACTCCATGATGTTTCCTACATTAAATTACAAGTATAGAAAAAAATCAAAATTTTTAAACCTGACATTGCGATGACTCCTTTGTAAATAGAAGCTCTTCGGAGAATTTACAGTAAACGTTTACTATTTCATCCGTTTCAATGATCAATAAACATGCGTTTGAATTTAATATTATAGCAAAAAAACATATCATCACAAACGACATTCGTAGTATTTAAGTAAATATCATAAAAAACTCAAAGACATTTGAAATGAAATTTAAATAACAATAAAATTAAAAAAACAGCAGAAATTACATTGTTTTCATACTACGTTGTGTCGACGACAGCTTCTTGGCCGTCGACACAACCTCCTCGATGCATCTTGTGTCGACGGTTTAACGGTTAGCCGTCGATACACGCAGACGCCGTCAAGCCGCAGACGGTGCCATGGGGCCTCTCCCAAGCTATCTCGACGGCTAGTATATAGGCCGTCGAGAGTAAGCCCACTGCGTGCTCAGTATCGACGGTTAGTTATTGGCCGTCGAGGCTTATGGACATGTATCGACGGTTGAATTTTGGTCGTCAATACATAAATTGGCAGTCGACTCTGCGAGCGATTCCTGTAGTGATAAAATGATAGGAACGGGTAGAAACCTAATATATTCACACTGCGTCATTGACCCTGTGAATTTAGCCTATTTATTGCTGCCTTAGTCATTTTTCTAGCCTATCCTTGTGCATAGTTGCTAGTGCTCGTGGGTTGTTAATTGATTAGGTTCATCATTTAATTACTCTTGTGACTTGGTATGATTGGAGGTGCTGAGTTACTTTTAATAACTTAATCAACTAAAACCTACGTGGCATGTGTGGACTAAAGGTGGCAAGTCGGGTGGTTTTGTGGATTGAGGTACGAGGTGGAGGTAGTCACCTTGATCTAAGGACTCTTGACGTGTGCTTATCCGACCAATTCAAACAAGCGCAACCATAAGTGCTAGCGTCAGCATGATGTGCAACATATGCTAGTCCTGACTTAGTAGTTAGGGAAAACTATTAACGCACGGTACTTTGAAAAGATCGGGCTACGGTCCGTTGGCTCAACAGGGGGACTCAGATTATCGAAACCTTAGAGGGGGTATTAGTGTTAACAGAAGGAACTAATGAATCACCTTGTATTGTTACTTGGTATAGGCTCGTAAGGAAGAGTTAAGACAGTGTGACATCCTCTATTTTGTCGTATGTCACTTGTATATTCAAAACCCTAAAACTAAAATAAAGGGAATTGTTATGTAAAAAACCCTAGTTTAAACTATTTTAAATTAGGTTTAAGCCAAAACCCTAACAAACCTTGTTGAAAAATTAAGGAAAAATTTCAATAAATCCTAAAGGCCACAATTTAGCCACCCTCCAAATTTCAAGTCCAAATTCCCAAGGCTAGCCTGTGTTTTCGTAGAATGTTGTCGTTCTGTCGGGAGCTCGTTGGACCAATGAAATGTTGAGCAAACGTGGGAGAATCAAGCCCAAACTTGGAGGATTGTTATTTGAGGCCAAAACCTACCCAAATCCAGAAGCCCAAATCAAAATTCACGGATTTGTGAAAATACCCTATTTGGGAAAGTTCTTAACCTATTCGGATTAAAATTCGAGCCCAATTCAAATTCTACCCAATAAAGGCCTGACCTAGGTCGACCACCACATTATATAAACACCGCAAGACCCCCCTCACCTCCACAACTCGTGCAAGTCATAGATTTCAAAAATTATGGAAAAATTTCAATAAATCCTAAAGGCCACCATTTAGCCACCCTCCAAATTTCAAGTCCAAATCCCAAGACTAGCCTGTGTTTCCGTAGAGTGTTGCCGTTCTACAGGGAGCTCGTCGGACCAATGAAATGATGAGCAAACGTGGGAGAACCTAGCCCAAACTTGGAGGATTGTTATTTGAGGTCCAAACCTGCCCAAATCCAGAAGCCCAAGTCAAAATTCGCGGATTTGTGAAAATACCCTATTTGGGAGAGTCCTAAACCTATTCGGATTAGAATTCGAGCCCAATTCAAATTCTACCCAATAAAGGCCTGACCTAGGTCGACCACCATATTATATAAACACCGCCCCCTCACCTCCACAACTCGTGCAAGCCATAGATCAAACCCTAGCCGTCAAGAAATCCCTAGCCCGAGGTGGTTTTCGAGGTAGATCTTCCTGTGCTTTGCCCAAACCCAAGTGTAGATGCCTCCATTGTGTATAGCTCATCGAGGCGGTCCAGATAGATACCCAGATCGCTAGTTTTGGTGAAGATTTGCACGTTTTAGAGCTCGTCGAAGTTCGGCGTTGCCGTCGCGCCGCCTCGTCGCCGGCGACCTCGTCCACCGCACCCCGCCCGCAAAACCCGCGCCCAACCCCATGCCGCCACCTGGCCAACTCGCCGCCGCCTCGGTCCCGCGCCTCGCGCGTGCTGCCCTGCCACGCCATGCGTCCGTCGCTTATTGGCTGCCGCCGCCAACCACCCGCGTCGCGCCACGTGTTGCCTCTGTCACTGCTCCTGCCCCTGCGCCGCCAACTGCTAGCCGCCGATTCGGTCCGGTTTAGCTGGTTTAATCGGTTTATTCTTTTTTGTCTTATCTGATTTTCTATAAACTTACAGGATTTGTTTAGGGAGCATCCGAACTTCAAATTAGTTGATTTCAGAGCCATTAAATCTCATAAATAGCCTAGAATTTTATATATTTATTTGAGGTATATGTTCTATTGATAATTTTAGTAATATTTCAAATCCGGTTGGGTTAGGGTGTTACAACAAAGTTATTTAGGTTTATCTTAAAATAACTTTCTTTTCTCTTTAGGTTTATTGTGCAAAATATGAGGTGATAGGGTCTGAGCGCTGGTGTGTCGTGGCAGGATGCCGGAATTAGTTGGGCATGGAGGTTAATTAGTTGGTCGATGACTGTAGATTAGTTGGGTGATAGCTATAGTTAAGCCTTGTTGACGCATGGAAATTCTCCTTGTGAGAATGAAGCTAGCTCTCTTTCTAGCATGCCATTTCCCAATTGGCTCCTGCAAAAGCCAGGGTCCCTCTGGGGTTAATGGAATTTATGAGCTTCGAATTAGTTGGTTGAATGCTATAGTTAGGAGTTGATTATGCATCATCAGATTGATTTCCTAAGTTTGGGAACTTGGGATAGGGTCTCTCTTTTATTATAATAAGTAAACAGAGTCCTCCCATTTAATATTTTACTTTACCATAGTCCATTCTTAATTGTGCAATCAAATATGCATGGGACATTAGAAAAAGTCATGACTCTCCTAGTCATCTTTGATTGAAACCTCATAAATTTATTGTTACAAATATTATATTGCAAATCTCACGGTGGGCATAATTAGCTAACTTTGAGCAACGTAAATACCCTTTTGAGTAATATAATTTCTGTTTCTTGTTTTTACCTTCTCTTTTATTTTATTTTAGTAAAATAAAAAAAGAGAAGGTAAAATAACCCCTGCATTGCACTCTCTTTTTTTCCAAAAAAAACTTTGAGCAACTACCATTACATTTATCATAATCTTTATTTCTGGATTCATTTAAGCATCTAGCCTGAATAGGAAAATGATGGTCCATTTCCTCCTCGCGATCCCCTTTCTAATGCACAATATTTCTCAACCTCCATAAAACCAAGATTTAAGTAACCTCCGGTACCATTAGCTTGCATGAGCTTGCACTCTCCCTCCCTCTCTCTCTCTCTCTCTCTCTTATGCACGGTCACTTAATCCACACGAAATGAAGGACCAAAACAGGATAGGGTGGCTAATCCCAGGACCCATGTAGCTAGTGACCTGATATTTATGTAACTTCTGTTCAACTCAAGATCAAGCATCAGACAACAAAATGCCTCGGTCTGCTGCAGCTGCTGGCTAGCTAGCTGGCTGGTGTGTAGACCAGTGATGGATAATTAGCTCGTACGGAGCATGCATGGGCCATGGCCGGGGTAGCATGCGTACGTGTGTCTCTCCTGTCACTCGTGTGTAATAATGAACCTTGATCATTGTTGCTCAGATGGAACGGGGATCAAAGGCAGATAAGAACAGTGCTTAATTATATTAGTATATAATCAAGTATGACCGTTGGCGATTGCAAAAACATCTTTTTTACAGGTCCTCATGTGATTAGAACGTAAGAGCATCCCCAGCAGGGCCCCTAAATTTTCCTCCATCGCTACAGTAATCACTACAGTGCTTTCTGCTACTCACATGGGCCAAATTCCCTCCTAATGCATTTGAAAAATTTTGAAATAGAGGCCATTTTAGGGGGTGTGATGGGGATGCTCTAAAGGGCATTCTACGATCGATCAAATGGGGATGAACCGTATGTCCAGACGCAGGCCCTATTTAATTCTCTATTTTAATTTTATTTTGGTTGTAGTTGGAAAAGACGAAAACCTTTTAAAAATATAAAAAGACTAAACAAATTATTTTAAAAATGAGATTTTTGAGGAAAATCCTACAAAAATTCTAAAAAATTTAAAAAATTACAATGGATGGTTTATAAAAAATAATAAAATTTTCAAATCGAAACAGTACTAAACTAAAATAAAGAATAAAAGAGGGCCACAGTCTTTCCTAGAGGTAAGAGATCAATGACTTCCATTGGGTGAAGAAAAAAAAACAACTTTGCGTCCTTATTGAAGTATTTCTTTCACATAGTTCTAGTTCTTTTTTGAAAAAGCTTTATATAGTACTTTTGATTTTGAGAATTTAGTTTCTACATTTTCTAAAGTAACGAATTTTGCATCTCGAGGGTGTTCACTACAGCTCGATGGTTTAAGCCGTCGAGAAAACTAATAAAGTTGTCGAACTTAGTCTCGACGGCCAGCCGTCGAGACATAGCCGTTGAGGACGCTTCGTCGAGAGAGAGTCATTGTCTCGACGGCCTGGCCGTCGATAGTAACAGTCTCGACGGTTGACATTAGAATGTAAGCTTCCGATTCTTGTATTGGTTGCTTTCAGAAGAATGTAAGCTGAACCCTTTTTTTTTCCATTGCACACAAGGCACAAAAAATAAAGCAATGCCAAACACATGAAGCCTAATTAATTAAGGCGGTAGTGGACTAAACCATCCAAATCGGCATGACAATAAGAGCATAATCATATTCCAAATGATTAGCACGCTACAAATCAAACGCGTATCACCCAGAGACACAAAGATTATTCAAATAATCATCCGTGCATGTGTGGTCGTGATCATACGTACTTCCCTAGTGCACCCCAACACACGACGGTCTTTGTTTACATACAAAAGGAATCAGAGCAAATCAGAGTTAAATACAAGCCAAATTAATTAGAAGAATATCATTGCATCAAAACCACACACAGAGACTTCTAGGGCTAAACTATATGCGTCCTGTCTCGTCGCCATAATCACCACCTACTGATACAATCAATGAACCAAAATCAAGACCACACAGTGCTTGTAGGTACTAAGCACCGCCATGACAAGCCAACCAACTAATCATCCGTCCGTATGTATCATTGTGTACATGCACATCTCTCACTTTTAATTTGCAATTGATCACCCACTCACGAGCTAATGATTCCTCCTCAGAATTGGTAGTGTTCTTGACATCTCTGATCTCCTTTTTGATCAGCTTGCTCGATTGATGAGAAGGCCATCGGATGAACAGTCCCATCACTGAAAGCTCCAATGAATCTGCATTGCGCCATTGCTGGGATCCTCTCTCTCATCTCTCTCTCATACAGACATAACAGTTGGGCTGCATGTAACAGTTCAACTACATATGTAGACAGGAAACCTTTTTTTCTTGGAGAAGTCAGGCAAGAGATGTAGCTGAGAACGACGTGAGCATGGATTGGGATTAGAGGGTGATTAAGGGCGGATTCGGATGCCCGTTTCCGTAATGGCGAAATACGTACGCAAATCCGGTCCATTGATGGCTCCAGGGCCCGTTGATACTGTTCACTGAGAGGTAGCTGACAGCGGCAAATCGAGCCACCTACTTAGCTATGCAGTTATGGCCTCCATGGTCGGTGTGCCGGTGTGCATTGGACCATTTTGAGCTAGCCAAGCATGCGATCGAGCATATCAAAATGTAACTAGCTCATGCACGTGTGAAGGGCACGCTTGTGATCTGTTTTTTTATATAAGAGAGAGAGAGGGGGATACTGTTTTAGAACAGTGGCTGACAAGTGACAATTACGATTACGAGTTGCCTAGTTTAACTATGTTAATAGGCCAGTGTGGCCGGACATTAATTGATATATATTATGATGTTATGGCATTATACTTTCGGTTTAGTTAGCCACTAGCTTAGTTTCCTTGTCTAGCCTGTCAATTTTCTCGGTTACACAAGCTATACAGTGGTTTTTAGGGGTGAAATTAACGGCTTCGTAAACCTTGATCCCACCTCACCGAGTGACCTAGCTTAATCGCCAGCCTGCAAACTAATTAACCCTAAATCAAATCCACCGCCACGTTGGCAATTTACAGCTAGTCTCGTTTCACCCTCGATATATTCGACAGAGTGTTAGATTTAGTCCCACATCGGATATTGGTGATGGAGAGCAGTGGCCATCACCCACGAGACTAGTTTTTTGAGAGGTCAGTATCTAGGTTGTGGTCCAATAGATGTGGGGACCTAGACCGAAGATTAGATGCATTGGTCTCGGAAGGAGCTGGATGGCTGACAGAGGAAGAACTAAAGCAAGGTATAGGTGAATCGATGGGTGCAATTAAGCTATAAGCTGACCAAACAGGAGTTCCCGTCGATGATGACCCTATAGGCTACCTAGCTAGGGCACTAGCTAGCTTCTAGAAGCTATATAGGTTTATCAGGTTGCCATGCGCCGCCGCAAGCCACGTCGTCGATCGATCGAACCAAACACGCATGCATATATGCGGCAGCTAGCGGGCTAGCTAGTCCGGCCGGCCGGCGACGGCGCCTCAGCCACAGCCGGCGCGTCGCCGCCGCGCGTACGACCGCGACGTACGGCCCCGCCCGCCCGCGAGCTCCTGCTGCGCCGCCGCGCGCCGTTGCGGCTGCCGGCGGGAGATGAGCTAGCGCGTGCGGTTGTGGCGGCTCTTTCACCGTAATTAACCGCCGCGGCCGCGTCCCGTCCGTGCGGAGAAGACGACTAGCTCGCGGCTGGGAACGAAGCTACCTAACCTAGCTCCCTTTTTTTGCCCCTTCCCTTTCCTGCGAGGGGCAGGAGGCGGCGGCGGGCTCAACCGTCGGCGGGTGGTTTCTCGCCGGCCGGTCTCCGTGGTGATGCGGTGGGGGGCACGCGTACGTGCATGGAGATTGGATGGAGATTTGCATTGCATCATTGCATGCGCATGGCTAATAACTTGCGCAGGTTCGGTTAAAAAAGGAAAATTGCACCGTTAGTCTCCAAAATTGTCCCGTCTGTGCACATAAATCCATAAGTATCAAAACCGTTTATTTAGGTACTCAAACTTGTGAAACTGTTACAATCAAGTCTATATGTTGGTTTTTAGGCTGTTTTGGTGATGTATACTGTCACGTCAGCGTCTACGTGTCATTTTTCTCTCTATGTCATTTTTCTTTCTATGACATAGAGGTAAAGAGGTGAGAGAGGGAGAGAGATGACAAGTAGGTACCACATTAAAACTAAGAAAAAATGCCACATCACCAAAACAGACTAAAAAACAGCCAATGGATCTGATTGCAACGGTTTTGCAAGTTTGGCTACCTAAATAAGCGGTTTCAATACTTACGGATTTATTTGCACAGGTGGGAAAAGTTTGGGGACTAATAGTGTAATTTTCTTGGTTAAAAAACTATTTTAACCTTAGGCTATTTTTTTTAACATGAAATCAGCTCTAAAGGCTTCTATGTAGTAAAGTAGCGTACCAACTTTTAATAAGAACATTCAGCAACCCCTCCAAGTTTAATCTAACATTCAGCTGATTTCAATCTAACTATCTTATTGCATTTATTTAAGCTCGATCACTCCA
Organism: Raddia distichophylla; assembly: GCA_005191435.1. Classification (NCBI taxonomy): domain Eukaryota; kingdom Viridiplantae; phylum Streptophyta; class Magnoliopsida; order Poales; family Poaceae; genus Raddia; species Raddia distichophylla. The sequence goes on from SPJY01015826.1 coordinate 1,448,567, forward strand.
AGCATACTCTTATTTCATCGGTCTCGCGCCGGTGCAAGCAATCATCAATTAACAACGCATGCTTGTTTCGGGGTGGGGCTTGCGCATCATGATTCACGAGCATTCTTTTTCTTTTTTTCTTGAGGAGTTGATCAGGGATAGGTCAAGATTCTGTTCATCGTACCAAAAGCTTATCCGGTAGCTGCATATGCTGGACCGGAGATGTTTATATTGCGTACATCCGCGAGCACATCTGTTATCAAAATAGATCACTAATTAATTCACTAAGGGAATCTCCCTAAATACCGAGGGCTCAAAACTCTCGCGATAAAGGCAGAAGCCCTCGCGATTTACTATTCACGAGGGCCGGCCCTCGTGAATAGGTGCTCGCGTCCGCTCCCCGCAAATAACGACAGAACACGAGGGCATGGCCCCCGCGAATAGTTAATCGCGAGGGTTTTATTATGCCCTCGCGATTGACTGGCCTGGCAGCTTTATCGCGAGGGTCTCACAGCCCTAGCAAAAACTGTGTGGGCCCACATTCCCTGGCGCGTGCAGGAGCTGGCCCACAGCTATTCGCGAGGGCCACATAGCCCTCGCGAATAGCCTCCCTGCCCACAGCTAATCACGAGGGTTATGTGGCCCTAGCGAATAGCATCTGTGTCCACTGCTAATCACGAGGGCTATGTGGCCCTAGCGAATAACTGTGTCCTATGGTTTTTTACGAGGGCCCTTTAGCCCTCGCGAATAAGCTTATTCAGCAAAAAAAGCTTTTAAATATGAATTTGAAACAAATTTGAACAGCAGCAAACACAACATATATATACAATGCTAGAATTAATTAGTTCTACTTGTACTAAATAAAGTATACATAACCTAAGGTGTTATTGAATATCCTAAAAGTATACGTCAGAATATATAGATGCATTTTTGGAACTTATAGTCCATGTAATAAGTGCATCTATGGTGAATCTGTGATAATCCTATAAACTGAACTTAATTTGAGTTGTTGATATACTTATTGTTCTTACCAAGAGCCAAAAGAACAAATACAATGCAATCTCAAATGCATTTTGGAATAGGATGACGTGGATCAAAAAAAGCACTAATTTTGGTCGGTGGAACCAAAAGAGATCATCTGAAGGAGTAACTACTATATCGCCTTCGACTGCTGTGTGCTTCTCGGCAACCTCATGAGCCAATTCAGTAATGATGTGCTCCATCTTACTTCCGACCACAAGAAGTACCTGTTAAAAAAACCTATTCAGCATTATCCTTGTCAATAAAATTTTAGTATATTTGTTTGTTATAAGCCACAATTGTTTTCATTCTAAAAATTAAAGTAGTAATAATGTGTAAAAAAATATGCATCCCAAGAAATTATGTTAATGTTATCAGGTCCAAACAAAATACTATTTATGGCTATGGATAAGTGGTACATCTCATGTGTTTACTTACAATGAATGGAGCCGCTGATATCCAAATGTACGCATACCATCCTACATCCAAATTAGCAATTATTGGGCCACTATTCGCGAGGGCCAACTGTAGGCCCTCGTGAGTAACCTGCGGCTGCTGTTTTTTGCGACGGCTTATGTTTGGCCCTTGTAACTATAGGCTTGTTAACGAGGGCTGTATATTGCCCTCGTGATTTCATGTTTTATTACGAGGACATTGTTTCAGCCCTCGCGCATATTTTTTTTCCCTCGTGAAACTAGGATATTCCAGTAGTGATTTAGCTTACACCTTTATATATATATGCGCATTCCATTAATTTTAGTCATGCCCTTGCTGAATGCTGATTGGGTGAAGGTTGATGATGATCTCATCGCATCCGTAGTCTAATCACTCCTCTAATACGTCCCGAGTAGTGGTTGGACGATGTATTAGGCCTAGCGACAGGCGACATGCATTATTTTGCTGTCTTGTCCCGTAAAAAAAGATTTTACGGTGCGCGCGGTAATAAAATAAATACAAGCTGTTCATTAGAGCATGTACAGCAGGGCCCCTATCAAGCCTCCAATCAGCGATTTGAATTTGAATTTGAATTTTCCCAGTGTCAAGCGGTCTGCGTTTGTCACATGCATGAAACCAGAATTTGAATTTCCCGCCTCTTAGCTGCTGATAGGGGCGCTTGATCAAGAGGCAGCTGGGGATGCTCTTAGTATATGATACTAAAATAAATACAAGCCTGCATTCCTCTTGATTTGACATCTCAATCTAATTTTAGTTTTATTATATCAATTATTTATCGTCTAGACATACAAACAATACACTTCAGAAGTGTCTATTAAGGACTTTTCATCCAAAGAGCCGCAACAAAGCCTCGCAAAGGATAACCTAGTAGGCAAGGGTGGAGCTTAGTTCGGCCAAGCTTCCCTCTACAAAACAAAACTTTGAGATCAACTAGTAAAAATACAACACAAAATCAACTAGCATAGCTAATTGGACACCCTATTGACTATAAAATGCTTCAAAATGAGCCCTAAGGTCTCATGTTGAGCCATCTATTGACTATAATAAAATGCTCGAAAATGAGCCATAAAGTCAGCATGTTGGGCCAGATCTCCTAAGATCCATCACGTTATGCTTTCATGCCAAATGGTTACTGTCAAACCCATGTACTAGTTAACCACCAAATTACAGTAAGTTAGATAACCATACTCATTTTTTATATTGTGTGCATTGTTCTTGGAACCCCTGCATTTCCGGTCAAGCTCTGCCACTGCTGGCTTTTGTGTACCCATGACATCCAGGTAACCAATGCTCTTCTCGACCCGAAGCTAATTAAGGCCTTTTTTCATCTTAAAAGCCAACTAAAAAATATTATTTTTACGGACTATTCGGTGTAATATTTTGCAATAATTTCTTCAAGGTTTTTCTTGTAGACCTAAAAATTTTAATATATTTTTTAGCCTTTCCATGTCTTTTTCCCAAAATCTTCAACATTTCCCAACTAAAAGACAACTGAACTAAAAGTCCAATCAAAGAGAACTTAAAAGTCAAGATAAAAAATTTTGCTTAAAAATGTCAAGACAAAAAATGTCTTTTACCCTTCTCATGGTTACAATTGGAACCTTTTTGATAAAGAAATTGTTCTCACCTCTTGGCTCTAAGGCAATATCTTCCTGATTCCCTTTTTGATACCGTATGAGACCTGTAATACAAGTTTGTTACCAAAGAAACATGGTGCTACCTTTTCCGAACTCAAAGGCTCTCCAGCGATTGTGCTTCTTGGTCCAGCTGCCGAACCGAGCCCAGCTGTGATCTGGCTAACGAAATAACTGATCCCATTTCTTTCTTCCATAACTACGTGCTCGATCAGCCCAGCACATTTCAGCTTAGCATAGCGTAACTTTTTTACTATAACAATTTTTTTATATATAGCCTATCTGTTGTAATAATTTGTAATGATTTTTCTCAATTTTTCAATAGTCCTCTTAAAGATCGTAAAAATATTTTTAATTTATTTTTTACAATATTTAAACCTTTTAAAGACTCAATTTTTGCTACAGTGAAACGCTATGCTAAGCTGAAATGTACAAGGCCGGCTGGAGCATGTTTGTATAGCTACATATTTAATACTCCTTTGATTTTTTTAATGTATGCCATACATAATTTGAATGATTTTATTTAAAATATAAAGGTGCATATGAATTTATTGATGTTTTTCTTTATCTACTCTTATTTATTGCATAATTTTCTCTCATATATTTATGACCAATTCTCTCACATTATGTTTTCTCTTATATTTTAAAGACATTTATAACATGGGCAGCATGGTTATTTTATCTTTAACTTTCTCTTGGTTTCATAGCTTCTTTAATCTAGAGTAAAATACATGGGCGGTCCCTAAAATATTAGTCGATTCTTGTCTAGGTCCCTATTCTTTGAAATTACAGTTTTGGGTCCCTATTCTTTTTAAGTGTGTTAGTCCCGGTCCAAACCTGCCATGTAACAGCCCTAGAGTTGACGTAGCGCTGACATGATTGTCACATAAATTACTTAACAAATTCAGAAAAAATCCTGAAAAATTCTAGAAATTATAAAAAATCATAAAACAATTCAGCAAAATTCATAAAAAAATAGAAAATTGATTAAAAAATAGAAAACATATAAAATCTAGGAAAAATCATAAAAATTTGGAAAATTGACAGAAAACCAGGAAAACCATAAAGATAAGATAATATCATAAAACTAATTAAAAAATGAAAAGTAGCACTTGAGTGCTCCCATACGCATGATGCTAGAGGTCTTGCGCTTATAACTGTAGAGGCATTAAAGGCAACCACACTATCTTTATGTTTCTTTCCATAATTTTATGATTTTCATAATTTTATGGTTTTAAATGATTTTCCATGATTTTTTATGATTGTTTTAATTATTTTTCTATATTGTTATGAATTTTCTTGAATTATTTTATGATTCCCCTTTTTATGGAATTTTCCTGAATGATTTTATGGAATTTTTTAGGTTTTTTTGATTTTGTAAAGTAATTTATGTGACATAGACAGCCATGTCAGCGTCACGTCAGCTACAGGTTGTCATGTGGCAGGTTTGGACCTGGACAAACCAACTTAAAAAGATTAGGGACCCAAAACTGCAATTTAAAAAAATAGGGACCTGAATGAGAATCGGCTAATAGTTTAGGGACCGCCCGTTTAATCTATGTATCAATTTAAAATATGCCTAACATAAAAAAGGAGAGAATAATTTTTAGCATTACATAATGATTATTTGAGAAAAAAAAGTGTTTTGCTAGCGAGTAAGGTAAGGGCTAAAAACTACAAATAGCGGAATTTAAGGCAAATAAACCACAACAATCCTAGCTTAAGACACTCTTTGATTCGTGATTTTGGTTTGGTTTGAAAATTTATCATTTTTACGGACCATTTTAGCTTTACATTTTGTAATAAGTTTTTAAAATTTTGTGGCGGTTTTGAAAGATCCTAAAAATATATATTGTAATAATTTTTTATCCTCTCTATGCCTCTTTTTAAAAGTCCTCAACTTTTCTAATTAAAACTAAACCAAATCAGAACTGTGAATGAAAACACTTGCCTATGATGGACAGGTGACACGTGACATACGTGCTGAAGCGAAATATCCCTTATAAATGTGTGTTGATCGTGTTTCCTTTTAGGCCTTTTTTTTTCAGCGTATCGTTGCGTTGGTGTATTACTGTAGAAAATTTGAGAGCACTCGATTTGAGATCTAAATATTATTAAAAAATAAAAAAAATTGTTTTATAATCTTTGGAAGGAGTAATAAAAGTCACAAAAAAATCGTTACAAATTATCACAACGTATAGGCTATATAAAATTAACAAAATTTGCTATAGTAATACGCAACGGTACGATACGCTGAATAAAACAAGGCCTTACATAGCTATGGGTAAAATAGAGGTTTTCATATGTTTAAAATTGAGTGAATAAAAATGAGAAAATTGCACTATTGCCCACTGAACTTGCAGCGATTCCCACGTAGCTCCCTAAACATGAGTTTTACTTTGTCGCCTCCCTAAACTTGTCTCTGTTTGCACGGTTGCCCCAAAACCGTTAGGGCAACCAGTAATAACTGACGTCGCGATTACATGGCCGTTAACAGTTAATGTGGCTGCCACGTGGCGCTTACATGGTGGTTGATGTGCCTAGTTATTTTATGTAAAAATTGAAAAAAAATTAAAAACGAAAGCAAATAATAAAAAAACTCAAAAAATTAGGAAAAAGCAATTTTTAAAAAAATTAATAAATCCAAAAAACTGCAAGTTTTTTATTTTGTCATTTTTATGGTTTTTCCCTTTTTTTTTTCCTGAATTTTAATGTTTTTTGAATTATTCCTTTTTCTTTTTTCAGTTTTTATGATTTTTTATTTTTTTATGAATTATTCCTAATTATTCTTTTTTTTATGTCTTTTGAATTTTAATGATTTTTTTCTATTTTTTATAAAAATGTTTCATCAATAACTTGCCACATTAACTACCATGTAAGCGCTATGTGGCAGCCACATCAATTATTAACTGTCATGTAAGCGTCACGTCAGCACTTAACGGTTGCCCTAACGGTTTTGAGGCAACCTTGCAAACGGAGACAAGTTTAGGAGGGCGAGAAAGTAAAACTCAAGTTCAGGGGCTACGTGAGGATCACTGCAAGTTCAAGGGGGTAACAGTGCAATTTTCTCAATAAAAAATTTTAAAACTTAAGGACGATAGCTTAGGACCCCATTACCTTATCTAGCTGCCTAAACTAAATTTAGTTCGTTCAATTGGATATGCTACTTCAAATTTTATGTAAAATGGGTGTCACTTTGAATCCAATAGAGCTTGTATGACCTAACCATGTTGTGTGTATTTCCAACTTGTACAAGTATTTTATCAACGAGTTAAATCATCTTCAGTCAATCAGTTACTTTGGTCAAAGTTTCAAGTTTTATGGTACAAACATGAAATTGAAAGACTAAAATTTATACAAGCATTCCGTACATAACCTATAAGCTTGTGTGCCCCACACTCGTGCGTGAAACCGGTCAATGCGTTTATGCCAATCTAACATGCAAATTTTCAGCCAACTTTAAACAAAATATATAGTGTGAATTTAAGGTTGAAGTTACACATACCAATTTTATCTCCACTATATAAGGTGAATTTTAAATATTATTTTTTAAAATAAAGGATTATTCTACTTGCATTAACATTAGTTTCAAGATGGGTTGGATGAAGAACCAACGATGGATAAACCAAAAGGAATTTTAGAATTCGCCATTATAAGATTCACGGTTCAAGATTTCACACTGGTTTCGGAATTTGACAATGTGCCACAAACATGTGTGACCTTCCGTGTCCATGAAAGTGGGAGAGGGTGGTCATGAAACGATGAAATTGTTCAAATTTAAGCGTTAGATTCTGAAATTTCTAAAACAAAAGAGGGAAAGGCTTGAGCTATGATCCGAACCGCTGATTTCCGATCCGACGGTTGACGAAGGCCGAGGCACCCTAAAACGGCACAAAAATATCCTCAATAGTCAATCCCCTGAACCTGAACCCCTCCTCCACCTCCACTCCCCTCCACCTCCGGCCATGGCCGCCGCGGCCCGGCCTTCCACCTCCACCACCAGCCTCGCCTCCGCCGCTTCCTCCTCCTCTCCTCCAATCCCCTCTCCTCCTCCTCCTCCTCCTCCCCCTACCCATGGCTCTCCGCCTGGTCCCTCCGCCCCCGGCGCCGCCTCCGCCCCGCGGCCAACGCGCTCGACCTCCGCCCGGAGCCCTCCCCCTCCTCCGACTCCGACGACGAGGACTCCTTCGGCGCCAGCAGCTCCTCCGGCCGCTCCACCATGTCGCTCATCCTCCGCCGCCTCCAGCGCGCGGGCTACTCCCCCGAGCCGCAGCCCGCCGCCTCGCAGCCCCAGCGGCGCCCGCCGCGGGGCGGAGTGGAGGACGTGTTCCGGGCGGACGACGGCGTGGTCCCCAACGCGCGCGGGGGCTTCGATGACGACGCGGAGTCGTCGCTCGCCGACGCGCGGTTCCCGTGGGAGCGCCCGATGCCGCCGCCAGAGGCGGCGGGGCGAGCGGCGCGGTCACCGGCGTGGATGGCGGAGCTGACGCTGCCGGCGGCGGAGCTGCGGCGGCTGCGGCACGCGGCGATGAGGATGAAGTCGCGGACCAAGGTGGGCGGCGCGGGGGTCACGCGGGAGATCGTGGAGAAGATCAGGGACAAATGGAGGACGGAGGAGGTGGTTAGGGTCAAGGTCACCGGCACGCCCGCGCTCAACATGCGCCTTTTCCACGAGATACTCGAGGTGAGCTGCAGTCCTGCAGATTTCGTCAGAACTGCGTGGCTTGCATCGAATTCATGTGTAGGAGATGAATCAATGACTGCGTGGCTTGCATCGAATTATAGCTTTTATTGGTAGTTGTTTAGCTTGTTATTGGTGGATGTGCTTGTCGCTGGTACAGTTCTTGGCAGTTTTGAGTTTCGTATTTCAGAGATACAAAACTTGAGGTGCAGCATGCTATTGTTTTACAAGATATTTAAGGTGTATTGCGACTTCTGCTGATGTCTAGTATAAAGTGGGTGAACTACTGGGGTTTTAGGATTCGATTGTTGGAGTTCTGAAAAATCATGTGTCTATTGTGCTGTTCGAAACTAGATCTGAAGGATTTGGCTGCAAAATGGGAACTTGGATGTCTCCTAGTATGCAGTTTTTCTTGGATGTGTTTTACTGTGCATTTTTGTTTGGAATTGTTTGTTAATCTGTACCTGACCAACTATGTGTGCCAGATGGCTTCTTTAGCTGCTTTCTTGTTGTCAAGAATTGAAGATTGGCATATTGAGAGTAGTTGTAGTTTACTTCTTTGATGTTAATTATTGATACAGAAGAATTGATTTAAACGAGCTCTCAACATCCTGGTTTTATTATGTAGCCTTGTTGAGAAATGGTCCTAGGAAAAATCTGTGAATGTAAAAAAAACTAGTTTGTAAAAGGCATAGACTAGATAATAATCACAGTGGTTATAAAATACAATAACTGATCTTTGTTGGAACCGACCAGATTTTGGGCAAGCTTCCTGAATGAATCTTGTGCTTGATGTGTAATTAATCATGAAACTAAACTGATTTGAAGGTTAGATGACTACTTCTCACATCATGCTTGGTTCATCTCCAAATCAAGACATGCTATGCCATATAAATATTTTCCTTCTGCTACAATAATGCAATACACACGATTGTTTCGGTAGAAATCAATTCTATGACAAACAGAAGATTTACTCTGCTGAAGTTAGCGAGGCGTCCTAACAAGAAAGTTTAAATTATTCTATTATGTTGATTTGTTTTTTCGTAATACAAGTACACTGTAGGTACTTTTCTTATTATTTCTGTGACTATACCTGTAGTTCTAGTTGATTTTTTTAGAAGGCAATTACTTCTTCCCAATCTGATACCTCTTCTTTTTTTACTAATGGTGGTTAGAGAAAAACAGGAGGGTTAGTAATATGGAGGTCAGGAACTTCCGTTTCTCTGTACAGAGGAGTAGCCTATGATGTGCCTGAGACCACTAAGGGAACTCATAAGACTTCACAGACTCTTGGTTTGATGTCCTCAGCCAAAGGGCTTCCTAGCACTTCCTTGCTACCTACCGACAAAGTAAACAGAATGCAAGATATCAATGGTGCTCCAGTGTCTAATACAGAGATAAAGGAAATAGTCGCACCAGCCCCAGAAATCAAATATGAAGATGAAATTGACAAGATATTAGATGAACTTGGTCCACGATACAGTGATTGGCCTGGATCTGATCCATTACCAGTAGATGCAGATTTACTTCCTGCAACTGTGTCAGGTTACAAGCCACCTTTCAGAGTTCTTCCATATGGAGTACGGCCATCTCTCAGCCGAAAAGACACTACCAATTTACGACGTCTTGCTCGGGGACTGCCTCCTCATTTTGCTCTTGGTACCTTCTATGTTGTTAATTCACTTCTATATTCTTTATCATATTTTTATTGTCCTGTAGTGATTCCTGTACTGATTAATGTTAGGACGGAGCAGACAACTCCATGGATTAGCAGCTGCTATGGTGAAGTTATGGGAGAAAAGTTGTGTCGCTAAAATTGCTTTGAAAAGGGGAGTGCAGCTTACTACCAGTGAGAGGATGGCTGAGGATATTAAAGTAAATATTGAAATTCTCTCTTATTGAAAAATTTATAATCTTATTAGCTTATAAAAATCTTTATAGCTTAGTTAGAAATACTCGTTGATCTATAAAGACAAGTTTGGTCCTTTCGTTCTTAATAATGTTGCATTTTTTATGGCCATTATGTCTGATCACATTGATAATATGTGCTTGGAGTTGGAGTAGGATGAGTGATTCTGATAGCCTAGGTGCATAAAACTGAACTCATTCATCTTAGTTGAGTAATTAGAAAACCAGCAGCCGCATCATACATATTCGCCAAGATCCAGATCAGGTTAGGTTTCCTCTGCATATTATGTTGGAGTAGCACTCTGTTGTTTGGATGGTGAATATTGTGTTCTCGAGTTGCTAGCCGTTATTATTATTATCGCCTCTTGGAAGGGGTATATAAGTATATTACTGTGCAGATGTCTATTATGTCACATTAGTCATTACTACTCATTAGCTAACCCACTTTTGTCAGACGAAGCTTAGTTTTATTATTACATATTTACATGTGTACTAATATACCCAACATGGCCTATATATTTGAACCCTCACCTTCAGAGACAGTTTATCCTATACAATTGTGATGTCTCTATTTGTTGTAGGAGAACCTCAAGCTTCATAAAATTTGTATATTTTAGTTTCTTCTGTTTTTTATTTTTTCCCAAGTAAACTGATATTCTTTTTTCATGCCAGAAATTAACAGGTGGCGTAATGCTTTCAAGGAACAATGACTTTATAGTCTTCTACAGAGGGAAGGATTTTTTGTGCTCTGAACTCGCAGAGGCACTGTTAGAGAGGGAAAGATTAGCAAAGTCCCTGCAAGATGAGGAGCAAGTACGTCTAACTGCAGCTTCATCTTTTGGTTCCAGCACTGAGGCATTTGTAGAGCCAACTGTAGCTGGAACTCTTGAAGAGACTCTTGAGGCTAACTCTAAGTATGGAAATAAGTTGGATGCGAACTACGAGGACGAGATGACAAGAACTGTAGAAGCTGCAAGACATGCTGACCTTGTAAGGAAGTTAGAGTGGAAGCTCTCAATTGTAAGTGACAGTTCGAATAGTTAGATCTCTTTGTTACATACTTGCATTCTTGCTTGAACAGACAATTTTCAATAACAAGATAATCATTTTTAATCTGCTCATCATAATCTATAGATGAATTAGCAGACAATATTGGGTGTGGGCTACACCGCTACACCCTATACTAGTAATAGAATCATCATACTACAATACTCACTCAACAGTATGCTATTAGACATTCAATAACTTGAAAAGTTGTATTGAAGTCCATCTTGACCATGGACTTGTTTTCTTTTTTTTAGAGTGCAGATCGACAAATTTAATTGCAAAACCATGGTTAGTATATAGTATATACACTTATGAAAACTAAGGTTATGTTGTTAAAATGCTACATCGGATGCATTAAAGCTAAAATTTATGCAGCTTGAACTGAAGTAAGTTCTGTGCAGGCAGAGAAGAGGATGTCAAAAGCTGAAAGGGTACTTGGAAAGGTTGAGACGGCCTTGAAGCCGACTGAAGATACCAAACTGCCTGAAACAATAACAGATGAAGAGAGGTTTATGTTTCGGAAACTTGGTTTAAGGATGAAGGCATTTTTGCTCCTTGGTAATCTCAAATATGTTCAGAACCATATGTTCCTTTTGATTCTATAGAATTATTTAAAAAAAGTCTTAAGTAATATTCTTTTTCTGTGCAACTCCTTTCGTTTTTGGGAAGGAGCAGTATGTCTTTTGCTTTAATCTACTCAGTTATTTTATGTGCATGAGATCTAGTTTCCTTAGATATTCCATATATTTAAAACTTTTAACCTTCCTTACATTCTTGATTTATATGATTTGACTCCCACAAATTTCAGGTAGAAGAGGAGTTTTTGATGGCACAATTGAAAATATGCACTTGCACTGGAAATACAGGGAGTTGGTGAAAATACTTGTGAAAGCGAAGTCTTTTGCAGATGTCAAGAGAATAGCATTGTCACTTGAAGCTGAGAGTGGAGGTATTTTAGTTTCTGTGGACAAGGTCTCCAAAGGTTTTGCAATTGTTGTTTTTCGTGGGAAAGACTATAGACGTCCTTCTACCCTGAGACCCAAGAATCTTTTGTCAAAGCGGAAGGCTTTAGCTCGATCCATTGAGCTTCAGAGACATGAGGTACTACTTTGATTCTTGGATGGTCGAAAATGTTTACTGAAAATCCAACCTATATTACTAGGTACTCCAAATGAAGGGAAGCTGATTCTCTCAGTTTCTTTTAGAATTACTCCCAGCCATATGGAAGACAATTGTTTGGTCCGTTCTCTCACATTCGTCTCCATTCTTCTGTTCACCAACTTCATTCTTCTGTTTGTGGCAGGCCCTCAGCCGTCATGTCAAAAAATTAAACAAAAGGGTGAATCAACTCAAAGCAGAATTGGTAAGCAGTATCCAATTGATTCAGACTAAACAATATGTTTATGTACCAGATCCATACCTTGCTGAATATCCTTTCTTTTTAGCTCCAAATGGAAGGCGTGAAAGAGCAAGGAGACGAGGAGCTGTATGCCAAACTAGATTCGGCGTATTCGAGCGACGAGGAAGTTGTGGAGGTGTGTGTTGAACCCAAGGGCCACGGCACGCTCTGCTAGAATCATCCCTGTGCTCTGGCTTCTTGCAAGTCGTAGCTCTGTAACCATCCATCATGTTGCTATGCAGGATGAAGATGATGAGGCTTATCTGCGGAGCTTTGACAGCGCGGTCGCTGGTGAGATTCATGAGGATGGAACCTCCCTTGATGGCAGCAATTTTAGATATGAAGCCGATGCTGATTATTCTGAAGAAGATGATGGTGAGTTCTACAATGACAAAGAAGATGATGATTCTGACGAGGAGGAAGGGTTTGATTATGATGAATATGAAGATGGGGCAACGTTGATAACTTCTGGTGGTAATCTATGCCATGACACAGATTTGGATTGCTCTAACAAAGACGACCATAATAGTTTAGAAGGGAGTGACGCAGATGCACACGATAACAGTAGTAGAAGGGACACATGCAGTGAGCAACCAACTGAACTTACGAACTCTTGTAGCTAGACGTTCTGCACAGCGTTCACAGCCAGTAAATATATCATTCGATTTGTTTGGTCGGCCTTGCCGCCTTGACGTCCTCTTTGACACTTCATTGATTTATTGCAGTAAAAAGTCACGAAGGCCTTGTTCTTTTTAGTGTATGCTTTTCAGCGTATCGTTGCGTTGGTGTATTACTGAAGCAAATTTAAGAGTTTTCAAAAGGAGGTCTAAAATTATAAAAAATAATTTTAGGATCTTTGGAAGGTCTATTAAAAGCCACGAAGAAATAGTTACAAATTATAACAATATATAGACTATATAAAATAATAAAATTTATTACAGTAATACACAACGATACGTAACATTGAAAAGAACAAGGACGAAGTTCAACAGGAGGCTTCGACATAGTAAACCGTTTCAAGCTCTCAAAGCTCTTGGAGCGTCTCTACACGTCTCCTAGGCCTAGCTATTATTTAGAGATCATGGCTAAAATACTCTCTAGGAAAGTCCTTATATTTGAGATGTGCATGCATATTGTACCCCGCAGAACTAAAAGCTACATTAATTGTCTAACCATGCGGTTTCGTTGCCTAGAGAAAAAATTTTATGAAATTTGAGATTGAATTTTAATCAAGTATAGATAGAGAATGAAGGCATGTAGAAAGATAGGGATAAGTTGCATAGGAATTCTTAGCAATAAAAAAGAGGCTAAAGTCTACTGTAAAAACCCTTTAAAGTTTGTAAACAAAATGTCCCAACCTATAAACTTTCATTTGAACATCACAGGAGTTTCATGCTGTCAGACATTTTCATCTACATTGCCTAGTAAAAAGTAAAAAGAAATCTAAAAAAAAAAAGACCAGCATGCCAGTGAGAGAGAGGAAGTCAAGTAATAAGGACGTCTTATTAGCAACAAATTCTATAGTAACACTTTCGGTTGGAAAGAACCTTCTATTTGCAAACCTTGACATGCTCGGATCATGTCCTATGTTGCAGCCTCCTCCTGTTTGCAAAACCCAATGTCACAAAAGAATTCCTAAAGTAACAATAAAGAGCCTAAAGTATACTTTAGAAATTCTTAAAAGTTTGGACGGAAAATGTCCAAACCTATAAAATTTCATTTGAACATCACAGGAATATCATGTTGTCAGAAATTTTCATATACAATTAAGCAACATTTTCTAATGTTTGGAAGAAAAATGTCCAAACCTATAAATTTTTCATTGAATTTCACATAATACCATATGGCAGTTAAATTTCATAGAATTTATGATCTGAACTCCAAACTATTTCAATATTTTGGGAATTTTAGTGTAAATATACCTTTCAGTTTTCATTCTGGGCCATTCATAAATAGTTCTTTTGGGAAGGGGAATCGTGAGCTCTGTGCCCCTTGTGTTCTTTTTTCAACCATTCAAAAAATTCTACCTTACATCCTAAACTACAAAACCAATTATTTAACACCCATCTCTATTAAAACCGGGTCATTTTACATCCTTGACGGTTTAGCAGGTTGATTTTGATGAGGTAGCATCCAATTTTGTCTATGTGTCAATAAATGTGGGCAGTGGCGGACCCAAGACGAGAATTTAGGTAGAGCAAGCGCAAAATACACTAAGTCCACAAATGGTCAAGTACTCTAGTATAGCATAATATATGTCCACAAAAGAACATCGAAACACATATTAAGTTTGAATAATAATGCAAGAAAGCAATAGTACCATATTGGCATTGGCATATTATGCAAAATGATAGTCACATATATAGAAATTGTCTAAATCTATAACTCACTAAATCTCTAAATGTCTAAATTACTAAATTACTAAATCTATAAATCACTAAATGACTAAATCTATAAATTTCTAAATGTATAGATCTCAAAATGACTAGACCTCTAAATGACTAAAAATTAAAATCACCTGAATCTGGGCACGTGTGGTGTGGCTACAACATGCAACCGCCGGCCTTCCCAGGCCGCCCAGGCCTAGCCGCGGGAGCCCTACTGCCATAGCAGAGGCCCACCCAACGCCCATACCCAGAGGGAGACCGGAGACAGCGGTCGCCGGTCGGGCGGAGGGATACGGCCGTGGATGCTGGACGGTGGAGGGCTGGAGGCGAGGGGCCTGTCGGGGTTGGCGGCGGCCGGTCGGGTCCGTCGGGAGCTGAGACTGAGAGAGAGGGCGAGATTGAGAGGATTCGGGAATGTGGAGGCCGGGAGCTCGAGACTGAGAGGGGAGGCGTCGAGGGGAAAGTGGCGTGGGGCGGTGGGGTGGGCTGGCTGTGTTGCGTCCCTGTGGGCCGTAGTGGCCTGGTGGGTGGTGGAGGTGGGCCGACTGGGGCAAGTTGGGCCCTAGGTATGTCTAATATATACCGATTAATGGGCCAAAAAATGTATACCGATTAATGAGGATTATATGGATTATATGAATATACTGTGATGTCGTTCATACTCACTAATGCTCCGGCTCATTTCATGATGCTTATGAACAAGGTTCTGATGGAGTATTTGGATAAATTTGTCGTGGTGTTCATTGATGATATCCTCATTTATTCTAAGAATGAGGAAGAGCATATCGAGCACTTGAGACTGGTGTTGGAGAAGTTGAGAGAGCGTCAGTTGTATACCAAGTATTCGAAGTGCGACTCTTAGGTCAAGGAGGTAGCATTTTTTGGTCATGTTATCTCCGAAGATGGAGTGTCTGTCGAACCGTCCAAGGTCAGTGAAATTCTCGAATGGAAGGTACCGAAGTCGGTTACCAAGGTCAGAGGTTTTCTTAGAATAGCTGGTTATTATCGTCGCTTTATCGAGGGATTTTTAAAGATTTCTCAACCGCTCACCCAGTTGTTAAAGAAGGATGTTAAGTTCAAGTGGACAGCTTAGTGCCAGGACAGCTTCGAGTTGTTGAAGAAGAAGCTAACCTCGCCACCGGTATTGGTTTTGCCAGATATTTATAAAGACTTTGAGTTGTATTGTGATGCTTCGAAATTGGGAATCGGATGTGTGCTTATGCAGGAAGGAAAAGTTGTTGCATATGCTTCGCGATAACTACGGCCCCATGAGTTGAATTGTGCTACTCATGATTTGGAGTTAGCTACAGTGATGCATGCTTTAAAGATATGGAGCCATTACCTAATTGGTAATCGCACCGAGATATATACGGATCATAAGAGTCTGAAGTACATATTCACCCAGCCAGATCTGAATATGAGGCAGAGGAGATGGTTGGAGCAGTTAGCGGATTATGGCGTGGGTATCCATTACCACAAAGGCAAAGCGAATGTGGTTGCCAATGCTTTAAGTCGGAAGCCAAGAAGTGAGCATATTCATGACGAAGCGGAGAAGTTGAATCTGATGATTGTTCCGAACGGTTATGTGCATAGTCACCTGTATATGATGTAAGTGCAACCAGATCTCCAAGAACAGATCAAGAAGGCTCAAGATGTTGATGATGGGATTCTCGACATTATTGTTGGGATAATCCTAGAGAAGGCGCCAGGATTTGTGATGGATAAGGAAGGTATGGGCATGATTTAGCCACCCTCCAAATTTCAAGACCAAAGCCCAAGGCTAGCCTGTGTTTCCATAGTGTGATGCCGTTTTGCCGGGAGCTCGTCAGCCCAATGAAATGACGAGCAAACGTGCCAGACCCAAGCCCAAACTTGGTGGAGACCTATTTGAGGCCTAAACCTGCCTAGATCCAGAAGTCCAAGTCCAAATTCGTTTATTTACAAAAATACCAAAATTGGGGAGTTCTAAACCTATTAGGAGTAGAATTAGAGCCCAATTCAACTTCTACCTATTGGAGGCCTGCCCTTGGTCGACCAGAGCAGTATATAAGCATCCCAAGACCCTCCCCTCAGAACCACAACTCGAGAACCACCCCATAGCTACCCTAGCTGTCGCAAAACCCGAGCCCGAGGTGAGTTTTGGGGTATATCTCCCTATGCTTGCCGCAAACCAAGTTGAGAGACCACGGCATTGCGCAGATCTCGTCGAGACGGTCCAGATGAGTACCTAATTCATCGAAATCGGTGGAGAAACGTGCGAGACAGAGCTCGCTGGAGTTGCAGCCCGCTCCGCCGCCGCCCACGCCGCCGGTGACCTCGGTGTGCGCGCCCCACAGCCGGATTCGCGCCAGCCAACCCCAGCGCGCCACCTAGCCCAACTCGCTGCCGTTTCTGCCCCGCACCGCGCGCGCCAGCGCCCCGCACCCGCGACGCATCGGAGCGTGAGCAGTCGCCGCCGCCGCCACGTGTCACCTCGCTGTTGGCCGCTGCCGTCGCCCAACCGCGCGTCGCCACGCGTCGTTGCCGCAACCGCCCGCGTAGCGCCGCGTAGTCGACGCCCGCCGCGTGTCACCCCCGCGCCTGCCGAGCCGGCCGGTTCGGTCAGTTCGTCCTGGTTCACCGGTTTTAATCGGCTTAATCTTTTAAAAGTTTTCTGATTTTCTTAAAACTTCTAGAAATTGTTTAGGGAGCATCCGAACTTCAAATTAGATGATTTCAGAGCCATTATTTTCCATAAATAGCCTAGAATTTTATATATTTAATTGAAATATATGTTATGTGGTGAATTGTTCTGTTCTTATGCATTGCATCTCCGTGTAGATCGTCCGTGCTCCCGTTGTTCGACGTTTTTCCCGGAGTTTCCCGAAGGAGGTCCTTAAGACCCGGAGTTCTACACAGGGGCGGAGCCAGGATTTGAACATAAGGGGGGCCAGGCAAAATACACCACGAAGAAATATTATAGTTGGTACATGCATATTCATGTATGTTGCTTATATATTGGCTAAGAATTTTCTTCTCAGTAAGGTGAACTTAGCATTTCTAGGATTTATTGTAGCAAAACTTCATTCACTTTCTCATATAACAGTGATTAGCACAAGTGAGATTAGGGGTAATGGCAGATTACAGCTTTGTTAGGGGGGGCAGGGCCCCTGCCAGCCCCCCCTTGTCTCCGCCACTGGGTGAATCCACGAACCACCCAGCGTGCCTTGTAGCGAGCCAAAGATCCATTAGAGTTGAATTTGTGCCGAAAAATCCATTTCCCAGTGACAACATTAACACCTGCAGGCTTAGGAACAAGACACCAAGTATTGTTCGACATCAATGCATTATATTCCTCGATCATCGCTTGGTGCTAATGAGGATCATGTAAGGCAGCACGGTATGTGGATGGAATAGGAGAAATAAAAGTAGAAGTGTGAAGATTCAGTAATTTCCTGGGCTGGGAAATCCCATCTTTGGCCGAGTTTGCATGGGATGCAAATTAGGGACAGACTGGTGCATAGAGCGTGATGGCACGGAGGGGGCTTCGATCGGAACAGAAGACGATCTGGGAGAGGTGGAGACGGGCGTGGCACTGGAGGACGAGGTGGGGAGATCAGATCGGTGCACGACAGCCGGTGGTGATAAGTTAGTGTGATCCAAGCACGAGGTTTGGAGGGGCGAACCAGGGAGCAAGCCGGATGTGGATGGTGACAAGGCTGGTGATGTTAACGGACTGGGCAGCGCTGACGAGGGAGGGAGAGACGCTGCGGGACGAAGGGAAACCGGACTAAGACGAAGTGGAGCTGGACGTAGAGGAGGTCATGGCGCCGACGGTGGTACTCGCCGAGGAGGGAACAGTGTCAGCCATGAGGGATGGGAAGAAAAGAGCAGGTCTCAGGTCGTAGCTCTGATACCATGAAAGTGTGCGCAAGCTCTAGTTTCTATTCGGATTCAGATGGTGAGCCTATTAAATAGGCAATTACAGAGATAGCAGAAGTGGTGATCCGCAGCTATCGGAGGTTACAGATCCCGTGCATGCGGATTACAGTTGAGAACGAGTGCTAGAGCTACGCAGGGATAAGACCTGACTTAGTCTACGATGCATATACAAATTCTCCAATAGAAATAATAATCTCTCTAAAAATGGCTACAAGGTCACTCTCCATAGGCCAACCTACCTCTGCTCTGCAGCATTGTTCTTCTCTCCTCGGGATCGGAGGCTGCGGGTCAAGGTTTGCAGCCAGCCAAAAACCTCTTTCTGGAAGCTCTGCCCCTTGAAGCTACTGTCGAGCTAGGCGTACGTCCATCCGCGATTGGCGCCGTTGATTAATTAGCTTGCTTCTCGTCTAGGTCTAGGTCACGTTAATCCACTAGAATTAATTCCATCCTCACTTGCTGCATACATGAATGGCAAATTAATCTGGACTTATATATATATCACTAATCTAGATGTTCAAGTTGTGGAAAATCCATGGAAGCTCGTCATTTCCACACGGAAGAGAAACGTCCACTGTTGCGCTGTTTTCCACCTAGCTTGTCGGTGTCGAAAATTACATAGAAAGAATTGGGGAAGAGAAAATCATTGATTATCTAAGAAGATTTGTTTGTCTTCTCGCTCTAAAATTCATGGTCAAATTGATAAACAGCTGTGTTGTGATTGACTTGGGGATGCGACCTTATCTGATTGAGTTAGTTTATCTCGGTTATCCCACAATCTTACTGTGTTCGTAAGGATAAATAGCGTTGACTGAATTAACTTAATACAACTTCCGGTCACAAAAAGAAGTCGTCGTTGACTTTTGTACACGTCTTTGACCATTCGTCTTGATAAAAAATTTAGTTCAAATATGTAAAAATATAAGTAATACTTAAAATATATTTAATAATAAACCAAATCATAACAAAATAAATAATATTTATATAACTTTTTTAACAAGACAAATGGTCAAAGGCATGTCTAAAAATCAACGGCGACTTTTTTCTGTGACCGGAGGGAGTACTTTGTCCTTTTTTTATTTGTCGTTGTTAACTTTTGAACATGTCCTCCGATCATTTGTTTTGTCTAAATATATAGTGCAGATATGTAAAAATATAAGCCATGCTTAAAATACCTTTAACGGTATAACAAATCACAACAAAATAAATAATATTTGCATAGTTTTTAATAAGACGAACAATCAAATGTATATCAAAAATCAAAAGTGTTAAATAAAAAAGAACGGAGGGAGAGCCATAGGTGGATATGTTTAATCCACCTGTCCATCCTGAACCAAACGCACGTGGTCTCAATTCTCAAATGATATCTAGAACCAAAATCACCAATTCCAACCGCGCAAAATTCGTGCATATATTTCCTAGCTAAGAGGGACGTCGTCCACCATGAAGGCACACGCTGCACCTCGAGCTATATATAGAGAGAGCTCGCCGGAGCAAGCCGGCCAGCATCTCCATATCAGTAACCTCTAGCAGCTAGCTTAGCTTACGCACGCCAGTTGCAGTAGTGTTGTTCTTGCACCCTCCGTCGACTCGGGCGGCGGCGGCGATGGCCGGAGGGAGGCTGGCGCTGGCGGCGGCGCTGCTGTGCGCGGCGGCGGCCATGGCGGCGGCGCAGCAGGCGTCGAACGTGCGCGCCACCTACCACTACTACCGGCCGGCGCAGAACAACTGGGACCTCGCGGCGCCGGCGGTGAGCGCCTACTGCGCCACCTGGGACGCCGGCAAGCCGCTGTCCTGGCGGAGCAAGTACGGCTGGACGGCGTTCTGCGGGCCGGCGGGGCCCAGGGGCCAGGAGGCGTGCGGCAAGTGCATCAAGGTACGTCAAAGAGATCTAGCTTCCTAGCTAGAAGATTACATATTTTTTAGGGCCATATTTCTTATATATTCAAAGTAATTTCAATGTACAATAGGATAGATTTGAAATCTTCTATAAATAGTACAAAGCCAAACACGGCGTCGGTGGCTCGCCACGTGGCTGGCCTCCCGCCAGCGCCCTTGTGAGCGGTCCGATCGATCTTCGAATCAAATCTAGCCGTTCATATTAAACTAACCTTCAAAATGATTTTTATTCCGACTTGAACGACACGGCGCGCTTTGACGAGTTGGCTAGACAAGCTAGCTTTCGCTCAGCAGGCCGGGGATCGAATCCCTGCTCCGCCCATTTTGCTGTGCGTGTACCGCCTCTCGCATACGTGCAGAGCGCACAGGCCTCGCCAGCAGTACACGCACGCATAGTCCTCGCCAGCCTTTTTTAAAATTTTCAAAATTCAATTTTCAAAATTTAGTTTTCCTTGTTTTCTAAATTTAGTTTTCCTTTTTTTGTATTCTACAATTTGCTTAATTTATGTTTGTGAATCCTACGGTTTTTGAAATCCTTATTTTTTATTTTTAAATTCCCAACCCGAATACAAATGGATATTTCAATATATTTTAAACCCCCTTAGATTTATGTTCAAATTTTAAATTTATTGATATTCAATTTTAAAACTTTGAACCCCCTAAAACATGAATTATAGTCAGAATGGAGAGAGAGGGGATCAACGGGGTGAAATTTGGTCTAGCAGCGTAAATAAATTCAGAAATTTACATGTTATCCAAATGCAATCAAAATTTAATAGTAACGGGCCATAAATGTATTTAATCATTACAGATGTTAAATTTTTCGATATCAATTAGTAAATAATAGAAATAAACAACCTTCGAAATATAGAACTACAGTTTAAGAGCACGTATTAATGTAAATGTATCTAATCATTACAGATGTTAAATTTTTCGATATCAATTAGTAAATAATTGAAATAAAAACCTTCGAAATATAGAACTACAATTTAATAGCATGTATTCATGAAGATGTTCATTAAAAAAGCTAGCTATTTTTTAAACATTTAGAACTTACAAATGATTGTTTTACGAAATAATTCATTCTTTTCTTTTATTGTAACTTTTATGGCCACTCAAAAAATTCTAGGAAAAAAAGTTTTGAAAAAAGCACCGTAATATCATGATAATGGCCTATAAAAAAATTTCGACACCGGCAACTAATGTCGGAAAAAATTAAAAAAATAAGAACAATAAACAAAAGATGTAATGCTTTTTTATTAGTTTGTTTTGTGATGCATCTTTATTTACTCAGATATAAGAGGGCTTGCAATGACGCGCCACGGGCGCTCTAACCCTGCTAGTTTGATTGAAAGGACTGTTTTGGATTAGAAGGTGTCGGGATTAATCATAGGACAGAGGATTTTCTTGTACCTAGCATGAACTTTAATTAACCTCATGCCGTCCAAAATGCATGCATGGTTTAGTTTCCGGCCAGTCGTGAATCCTAAATAATCCAACTTTCATTTCCCCTTTCCATCATTTATCTTTTTTTTATATGATGGAGGAAACTTTCGCTCTATACCAACTAGCTAGGACAAAGCTTCATTGATGAGGGCTAGAGCCTACCAAATTGTTTTTTCCTTAATGGTATACTCCTACTATTATTTATTATTGTTTATGTACGAACTTCAAACTTATATAATGTAATGTTAACCCCTCTTTTTTTTTTTTGTCTAAGCATCGTCACTACTAGAACTAAGGCCCTCTTTAATTTGTGGTTGGTTCGATTTGATTTGTTCCAAGAAAAGTTTATTATTTTTATACATATCATTCAACGTAATAATTTGCAATAACTTCTGAGGTTTTGTAGATTTTTTTGCAAACATCTAAACAAAATAATAACTCTTTTACTTTTTTCGTCCTCTATATTTTTTAAACTCCCCGGCCACTATTGAAATTAAACCAGGGCGTTCTTTGATTTGCGGTTTGGTTCGGTTTAATTTGGTTGAGTCAAAATTTATTATTTTTTATAGATCATCCAGTGTAACATTTGTAATAATTTTTAGAGACTTTGCAGGTTTTTTCTCAAACATGTAAAAAGAATTTTAATAATTTTTAAACTCTTTTCATGTCATTTGAAAATTGTTATTGATTATTACATCAATAAAACCAAAACAAACTGAACCGCAAATCGGAGAAATCAAAAGTGAAACTAGTCAAGGGCAACTTTTCTAAACCTGAGGGAACGAATGGGTGTGCAGGTGACGAACACGGTGACCGGCGGCCAGATCACGGCGAGGATCGTGGACCAGTGCAGCAACGGCGGGCTGGACCTGGACTGGGACACAGTCTTCAGCAAGATCGACACCACCGGCATTGGCTACCAGCAAGGCCATCTCAACGTCAACTACCAGTTCGTCGACTGCGGCGACAACTAATGATCGATCACGCCATGCCATCACAAGATTGATTTATGTACTTACTTATTCACGAAGAAACATTAGTTACTGCTGTAAAATAAAAGTGATGTCATATTGCAGTGATGCATGTACGGACATACACACACACATATACCCAATAATAAATGAAATAAATTGATGGACGTTGCCCCCACAATCCGGTATACGTACGATTTCGTTGCTGTAAGAGCAAGCTCCCAAGGGACTTATTTGGTTTTGGTAATTGATGGCAACTGGGTTGTAGGGTTGAATCACGTCAAGATTAAGGACAGTTGTTTCGTAGTTCTTTTGATTTCTTGCGTGTGTGTAGTCTAGGGTCATCATGCCTGCCGATCGTCGAATCTCTGGCTGCAAGGTCCCACAGAGCACATCTCCGGTTTCTTATCCTCATTCGTCTTCGAGAGAGTTGGGGTAGGTCCAGAGGATTCCAAGGGGTAGCCACGTATCCGAGGTTTCGTAGCCACTAAGCCATCCAAAAACCGAAACTCTTTGTGGACGCGAAACTTCCCGTCTAAGCCTACGAACCTTCCCGCCCGTTGAGCTTAAGTTTTGGCGCCAAATATTTCTAAATCCTTCAAAATATCTTTGTTCGGGCAATGCTACAGTAACACAGGGTTTTGTGGGGCTGCTGGCCGAGCTGGGGCAACTGGGCCCGGACAGTCCGGCCCAAGTGGTTAGGCTCGGCCTCCGTGGCACATCTGTAGTATTTCGTATTTTTGAAAGCCTTTCCATACTCGGATTAAAAATATCAAAACATGAAAGTTGTAGAGAATTTCAAGGCGCATCTTTTTTGTGGTGATAACTTTTTCATTTGAGCAACAGAAAAAATCATATAAATTCGGAAAGCTTTCAGCAGCCTGGGGACTTGGGAAGCTGCTGAAACTTTGCCTTCGGCCAGACTGTCCAGCCCAAGTGTTAATTTCCCCAGCTTGCAATTTCAATTCCCAGGAGGACCATGCCTTCGGCCGGACAGTCCGGCCTGGGAGTCCGGACTGTCCGGACCCTGTTGTGTCACCTCTGTCTCAAACTGTATTTTCTACAGGAAGCGCTTGCCTTCGTCCAGACTGTCCGGGACTTGTCCGGGGGTTGTCCGGCCTAGGGTTTGAGTTTAGATCTGAGATCTATTTTCTAGGGTTTCGAAGTGGGGAAGTATATAAGGGCTTTGCTGGTCGTGGGAGAGTGAGAGAGAGCTCATTTGTTCATCCCCTAGCTTGTTCATCTCGTCGAGTTCCATCTTGTATTTCTCTTTGATATAAAGAAAGGCTGGACGTAGGGCTGTTATCTCTCCCGAGAGGCCTGAACCAGGATAAAAACTCCTGTCTCCCTGTTTGCTGTTGTTCGTCTTGTTCGGCGTGTCTCCTATTTCCATCTTAAATAACCTTGATCGACTTGAGGTCATATCTCAACCGTCGACAGAACGATTGTTATATGGAAGGGACTTTCCTCTGGCGTGTGCATAGAGCCGAGGTGCGCAATGAACCCTAAACCCTGACACACGGTTCATTGCGCGCAAAGCTTCCACACCTCTCCAGTATATATATCTACTTCCTCAATTGCAAAATATTTCGTTCTAGATTCATCCTAAGTCAAAATTTTAAAACGAGAACTTTTAAACTATTTATATTGAGAACATAAAAATCGCATGGATAGATTCGTCTTAAAAGAACTTCCATAATATTATAATTTTTAATACATTGTACATAAACTTTGAAAGATTTTATAGATCAAAGTTATATTTTGAAGACGGTGTCAATGTTTAAAACAACTACTATTTAATAACAGATTAATAACAGAGAGAGAGAGTATCATCTAAGATATACAATATATAAAAGTGGAAGTTTCAAACCTTAGTCATACATCGATATCTTTCTATAGATATCTAAAATGGCACATTTATGACAGAGACAGGTAGGCCTGATTTTTCAACAAAATTGGATCTCTCTCGATCGGTCACTTCCCCGAGGGGAAAATGTCGCTGAAATTCCTGGATGCAATGAATTGTAGTTGGAAATTGGAAATCTGGGGCACGGCGTAGTACGTACGTATGCACACGACGTCTTTGCGTGATTGGCGATCCAGATATCGATGCTTCGATCCGTTCCACAAGGGCGGCCGGCCGATGAGTCATGGCTTGTTTCCTTTCCCGGCTCTGCTTTTTTTCTTATTTTCTTCTCGCTATAGCTACTTAGCTAGTGCCATATGGTGCTTACGCATGTTGTAATCCAGTGAGAAAAGGCTTAAGCCGATCCATACTTGGATAGGGTTTTCGCTGAAAACATTACGACAAAATCAAATTTAGAATAGCTAGACTTAGGGCTGGTCTTATAATTTGGTGGCCTCGGTGCGAAAATATAACAAAGTAGTTGCAAGTAGACATCAAAATACAGCATTATAAGAGAGAGAATTCAAAACTATGCATTTCTTTTTTAACTTATAAAAAAATTCTTTAAAATTTAGAGAAACAAAATATTCATAACTAGTACTATCTCCATTCTAAAATATATTAATTGCAGAAAATTATTTTTTTGAAGAAATATTACAGAAAATTATAGATATATACTTACTGTATTGGGCTATTTGAAGGGCACGAGTTCAATTTAGAGGCCCTACTATTTTGTGGCGTTGTACGATCGCATAGCGTGCACACAGGGCCTGGGACGACCAAACTCTGGGCCTCTTTGATACCTTGTTCTAGTTTAGTTTTTGTTGAGATTGCAACTTTTGTTATTTTTATATATATCATTCACTTTATTTTTTGGAAATAATTTTTTTATAACGTTGTAGGGTTTTTCTCAAAGATCTCAAAAATATTTTTTTCATAATTTATTTAGCCTTTTCAAACCACTTTCAAAGGTGGTCAAATTTTCCCAACAAAAACTAAACTAAAACTAAACAAGCTATCAAAGAGGGCCTCTACCCAAAGACGAAAAATTGTTTAATACTAATATTTGACGTTAGGTTTTCTTCCTCTAAATCTATGCGCCGATTGTTCTCCATCGATGGTTCTTGTGATTGATCTAAGATTTGCGATCTTGTTCGGCCACCACGAAATTATAACCACGCAATAGATCAGTGGCACGTCCGTACGTGCACGAGCGCATTGACCGTGCACGTGGCGATCGACCTTAGATCGTTGGAAATGCATGCGTGAGAGCTCTCATTATTGCCATCTGAGTACGTGCCAATGGAGCCAGGTCACCGATTCTTCCTGAACTCGAGAGAAAAATGGCACCATGTACGTTCGGCTCTACCGCTGCTATATATACGCTTCCGTTGGCAGTGGGCAGCACTGACATCTCCTGCTACTTAATTGCGCACTGCACCAGAGGCAACACAAGGTAAGCTTACCCTGCTTCTTAGGCGTAACTTATCTGCTTATTTGTTAAAATATCTGCTTATATTATATAAATTAACTACGAGATCTTATCAAGGGGCTCTGAAAGAATCAGGTTCGCTTCGTTGCACAATTTTTATAAGATTAGACTAGAGAACTCTAATCATCTAATCGTGCAAAATACAAATATAATACACTGAATTTTCTCAGTACAATCGTATAAATTATTTCCATTTTCATTATCTGTGCTAACATCCTCAAATGGAGACCAGTTGAGCCCTCCACAATCTACTATTTGATCCATTTCTAAAAATATATCATGTTCTAACACTTCAGCAAATAATTGAACAAGAATTCGCAAGAATTCCTTCGGATACAAGCCCACCTCTAATTGTGCTGGTAGCTAGCTTAAGCTTGGTCCAGCAGTGAACCTGGAACCTCGTCTTGATCACATCGAGCGGGCAAACAAAGGTCGCTGCTATCACACCTGCACACGAGCCCCAAAATCCAACACTTTACTTCATGGCGTACACCCTAAACGTAATCAACAGACGGCCGAATTAATGGATGGAGCTTAGGAGTTCTCTTGGGCCACGATACCAGCGGAGGCGCCGGCGCCGGCGCCGGCGTGGCAGAGGAGCCCGCGGGCGAAGGTGGCGGCATGGTGGTGTTGCGCAGAAAACGCGGACGGTGGCGCCGGCGAGGTCGCGACGTACCCCGACATCTCCCGCAACTCCCTAATCTGCACCGGCAGCACGGCTCTACGTGCTAGGTCTCCCTCCCCGTGCGAGAGAAGAAGCACGGAACGGCCCGATCGCATCACCCGCCGGTGACGGAGCAGAGGCGGAGGCGCAGCCGCGCAGGTAGCGCCTAGGGCCAGGGTTCGGGATCTGAGGCGGGAGGAGGTGTCGGCATTGGAGCGGGGCCTCCGCAAGCTGCCGCAGCTCTCCCTCATCGCCCAGAATGAGGGACGCCTCGTGAACGTTGGATGTAGATCGACGGTGGAGATCTAAAGTTGGTGAAATCACCGGGCTTTATAATAGTACAGATTTAAGATGCACCTTTAAGCTTAAAATAAAAAATCAAAAAGCATTTCGATCATGCTGGCCTCATGAAGCGTGTGCAATAATACACCATTGATCCTGATCTTCGTCATTGATCATGAAGCGTATGCAATACACCACTGGTCTAGCTTGATCTTCATAATTGATCATGAAGCGTGTGTTATTACTACGTTTTTTTCGATGTGACGGACACGAGATCGATGGGATGAGGCGGATCTCATCGTTGATGTTTTCTTATCCACCACTAGTGATAAGAAGACAAGGATTAGTATTTTCCTAGTAGTACGTGTGCAATACATCATTGATATTAACCGATCAATAAGCATCTTGGAGCGTACGTGCGTGTGAGTTCAGGTCTCTGCAGCCATGGCGGTGGCAATCGCCGGAGCACGGGCGGCGGCGATGGCGGCGCTCCTGTGTTTCGCCGTGGCGACGATGGCGGCGGCGCAGCAGGCGTCTAATGTGCGGGCCACATACCACTACTACAACCCCGCGCAGAACAACTGGGACCTGAACAAGGTCAGCGCGTACTGCGCCACGTGGGACGCCAACAAGCCGCTCTCGTGGCGCCAGAAGTATGGCTGGACCGCTTTCTGTGGGCCGCAGGGGCCCAAGGGCCGGGATGCCTGCGGCAAGTGCATCCAGGTTAAAGAGAAAAAAAAGGGACATCACTGTTTGGCAGAACCAAATTTTTTTCAGGATAATTGTTGCTACACCCGGCCACAACAATTGACCTTTTCATATAAATTTTGAAAACTAATTACTCTTGCAAATAATTAATAAAATTACTACATAGATTATTTTTTAGAAGGAATTTTCTAGTTGATGGACTAGGAAGAAGTCATTCCAACGGGTGTCGGACAAGCTAGGCCAAGATTAGATCTAACTTAAACTTTTTTTTTCATACATCGCCGTATAATTGATAAAAATCTGAAAAATATAACAATTCTATAATTTGCACCAGGTTCAACATATATTACTTTCACATTTTAATTCGTAATATTTTATTAAAAAAAGTGTTCTAAAGCGTAATATGGACAGAAAAAACATAAAAAAAAATTTATATCAAAACAATATATGTCGAACCTGGTGCCAATCATTGAAGTTTCATAATATTTTTAGGTTCTATCGAGTAAACAAATACTCACTTAATCGCAAGTTTGCCATATATATATGCAGGTAACGAACCGGGGCACTGGGGCGAAGATAGTGGCTCGGATCGTGGACCAGTGCAGCAACGGGGGGCTAGACCTCGACTACGAGACCGTCTTCAAGAAGATCGACACCGACGGCCGCGGCTACCAGAACGGCCACCTCAGGGTCGACTACCAGTTCGTCAGCTGCTGATATATCGATCATCTCTTAGCTCGATGCATTCCATTTCATGGCCAATGCATGCACAGATATTATATATATGTGGAATAAGACGCGTATAAACAATAAAACAAGCACTCGATGGCTTCTTCAATGGGTACAAGGGTGGTTATAATAATGGTTGTAATTATATATGGCTTCTTTATATATCTGGATCGTGCAGTGTTTAGTAGGCCTGAATAATGGTTACTATAATTAATGAATAAGTGAGGCCACGGAGAGATGGCGTTGATTAATTTCTTGTGTGTTTAATTTCCTTATGCCGTTCCTGGTGTTGTGGATCTGACCTGAGAAGTGAGTTTTCCCTAGCGGGGGCCTCAGATTTGTAAGATGATTTCAATTTTCGAGCATTCCGATTGGATGGCCGTTTCAAAAAAGAAAATTTAATTCGTTCGGGCTAGCTATAAGGGCATTGCAAAGCATAGAGATCTAGACAAGGTCTATTAGGTCAAGTTTTACTTCTACTTGGCCGGACCCAACATTGAGGAGAGAAAAGAGGAGCCATTCAATGAAGTTGTAGAATTAATGCCTAAAATGGATCGAGGGGAATGACTATTGTGCACTAATGTGAGGGCCGGGTGGTGGTGGAGGAGTGGTGGCTCTGATTAGAAGAATCATAGGAAGGCGCAGAAAATTGTTTTTTGCCATTCTATTGGATGATCTCTTACCATTTTACCACTATTTATGTATGACATGTGGATCCATTTGTGTCTATGATAGTGGGCCAGAGTAGAAAAATGGTAAAGATGTATTAGGCGTGCCATGGGTCGGGATGATCAAGTTACCCCCCTACTCTTGAATGTTTTTTATCTATGGTTGATATAACCCCGGGAAGAGTAGGGGTAGGGGATGAAACTGTTTCCATCAGCCCATTTTCAAAAATGAAATCTAAGTATCTAATCCAACTTGCTCAGGCTAGACAGGTCAAATCTGAATCTAGATCTGAAATGAAGCAAGTACAAAATATTCTAGATACCAAACTATTCCACTAAGAGAAATAACTACATTGTTGTGGAGTGTCTAAAATAATTTTTTATAGTTTTTGGAATGTTCAAAGTCTCTTTTAAGTGGTCACAATTTTTAGATTAAAATTTTGCCTTGGAAAGTCATGCCAGCTTTTGGAATTTTGGGGGTGATACGGGGTGATGAGAGCACTTGTTCAGACTTCAGAGCAAGAGCTGCAAGAACAGAGATGTGTGGCCATTTTCAGCTGCGCGCACCTTAGATCATTTCTCATTTCAGCTAGAAAAGAGAGTTGGGAAAGAAAGAAAAGGAGAGATCGATTTGTAGCTCTCAATATTTTTTGCGCTATAATTTCGCTCTGCTGGAAAATATGAAATGTCTAGCATACAGATGATGGAGCCGTTGATTTCATTCAGCGTGCTCCAAAATCTTGCCCATGCTGAGGCAAGCAGAGACCATCAGCGCCACACCATTTTTTTAACACATACAGAAGAGGAGAATAATTCGTTGACAAAAAAGACGAAGAAAAATGAGACTAATTCTGAGACCGACTCGTTCAAAACCTGAGCATTGTTTGTGGGATTATAGCCATGTATCAGGCCCGTTTAGTTAGCCATGCCATTTTTCTTCCTTTTGCACATTTTTTTCAAGAAGTGGCTAAAAATACGGATGACTAAATAAAAATAGAGAGCAGGACATCTACAAAAGAATGAATATGATCAGTTTACTACATCCTAGTATACTACTATATGGCACAAAAAAAAATGGTGTATTCAGGATGCACACGTGCAAATCCTCTCAGTTTTTTGTTTCTTCTACTTGTGGATATTGCACTGCTGAAAGTATGGGTTATCGTAGTTAAGAAACCTGTTCCAATAGTCTCTGTACTTCGTAATGGAGATCTCCAGCCAGGGTTTGAGCTTCCCGCTGTAGTGGATGACGGCGGTGCTCTCGATCTCCTCTCTTCCTATGCTTCTGTCATGGTCAAGCCCAAAAACATGCCACCAGTGGTTTAGAGGTATTGTCTGGTTGTAGAAGACAAGCTGACCCAGTGGCAAGCTCCCTGCCTTCCATAATTTTCGCCTTTTGCCCTGCAACCCAGCAAGTAAAGAGAAACAGCCTGTTCAGAAACAATGTAGAATATTTTTTCTTTTAAAATAAAGCTGAAGGAAACTTCTTTGTATGAAATAAATGTTGTCTTGGAAAAAAATTGTAAACATTGTTGTCAACTCAAAGGAAGACTATTGCAGAAGAAACTGAACCTTTTCTACAGGTAGTCCATCAAAGGAAATGAATACACAAGTGCCATGTCTATCATTCCAGATTATAAACATGCCTCAGCCAAGTCTAATGAGGTTGATTTCTATGCTGAACCACATTTCTGGCTAAAAACTAGTTTGCAAGTTGCAGGTAGTGCCCATGACATTTAGGTTCACGATTAGAACATATTTCAGATCTAACAGACAACAATGTATTCATTTAGACCTGGCACTAAAATAGGATTGAACAAGCTAATGTATTTTGCCACTAAACCTGGCCACATAATTAGTTAATCTCTTCAGGAAACACAATCAAGTTCTTGGTCAATACGGAAACTGAGATAGACCAGTATCTTCAGACCCATAACTTCTTCAAACATCCACTGATTTCTCCTGTAGACAGCGCAGTTTCATCCATAATGTTTCCTACATTGCACCTAGCCCAACAGGAAGTTCATATTACAGACCCTAATTTTTGCTAGAAGTCACACTGTCACATTGAACAACTCATGGAAAAACATGCTTCATGTTAGTTGTACCAAGTGCGTGCATAAGAAACATTGTTAAAAATTGCAATATATATATTTTTTCCAACAGACCAATAATGTAACATAAAATTCATACTTACCACTTGAAACCATTTATCATAAGTTGCGGTCAAACCCTGTTTGCACCATTCTTTAAGGTCAAAAATGTTCATCCCAAATGCATATATGCAAGACTTTGCATCAAACTTGTTGAAGACACTTGAATCAGAAAAGTTAACCATCACCAGAGCTACATGTTTGAACAGCGCCGTTTACTTTCCCCTTCATATCCATCTCCCATAATTCATTTAAGTCTTTTTGGACCACCACATCATGGTCCAGGAGTAGAACCTTGCTCAGAGAAGGGAATACTTCCGGCAAATAAAAGCGTAAGTGGTTAAGTGCAGAAGTGTATCGTGGATCTGGTTGAACAAGCTAATGGATTTTGCCGCTAAACCTGACCACGTAATTAGTTAATCTCTTCAGGAAACACAATCAAGTTCTTGGTCACTACGGAAACTGAGATAGACCAGTATCTGCAGACCCATAACTTCTTCAAACATCCACTGATTTCTCCTGTAAACAGCGCAGTTTCATCCCACGATGCCATAATGTTTCCTACATTGCACCTAGCCCAACAGTAAGTTCATATTACAGACCCTAATTTTTGCTAGAAGTCACACTGTCACAGTAATCCCAATTGAACAATTGATGGCAAAACATGCTTCATGGTAGTTGTACCAAGTGCGTGCATAAGAAACATTGTTAAAAATTGCAATATATATATTTTTTCCAACAGACCAATAATGTAACATAAAATTCATACTTACCACTTGAAACCATTTATCATAAGTTGCGGTCAAACCCTGTTTGCGCCATTCTTTAAGGTCAAAAATGTTCATCCCAAATGCATATATGCAAGACTTTGCATCAAACTTGTTGAAGACACTTGAATCAGAAAAGTTAACAAGGTTCTCCAATCGATGGTAACCATCACCAGAGCTACATGTTTGAACAGCGCCGTTTACTTTCCCCTTCATATCCATCTCCCATAATTCATTTAAGTCTTTTTGGACCACCACATCATGGTCCAGGAGTAGAACCTTGCTCAGAGAAGGGAATACTTCCGGCAAATAAAAGCGTAAGTGGTTAAGTGCAGAAGTGTATCGTGGATCTTGAATGCCCTTGTTCTTAAATCTAGAATTGAAATCAGATGGAAGCCATTTCAAATCATCCAGGCTTTTAATAAGAATTGTGGCTGGACTTGGTGGGCTTGTGAGAAACCACATCATCATCGCAGGAAAATTCAATGCATCAGTTACAACATGAAACATTATCCTTTTGGGATCCTGCCAAACAAACTAATTCAGACCATAATTTAAGACATGAATAAAATGCAATATACCCACTGAATATGTTATGCCAAAGAATTTGCAGCGAGTATTTCATCGAATGTTACTTATAGTCTTATACATACATGTTCATCATACCACATGAATAAAATAAACCATTAAAGGAAAACTACACAAGCATTTGTAGCAATTATATATATAGTATAAAATAAAATTTCACATAGAATAAAACTTAGATGAGATCACGAGAAATAAATTTACTACCAGAACACAAAATTCATCTCTTGTGCATAAATGATGAATACAGAAAGATAAACTTTCTTAAGAAAAGAATTTGTAATAACAAAGAATAGAGAATAGCTCCTAGACAAGCATAAAAAATATTACTGCTCAACAAATGTAAGGCCTCACCTTTGACGCAGAAATCGTTGAGTTGATAGCCACTGCGCTTGCTAGCACGTTGTCTGAGAATATTGCATAATGGTAAAAGTCGTCCATCTTCGTGCTATATCTTTTAGGGAATTCACGTTCCTCAGGGTCTAATGAAAAGTACTCTGAGGTAAGATGCATCATCAGGCAGTGATGGCCTTTAGGTAATGTCCTCACAGCAACCTGCTGAAGGAATGAAGATTCAATTCTATGTACTCTGACCAATTCTTCACTGTGATGTGTCATTGCAAGTAGCTTTGCTGTCATCAGAGAGCAATGTGGGTAGGTCCTCTGAGCTTTAGATAGTGTCATGTCCATCACCTTCATTTTCTGCAATGCACTGCAAAATGGTTTTGATCTATCACAAAAGCTGATAGCTCGAGCATAGCCATCTATTTTTACTTCATCGTGGGATTGAACTACTATTACAAGTAAATTCTTCATCTACTAGATCATTTATGTGCTACAGCTTACCTCCCAGGTACACGGGAACCACCGCTAGAGTGGCTTATCGCCCTTTCTATCTCTTTCATTCTCAACTTCAACTCTCGGACTAAATGCACGCTGCCATGCCGAGAAGCAAACTGCAAGTAGGCCTTGGCCATAATTAGCTGGTCTTGCATCTTCCATATCTTCTCTTTAGTGCCAGGGGAAGATCTAGATATTCTCTCATCTTCATCTGCATCCATCTCATCACTTTGCCCTTCTACCTGTACAAAAGCTAACTGACATCAGTTTCTCTCAAT
The DNA here is from genome assembly GCA_005191435.1 of Raddia distichophylla. Taxonomy (NCBI): domain Eukaryota; kingdom Viridiplantae; phylum Streptophyta; class Magnoliopsida; order Poales; family Poaceae; genus Raddia; species Raddia distichophylla. The sequence goes on from SPJY01015826.1 coordinate 1,482,384, forward strand.
TGCATGAAACCCAGTCAATAAAATAATGTTAATTATATTCCATAGACATGTATAAAAATGCTTAATAATCTCGCAAGGGGATCGAGCCAAAGCTGTGGATATCTGCATTGCAGACTGAGGAAAGCATCAACCATGAGCATGCTTTAAGCAAGCACGCTATCGAAAAGCACCAAACCAAATATTCTCCCTGCTTTATTTTACTTCTCCCTGACAAAAGCCTAGCCATTTCTCAGCAGTTCACTACTCATCCCATTTTAGACTAGATCACAGGGCACAGAAGATTCGAAGCTCTTGACACTGCTATCCTCACTCCTCAGTATGAATTGAACAAGCAACTACTACTAATTAAACATCACTTAGATCACTAGTCAATTGACCGTAATACCAGCGCAACTACTTGCAGAGAAAAAAATCACACGAAAAGACGTTAAACACACGACAAATCAAACGCCGGATAGGAATAAATTACCTCCTCGATGGGAAATCTGGTAGACTCTTCAGCCTGCATCATCTGAGGAAAGAAAAAAAAATGCAAAACTAAATCAACAGCGGGAAGAACAAAACGGATACAAAACAACTAGAGATGGAAACAGTCAAATAGGATTGCATGTATGTTTAGAAGGGATTGAATTTGAATTTGGAACATGATCGGGATCACTCACCTCCTCCACCGACAACTGGGTTCCCTTCCCCCCTGCTTGCTCCCCACCTGCACGCACAAAGGCATCGCTATCAGCACACCAAACAACCGCAGGTTCGAATCAAACTGAGCTAAATAAGCACGGATCATCCGCGTCGGGGAGCGAGGAGGCGCCTCCGCCTCCGCCTCACCGGGGCCGGGGCGGGAGCGGTCGTCGGGGAGGTTGAGGAGGACGACGGCGAAGCCGCAGGCGGTCGCGATCAGCAGCAGCCACAGCGCGGCCCCGGCCTCCCGCCTCATCGCCGGCGACCTCGCCGGCGCCACGCCCCTCCGGCGAGCCTCTCTCCCTCGAATTCGGCGCCGCTCGCCTACGGCTACTTCCTTCCTTCCAGTAGCGGTGGCCGGTGGGGTGGCGCCGCCTCTAGCCGTACGGGCGGAGGAGGACACGGGCGTGTATGAGATGGGGGGCTCCGTCTCGCTGACGCGTGGGGACGGAAGGGAGATCCGGGCCCACTGTCAGTACGCGCTTCTGGAAATACCCTTTTTCGCTTTTCCTTTTCTGATTTCTTTTTTTCCTTTTTTTGTAATGAGTAAATGAAGGAATTTTTTTTTATGGAAATAGTGATGGGTTTCCTTGTAGGAGCAATCATGCTTGTGCTACTTCTGCCGTACATGAGAGTTTTGGTGGATTATTGGGCAGAGAAAAAGGAAGAAACGTTCATTTTTTTTTCCGGCTGATGGATCATAGGATGATGTTGAATTCATGCCTTTATCGTGCTATATGTTTTTTTTTACCAAACATGCTACTTTTATAAGAGTGAATAAGCGTAAGTCATATGGCTAACATAATTATTAGAGCGACTGTTACACCTTATTTATCTAGATTTCAATAAAGTTGATAGATATACGACAAAATTATAGCGAAGAGCCATTGTTTGCTTCTGAGAAAGCACAAGTCTTCTGCTCATGGTCATTTCTTGCAAGCATATATTTTGAATTTTTTGCCTCACACCTCAAAACATAACCATATATAACCATGTATTTCAATTTTCTTAGCATAACTAAGGTCATGTTCTTTTGAGCTGATCTGAACCGCTGAACGGTTGAAATGACTAAATTTCGAGAGCTTGTCGAGATAGTCTCGAGATTTAGATCCATTTCATTTGACTTGCTTTTTAAAACATTAAGACACACCTTCAAAACATCGAAAAAACAGACTCAAAAACTTCAAGCATATGTTTTTTGAAAACGTAGATAAGTCGTTTACCTGTTAAGCCGTTAAGCTGAAAAAACTGAGCCTAAAGCATGCATTTTAATTTTCTTAGCATAACTAAAGCATGCATCTCAATTTCCTTATAGCATAACTATGTTTTGCCCTACGAGACACGTGTAGACTAGCAAGTGCCTCACAGCTGCACCCAACTGAGATGCTCAGCATCTCACGTGCATTTCTGCCTACCAAGAAGCTGAACTCATCGCTACTCATCGAGTCGGTCACGTGAAGGCCATGCACTTCACTGGTATCAGGGGATCTCGTTTGTCCCTTTCACCCGTTGTCAACCAAATTGCAAATCTGAAGCGATGGTAGCCTTGCCAAATTGTGGGCTTGCTAACCAAGCCCAATTCTCATAGGGCAACAAAAGTGTAAACATAATTATTAGAGCGACCGCTACACCTTATTTATCTAGATTTAAACAAAGTCGATAGATATACAACAATATTACAGCGAAGAGCCATTGTTTGCTTGTGAGAAAGCACAAGTCTTCTGTTCATGGCCATATCTTGCAACTGTATATTTTGAATTTTTTACCTCACACCTCAAAACATAACCTTATATAACCATGTATTTCAATTTCTTAGCATAACTAAGGTCCTGTTCTTTAGAGCTGATCTAAATGGCTGAACGATTGAAATGACTGAATTTCGAGAGCTTGTCGAGATAGTCTCAAGATTCGGATCCATTTCGTTTGATTTGCTTTTTAAAACGTTAGGACCCACCTTCAAAACATCGAAAAAACAGACTCAAAAACTTAAAGCATGTCTTTTCAAAACGTAGATAAATCGTTTAGCTGTTAAGCCGTTAAGCTGATAAGCTAAAAAAACTGAGACTAAAGCATGCATTTTAATTTTCTGAGCATAACTAAAGCATGCATCGATCTCAAATTTCTTATAGCATGACTATGTTTTGCCAAACGAGACACGTGTAGACTAGCAAGTGCCTCACAGCTGCCCCCAACTGAGATGCTCAGCATCTCACGTGCATTTCTGCCTATCAAGAAGCTGAACTCATCGCTACTCATCGAGTCGGTCACGTGAAGGCCATGCACTTCACTGGTATCAGGGGATCTCGTTTGTCCCTTTCACCCGTTGTCAACCACAGTACAGATCCTTAATCCAAGCCTGAGGCCCGATTGGCTAAGCTAAGCACATCTATGATGTGGTCATGTGGACATTGGCCAACTTAATTACATCTCTAATGATGTGCACGTTGGGTTAATCTAGCTAGGTTTGGTGGGGGTACATACTACGGAGGTCTGCTTTTGTTTGTTGTGGGAAACGGTGAAACAAGAGTACTCACGTGCAAGTGATGATCATCTCCACAGTGAGGCCATCATGTAGAGCACTCCTTCGTATATTTTCTTCGCCATCCGATTCTTCTTGCGATTTGTGCTACTTCTTGCTGGTAAAAAAAGAGAGAGAAAGAAATAGTCGTACCGTTGTTTTCAAACTGTAGTGAATCTCATTTACTTCTTCAAATTTGATTCTACTTTTTTTTTCCTCCAAACTTATTTTCGTTATCACAATAGTCTCTACATGTTAGTCAGTTAGACCTTACACTTACGTGGTTTCTGTCAAATGACGTGGCTAGCCACATATGCTACCATTAGGGGTGGGCATTCGGTTACTTCGGTTCGGTTTATTCGGTGTTTTGAAAATTCGGTTTTTGAAATATAGAAACCGAAATTGTCACTAGAAAAATGAAAACCGAACCAATTTTACCGAAATAATTCGGTTTGGTTTTTCGGTTTTTCACCGAAATACTAGATCTAGAACAAAAAAGAGTCCATCTGCCATGTCTAATGCCATGTCTAATAGAACAGAGTCTATTCATCTCAATAACACAAAATGAGAGATTGATTCACAAAACAGAGCAACACACCATCTAGCATCTCACGGTTCTAACTAATGAACATACAAAATCAAAATTGATTCACATCTCACCATCTATGTGTGTTGGTGGCCTGATGCGAATCGGGATTTGGGGATGCTGCCTTGATGGCATCCGGTGCACCGGCTATTCCGCGAGCGACAAGGATCGGCAACGGAGACGGCAACGGCGACGGCGCTGAGGGGGGACTTGATGGATCTGCGGCGGTTGGCTCCTGCGAGTGGCGGCGGCTAGGGTTGCTTGGCGAGCGGGTGTTGCTGGAATGCTGGTTGCCTAGCTCGCGATGGGAGGCGGCGAGGCGAGTTGCGCCGACGGGCAGTGATGGCGACGAGGTGAATGGGTGATGCTTTGCTAGGCTAGGGTTATGGGGAGGCCGGGAGGGGACGAATAGGGAATGGGCCGCATGAGACAGGTTGGCTGGAGGCGAGGCGGGGACGGGGAGGCGGTGTAGTGGGGGTTGGGGATGCGGTGGGCCGGCGGCTGCGCACTGGTTGGAGAGGCTGTGGGCCGGCGGCTGCAAGAATGGGCCTTAGCTGCCGTTGCCCTCGCCTCTCAACTCGGTTTTTTCGGGAATTCGGTTTTTCAGATCTGATAACCGAACCGAACCCGAATACCCGAACTTTCCTAAAATCAAAACCGAATATAAACCGAAAAACCGAAAAAACCCAAAAAATTGGTTTTTTCGATTCGGTTCGGTTTCGGTTTTTGGTTTACGGTTTATTTTGCCCACCCCTAGCTACCATGTCATATTTACTTTGTCATCTTGTTCCTTATCTCTCTTCATCTCTCCCTCTCTTTTTAGTGAATCTCATTCCCTCTCTCTCTACCTTGACCGACGGGCGACGGTGACATTGCCCCGACCGTGGCTAGAGTCGTCCTCCCAGAGCTCCTCCTCCTATTCATCATGACGTGGCGGCGGGATTCCGACCTCCTGGAGCACGGCAGCATTGGAGCTCCATATTTACTTACCTTACGCCTAAAAAAGTAAACCGCGTATTTAAACTTTCTTATCACTTTACTTCACTATTTTTAGTATTTGAGACACGTGTAGTGCAACATGGGAGCATCTCACGTGCACTCCTGTGATCCTGTCTATCTAGAAGCTGAACTCATGGCCACCGGTTAGGTCGGTCACGTGAAGGCCACTTCACTGGGGTTCACTAGTTCAGGGAATTTTCGTGTCTCCCACAGCGCTAACACTAAGGCCTTTGTTTGTTTCAGATTAATGTTGAGTTCAGTTTTACTGTAATAAATTTGTGACACTTTCAAAAGACGTTTTAAAGAATTCAAAAAATTATGAAAAAAATAATTTTATGAACTAAGAAGAACTATTTAAAACCACACAAAATGACTACAAAATATTATACCATTTTGTTTATACAAAATAACAAACTTTCATTTAATTTAATTTAATTTAACGAAAACACTTGAGCCCGGCCGTCCGGCTAGTCCGAACGCGCGCGAGGCAAGTGGGCCGAGAGCCAAGGCCCAGCAGCGCATGCAAGGGGGTGGCCAGCGATGGAAAAATCAGCAGCAGCGGGTGGAAAAAACAATGACGCAAACTGACGTCAGCAGATTCCGTTTTTGTATTTTTCTTTCGGTGGCCATAAATTTTGACTGGGTGCTCTAATCCACAAACCATTTACACCAACGCGTTCTTTGTATTTTTACGAACAAAACAAGATATATGTTGCCATATAAATCTTCAAACTTACATGGTGAAACTTAAGGTTTGCCTACTGAAACTTGGATTTCGCCTACTGAAACTTGGGTTTCATACTCGTTAAACTTTGCCAAACTGTCAAGTTTCATTAGGTTTCATCCAAGTTTTTTCAAGTTTCATCAGGTTTCATCCAGTTTCTTCAAGTTTCATGAAGTTTTCACAGGTTTAATCCAAGTTTCATCAGGTTACATCGAGTTTCATCCAAGTTTCATCAGATTTCATCAGCATACTGACAAGTTTCATCTGCACACGGTCAAGTTTCGCTAGTATAGGTGTAAGTTTCATAAGTGCCTTCTCCTAGTTTCACATCAAAAAAATTGAAAAACTGAAAAAATAAAAAAAATTAAAAAGTATTTAAAATGGGTTGCTCTCGATTTTAGAAGAATTATGAAATTTATTCCACGCATTTTAAACACTGTTTGAATTTTATACAAAAATCAAAAGTTTAATCAGAAGTTTAATCAATCCATCGACTAACAACATCCGCATGCAGCCGGACATCCGCATGCATGCGCTGCGTCGGATGCGCTTGGTTGCCATCGATCCAACGACCGAGGTTGGTCCGGCGCGCTGGCATCCGGACGGACGTCTGGACGCTGGCGCTCGCCTTAATTTAATCTGAAACAAACAAGGCCTAAGACCGTTTAACTAGTGACTTTAGAAACCTAAGACTGGTAATGGAATTAGCCAGGATAACGTTTACCCTGTGCCATTGATATTTTTTTGACAAATAACCTAAAAATCAAAGCGTAAAAAAAAAGTAAGAAAATGAAGAGGATAGGCCCTTATCACCAAAATATTCTATCTTATTACTTGATATTTTTTAAGAAACAGCTTCGCAAACTAAAATACACATATATAATAATATTTATCAAATAACTGTTTGTACGATATTTCTAAAGGTATGGGACCCCGGAACATATCAGGCCCGGTTCGGAGTGCAGAAGATCGTGGGGGCTCTACTGCTAATCGTGTGCATAGCCGGTATCCTCTCCATTTCCTTTTATTTATTGTTGTTGATTTTTAGACATGTTTTTTGACCATTGGTTTCATTTTAAAAACTATTTAAGTATCATTTATTTTGTTATGCTTTGTTTACCAATTAAAGTTACTTTAAGTATGACTTATATTTTTACATACGGAAACGCTACAGTCCGGACATCCGAATGCGTCGGACCTGCGCCACAGAAAATCACTCGCGCGGGACGACGCTCCGTCTGCCACCCTCGTGCGAGACGCGGCATTTCCTAGCTGGAACAGTGGTCGTGGGGGACCCACCAGGGGGACAGAGCGTGCAGCTCCCCGCGCAACGCAAAAAAAATTCCCTGCTGATCCATGCTAGCTTCTACTTTTTTAATTGACAAGAGAAAAGCTCTAGCATTCAATGTATCAGCCCTCCTCTCTCTCTCTCTCTCCCCCCCCCCCCCCCCCCCCCCCCCCCCCCCCCCCCCCCCCCCCCCCCCCCCCCCCCCCCCCCCCCCCCCCCCC
>SPJY01015826.1:1489517-1647191 GCA_005191435.1 Raddia distichophylla
TAGTGTGTGGAATCAACTGAAGGCTCCTTGCTTGCTTTGCTCAATTTCAACCTTGGCTCCATTGGGACACTGCACGGATTACAGTTAGCCATGCTCGTCCTCTCCAGAAGCTTGTTGGCATATGCTGCTTCGCTAAGCGTGATCACTCCCTCCGATTGATGAACCTCAATGCCCAAATAGTAAGAGAGCAAACCGAGATAACTCATCTTAAAGAGATGCTTCATTTCTTCCTTGAATTTGCTCAATTCCTGCTGTTGTGCACCGACGATGATGAGATCATCAACATACACACCAACCAGCAGCAGTGATTCCTTTGTGCCTCGCACATAGACAGCATGCTCCTCCCTGCAGCAACGGAAGCCCAGCGACAGCAGTGTACTGTCAAGCTTGGCATTCCAAGCTCTCGGAGCCTGACGAAGCCCGTAGAGTGCCTTGTGCAGCGTATACACCTTGTCTTCTTGCCCGGCGAGCTCAAAACCAGGTGGTTGCCCGACGTAGACGCATTGCTCGAGATCGCCGTTGAGAAACGTTGATTTGACATCCATGTGGTGCACTTGCCATCCGTAATGTGCCGCGATCGCAATGAGCAATCGAACGGTCTCCATCCGGGCGACAGGCGCGAACACCTCCTCAAAGTCGATGCCATGGCGTTGGACATAGCCCTTCGCCACCAGCCTCGCCTTGTGCTTGATGACGACCCCTTGCGCATCCCTTTTTTGCTTGAACACCCATTTGAGTCCGATCGGCTTCTCACCAGGCGGGAGCTCAACTAGTGACCAGGTGTTGTTATCTTCAATTGACGTGAGCTCCTCCAGCATGGCATGTCTCCAATCTTCATGCGGTGCAGCCTCATCAAATGTCGTTGGCTCCTCACCAACAGCCAGAAGAAGCTCATCTTCAACAACCGGCGCAGCGCCGGCTCTCAGCACGTTGTCCATCCTGCGGAACCGTGGTGGTGTGTCGCCGTCGTCAGCAGCATCGCGCGTGTCCATTGCTTGAGTGGTTGGCGATGCAAACTTGATGGTCGATGCCGGCGTTAGCTCCCCTTCCCAAGGAACAGGACCTCCACGGACGCAGCCTGGTGGAGGCGAAGAAGTGGGTGATTCAGTCGATGGAGATGCTGAGGCAGCTAGGTCTGGAGTTGATGGTGAAGCCGGCTCGTCGTTTGCAGTAGACGGCGGCAACTTGGCCTCCAAAACGGGCGCCACCTCATCGACGATGAAGATATCGTCATGCACTGGATCATCGCCGATGTCCTCTGCTCCCCAGTCCCAAGCAGCTGCTTCATCGAACACGACGTCCCGGGTAACATAGAGCCTCCTGCTCGATGGATCATACACCCGGTACGCCTTGCTTCCAGGTTCATAGCCAAAAAGGACCATCGGCTTACTCCTATCATCCAACTTTTCCAAGCCGGGCTTCACTATCTTGACATACGCCTTGCAACCGAACACTCTCAGGAAGTGCACAGCGGGCTTAACGCCATGCCATGCCTCGTAAGGAGTTTTTCCGTCGAGGCTACGCGTTGGAGCACGGTTAAGAAGGAACACAGCCGTGGTGACTGCCTCCCCCAAAACTTCACCGGCACGGCCTTCGCCTTCATCATACACCGAGCCATCGACAGCACGGTTTGGTTTCGCCTCTCCACGACGCCGTTTTGTTGCGGCGAGTACGGCGCCGTGAGATGACGCTGAACTCCTTGGAGCACGCAGTGGTCGGTGAAGGTCGTCGATCTGAACTCGCCGCCCCGATCGGTACGAAGCGTGCGCAGCTTCCTCTCGGTCTGGCGCTCGACACCGGCTTGGAAGCGCTGAATGGCCGCCGCAGCTTCATGCTTGTTCGCCAGGAGAGTGACCCACATATAGCGAGTCATGTCGTCGACGAGGAGGAGTATGTGCTTCTTACCACCCGCTGTGACCGGTGTGACAGGACCACACAAGTCACCGTGCACCAGCTCAAGCGGGTCACTGGCGTGGTAGTTTGCCTTCTTTGGAAATGAGGTTCGCCGGTGCTTGCCGACGAGACATGCGTCACAAAGCTGGTCGACGTGATCCACACAGGGCAGACCACGGACCATGCGACGTCGAGCTAGCTCCTGGAGTGATCTGAAATTGAGATGGCCGTAGCGAGCTTGCCACCTCCATGCATCGTCGTTGTAGCTGATCGCCATGCACACCGGCTCTGCAGGGGTGAGTGGCAGGATGTACAGCCGGTTCTGGGTCCGGTTTACCTTCATGAGAAGTTGGCGCCTACGATCCCACACCCTCAGCACACCATCTTCTATGAGCACTTTGCACCCGAGTTCATCGAGTTGGCCGATGCTCAAGATGTTGCTGCGTAGACGCGGAATATGGTAGACATTTGTAAGCACGTGGTGATCCTCGCGCTTGGACGCGAACACCACCGTTCCTCGGCCTGCTATGTCCACGACCGATCCATCCCCAAACCTAACCGTGCCGGTGATAGCACGATCAAGTTCAGTGAACACGGAGCAATCGCCAGTCATGTGGTTGGACGCGCCCGTGTCGAGGTACCATTTTGCGTCGCGTGGATCAATGTTGATGTCGAGATCCGCCGCGACCTTCTTCTCGTTGAGGAAGACTGTGCACCAATTCAAGCGGGTCGCTAGCCCGATAGCTCGCCTTCTGCGGGAACGAAGTTCGCCGGTGCTTGTCGATGATACATGCGTCGCACAGCTGGTCGACTTGATCCATACTGGGCAGACCACGGACCATCCGGCGCCGAGCCAGCTCCTAGAGTGATCTGAAATTGAGATGGCCGTAACGTGCGTGCCACCTCCAAGTGTCTTCGTTGTAGCTGATTGCCATACACACAGGCTCTGCAGGGGTGAGCGGCAGTATGTACAGGCCGTTCTGCGTCCGCTTTACCTTCGCAAGAAGTTATTGATGATGATCCCAAATCCTTAGGACGCCATCTTCAATGAGCACCTTGCACCCGATCTCATCGAGTTGTCCGATGCTCAGTATGTTGCTGCGGAGACGAGGGATATGGTAGACGTTCGTGAGCACGTGGTGTTGTCCGCGCTTGGAAGCAAAGATCACCATTCCTCGGCCCTCAATGTCCACCACTGATCCATCACCGAACCTAACCGTGCCCGAGATAGCACGATCAAGCTCGGAGAACATAGAGCGGTCACCGGTCATGTGGTTCGAAGCGCCGGTGTCGAGGTACCATGTCGTGTCGGGCGGATCGGTGTTGGAGTTGAGATCCGTCACGACCTTCTTCTCGTTGAGGAAGACACGCTCACCAGTAGCCGCGGGTGCGGTCACCGACTCGGGCTACACAAGTTGCGTCGCCGTCGTTCCCGCCATGAGCTCCGCAACTGCCATGAGGACTATGGGCTCCTCCTCGCTGGCCTGCACGAGGTTAGCTGTCTCCCTCTTCTTCTTGAGGCACTCTCGTTCCCAGTGCCCCTTCTTGCCACAGTAGCGGCATTGATCCTTGTCAATGGACTTGTTGTCGCCGCCGTTGCCGCTCGACTCCTTGGAAGGCCTTGAGGCGCCGCCTGGCCCTCCATCCTTCTTGCGGCCTCGATTGTTGCCACGGCTCGAGGAGTTGGAACCCCCTTTGCCATGGCCTGATGGACCCTCGCCACTTATGTTCAGCTTCTTGGAGAATCGTGCTAACCAATCCTCCTCGGACAGGAGAAGCTTCCCGCCTGAGGACTGGCTGGCACTCTCGCCGTTGGTGAAGTCTTGCCGCTCCTCCACTGCCTTGAGTCGGCCCACCAGCTCCTCCACAGAGAGTGTATCCAGATCTAGTAGCGTTTGAATTGAAAGCGCGATCTGTTCGTACCTTGGTGGAACAGCTTGAAGAAACCTGCGGACGATGGCGTCCTCGCCGTGAGCATCGCCTAGGGTTGTGAGTTGGTTCGCGAGCCCAGTGATGCGGATCGCGAACTGATCCACCGTTTCACCGTCGCAGAATGACAGTGAATCGAACTCTCGCCGTAGAGTCTGGGCCTTGGCCTTGTGGACGCGGTCGACGCCGACATGCATGGTCTTCAGGGCGTCCCAAGCAAGCTTGGCGCTAGCCTTCTTCGCGATCGTCCCCATCATCTCCGACGGGACTGCCTTCGCGAGAGCCTCGAGCGCATCATGTCCTCCTGGAACTCGACGTTGCCGACAGAGACAGCGTTCCACAGGCCTCTCGCCTGCAGCATTACCTTCATCAACGCCGCCCAATCGCCATAGTTCGTCTTGGTGAGGGCGGGATACGACGCTGATCCACTGGCCTCCCGGACCACGCGGTGGATCACCAAGCCACGTTCACTGGCAGCGTCGTTGCTGCCATCAACGCCGGCACCACCACTTGCAACGCCGCGTACATCTCCAGTCCCGCCGCTACCATCGTTGCGGCCACCGGTGTGTGGAGAGGTAGAGCGCGCGCGCTGCATAAGGAAAGTGTCCCGCAGGACGAGATCGCGAGTCCAGCGACGGTATCTGGCTCTGATACCAATTGTGGTAGAAAAACACTAACGCACGCGAGTTAGAACACGAGCAACAAAACACACAGGCGATTGGTGCTGCTAACAAGCACAACATTTTCTGATTTACTTGCAGGTATATAAACGAAATACAAAGACCATTACGGCCACTAAACGCGGCATGCTTACCCATGATGCGTATGCCATCCCATACGCGAGCGAACATGCCGCGAGACGCGCTCGTGCGCTGCGTGCACTCACGCCGTAGAGTCTGGGCCTTGGCCTTGCGGACGCGGTCGACGCCGACGTGCATGGTCTTCAGGGCGTCCCAAGCAAGCTTGGCGCTAGCCTTCTTCGCGATCGTCCCCATCATATCCGACGGGACTGCCTTCGCGAGAGCCTCGAGCGCCATCATGTCCTCCTGGAACTCGACGTTGCCGACGGAGACGGCGTTCCACAGGCCTCTCGCCTGCAGCACCACCTTCATCAACTCCGCCCAATCGCCATAGTTCGTCTTGGTGAGGGCGGGATACGACGCCGATCCGCCGGCCTCCCGGACCACGCGGTGGATCACCAAGCTGCGTTCACTGGCAGCGTTGTTGCTGCCATCAACGCCGGTGCCGCCGCTTGCAACGCTGCGTACATCTCCACTCCCGCCGCTACCATCGTTGCGGCTGCCGGTGTGTGGAGAGGTAGAGCGCACGCGTTGCATCGGGAAGGCATCACGCAGGACGAGATCATGAGTCCAGCGACGATATCTGGCTCTGATACCAATTGTGGTAGCAAAACACTAACGCACGCGAGTTAGAACACGAGCAGCAAAAACACACAGGCGATTGGTGCCGCTAACAAGCGTAGCGTTTTATGATTTACTTGCAGGTATATAAACGAAATACAAAGACCATTACGGCCACTAAATGCGGCATGCTTACCCACGATGCGTATGCCATCCCATACGCGAGTGAACATGCCGCGAGACGCGCTCGTGCGCTGCATGCACGCTGAAGTGCACGACGTGCGCAACGGCTCAACCTGAGCTCACCGCACAACTCGGTCAAGCTCCTACAATGCAGCTCTACATGCACATGCAACTGATTAACAAACTAACTCAATGATAGGATTATTTGCTAACAGAGCGCAGCAAGGAGCATGAGGAGAAGTCCGACAAGTGGCACCACGTGGAGCGCAGCAGCGGCAAGTTCCGGCGCAGGTTCAGGCTGCCGGAGAACGCCAAGCCGGAGCAGATGAAGGCATCCATGGAGAACGGCGTGCTCACCGTCACCGTGCCCAAAGAGGAGCCCAAGAAGCCCGACGTCAAGAACATCCAGATCACCGGCTAGAGCCTTGGGTCTGAAGCTCAGCTGCCTGCTCGAAGCATAAATCAAGCGTGGGTATGGGTGACCTTGTGTGCTCTTGTCTCGCTAGTAAATTGCGTGGGTTTCCTATGTAACATTTGAATAGTAGATCTTTGGTCCGAAATGTGAGTGTGCGCCGTTGGTGCTGGTTTGTACAAGAGTGTACTATATATGAGCTGCGGCTGTGTATGCAGTGTATGCGCCAAGAGTTTAGGGCCCTTGTATTGAGCAGGGCAGCGTCGGAGCCCTCCATATGTGAAATGGCTTTATTTGCTTGTAAAATGTCTATTTTACGTCTTAAATTAATACTGTTTTGAAAATCGGATATTCTAATGCATAAAATAAAAGAAAACGTGAACGATTTTAGATATGATTTTACCCACATGGCAGACCATTTCTCTTCCTCTCCCTTCTCACCGTACCTTGCCGATGCAACACTGGCACCAGTTGCGAGGGCCGCAGGCGCGAGGGGCGGGTCAGCTGTGAGCCTGTGAGCAGCGCAGTGCCGACACACAGCGAGGTGGCGTGTGGCACAGGGCCGACGTGTGGGTAGGGAGAGGTCAAAGGTTGTGGAGGAAGGGGAGGAGAAAGATGGGTAGGAAGGAGAGGTTACTGGCAGAGGCGGAAGCGTATCCTTTGCCTTTAGTTGTTTTAGGGCAGAGGGCCCATAAGGCAGCTGATGGCCGTTCATCTCAAATCTAACGACAGCCATTCGAGCAAGAGATCGGGACGCAGGATTAGGGTGAATAACTACATATTGGCGGGAGCAGCAGTGCAGCTGCCGTTGTTTGCCGCCTCCTGCGGCTCCTCTCTTTTAATGGAGCACCTCAAACCTGCTGTAGATGCAACGCCGCCCAAGCTCCTTCACAATTTCCCTCAGGATCCAACACTGTCGCAGTTTCCTAACCATCAAAATCAATCCCCATCGATGGCAGCCAACAATGGATCTCAAGAGTCAAACAATCCATCATTCAAAGGAACTCCAACAGCTCGAGGAAGGTATAAATCGGTACCTCCTTTTGAAATCAGTCTCACACCTCCTTTTCACCACAAATATACTAGTAATAATTAGAATAAATAGCTATTGTTGCATTAAAAATTTCCTGGAGGGTCAGCTCTTAAGGGTGAATATTATAGTTTGTATAACATCGTACATGATCATTGAAAGAAACTTCCCATCTTCTTATTTAGTCTTTGTTCTGTTATGTAAATACATTTCTATAGTGCTGAAGTGCAGATCTGTAAATACATTTCTGAGGATCATTTCCATGTGAATTTAATGTATTTGTAGATGTGTAGATTTTAACTTTGCTTAATATGATCATGTGCAGAGATCATGCATTACCGAATTGAATTCCAAAACTTGGTATGACATTTAGTAATGTGGTGGAGGCACGAAGTTTTTGAAACTATTATGGAGGCCGCATGGGCTTTAGTACTAGAAAGAAGTTTGAGAACATAAGTAAAGTTGATGGGAATGTTACCTCATGCAGATTTGTATGTGCAAAGCAAGGTGTTCGAGGAAAAGACAAAAGAGATCATTTAACCAAAAACCCTCGAGCGGAGACAAGAACTAGTTGTAAGGCACGCATGGGACTGTCCATGAAGCGATCTGGTAGTTGATTTGGTTGTTGAACACAACCATGTGCTCCAAACTCCAGAGACAGCTCATTTAATGCCATCACAATGAAACATATCAACAGTGCAAGCCTTTGAAATTGAAATGGCAGATGATTCAGGTGTTCGCCCAAGAACTGCTCATGAGCTAGCTAGCAGGCATGCTGGAGGATCAACAAACCTTGGATACACCGCTCAAGATCATAAGAATTATTTGCGGACTAAACGCCAAAAGGAGATGAAGTATGGGGAAGCCGGTGGTTTGTTGCACTACTTTCAAAACAAGGTTGCAGAAAATCCTTCGTTTTTCTATGCCTTGCAACTAGATAGCGAAGAACAGATAGCAAATGTTTTTTGGGCCGATGCAAGAATGATAATAGATTATGCACACTTTGGCGATGTTGTTACCTTCGACACCACTTTTGAAACTAATATGGAGAACCGACCATTTGGTGTATTTGTAGGATTCAACCAGTTTAGGGAAACTGTGATATTTGGAGCTGCTCTTATGTATGATGAGACTTTCGAATCATTTGTATGGCTTTTTGACACATTCTTGATGGCTCATAGTAAAAAACAACCAAGAACTATCTATACCGATCAAGATATTGCAATGGACATGACAATAGCTCAAGTTCTTCCATATACGTGGCATGGGTTGTGCACTTGGCATATAATGCAAAATACAATCAAGCACTTGAATAGGCATAGAACCGATGGCTCAAATATTTTCGCCGATTTTAGCGCATGCATGTATGAATATAAGGATGAAGAGCAGTTTGAGGAAGTATTTTTCAGCATGAGAAGCAAGGTAGACAAGCAATCTTGTATAATTAGTATATACAAGGTAAAGGAGAAGTGGGCAGAATGCTATATGAGGAATGTTTACACTCTCGGGATGAGAAGCACACAACTAAGTGAGAAATTAAACGCTCACTTGAAAGATTATCTAACAACGAAGTTGAACCTTCTTCGTCTTTTAAACATTTTGAGAGGGTCGTCCAAGCAAAAAGGGAGGTGGAGATAAAGTTGGAATATGAAGGAATAAGTTGCTCCAAATTAAAATGAGAGCTCCAATGTTGTTGCAAGCAAGCCGGTTGTACACCCCACCAATTTTTGAAGCTTTTCAAATTGTATATGAAAGGTCTATGTTTGCATATGCACAATTGATGGATGATGAAAATGCATATATCGTTTCCATTAAATCTCTTGAAGATCCTCTCATTGTTGAAGAGAAGCACATGGTAGATGGTTCTTTTCAAGAGGGCAAACTATATTGTACATATCAACAATTTGAGCGTTGTGGTCTATTATGTTGCCATGCAATCAAAATTCTTGAATTAATGGATATTAAACAACTACCCGACCATTATATTTTAAAGCGATGGACAAGGGAAGCACGCCACGGAATTGCTCAAAATAATAGAGGGAGAAATGTTTTGGAGGACCCTAAGTTAGAAGCTACACGCTGCTTCAAGTTACAGACACAAAAATTCATTTCATTGGCTTCTCGAGTGGCTGATTTTGAAGAGGTGTCTTTACTAGTAGACAATGCCCTTGATAGCCTTCAGAGGCGTGTGGAAGAAAAATTAGCCAGTGTTCTATCCATGACACAACTTAGCCTTCAAATGTTCAACCAATGGTACAAGAGGGAATGTCCCAACTAGCTGGTCTCAAGAAGAAAGAAACAAGAAAGGGGGGAAACTATCGTGCTTGCGCAGGAGTTTGCAGAAAGGCGCGCTTCGGTCTCCAAGGCGGGAGATGAAACGGCTTAAGGCTGCCATTTTGCCCGTGAGGGACTGGATGTCCTTTACACAGGTCGGCGACGTCATCTTTTCGACGGCCTCGATTTTTTCGGGGTTCGCACCGATGTTCGCCCCGCCGATTATGTAGCCTAGGAGCATGCCGGACTTGACACCAAAGACGCACTTCTTGGGGTTTAACTTGACCCGGTGCTGTCTCAGGCTGTCAAAGGTCTCAGCTAGGTCGGACACATGGTCACGGGCGTCTTTGCTCTTGACTACGATATCGTCGACGTAGACTTCTACGTTGCGCCCTATTTGATCAGGGAGAGTTTTTTGCATGAGACGCTGGAACGTGGCGCCAGCATTTCTGAGACCGAAGGACATGGTCGTATAGCAAAATGTGCCGAAAGGCGTTACAAAGGCGGTTTTTTCTTCGTCCTCTTTACACAACGCGATCTGATGGTAACCGGAATAAGCATCCAGGAAACTCATCAAAGCTGAATCTGCCGTAGCGTCAACTAGCTGATCTATGCGTGGAAGGGGAAAGTTATCCTTGGGGCAGGCGGAATTAAGGTCGCGGTGGTCGACACACATGCGCCACTTGCCACCTTTCTTCTGGACGACGACCGGGTTCGCAAGCCAATCGGAGTGCTGAACTTCGCGGATGAAGCCCGCTCGAAGCAGCTTGCCGAGCTGGTCTTGGATGATCTTGGCCTTCCAGTCGGGGACACGCCTCTGACACTGCCTTACCGGTTTCTTGTCAGGCCGGACAGCTAGCCTGTGCTCGATCACCTCCCTTGGGACACCGGGCATATCGGACGGTTCCCATGCAAACGCGTCCTTGTTAGCCCGGAGGAAGGTAATGAGCTCGAGTTCCTATTGAGGCTCGAGGGTTGTCCCCACGTGGACCACCTTGGAGGGGTCTGACTCCGTGAGGACAATGGTTTTGGTGGGCTCCTGCGACTGCAGTGCCACCCTTGGGCGCGCTGTGGGGCGCTCCTTGCTGCTGGGACCACGGGTAGGGAGCTGTCCTACCATGGCCAGCGCGGTCCCGTCGAATTCGAGGGCCGTCTTGTGGTTCCCCCGAACGGTGATGACTCCCTTTGGCGCCGGCATCTTCAGGCAATGGTAGGCGTGGTGGGAGACCGCCATGAACTTGGAGAGCGCGGGGCGTCCCAAGATGGCGTTGTAAGGGAGCTCGGATTCCACCACCTCGAAGGTGATGTACTCCGTCCAGAAGTTGGCAGAGGAGTCGAACGTGACGGGCAGCACGACCTGCCCGACGGGGCGAAGCGACGATCCCGGGACAATACCGTGGAAGGGAACGGTGATGTCCTTGATCTTGGAGCGCGGGACTTGCATGAGGCCCAGAACGCGCGCCGTAATGATATCCAGCGAACTCCCGCTGTCCACGACGACGCGGTTGACTCGGGTGTTGCTGATTGTGGGGCAGAGCACTAGCGGGAGGCGTTGTGGCTTGGCGAGTCCGGCCGGGCAATCTGTGACCGAAAAAGTGATGGCCTGGCTGGACCAAGGCAGGGACTCCACCGCGGGCTTGCCGCTGGAGATATGGAGGACCTCGCGAGAAGCAGCTTTCAGCTCGCGGCGAGTGGTGTAGGCTGACGTGCCGCCAAAGATGACAGCAACGTGGCCGTGGGCCTCAGGGAACCCCTGGTCCTGTCCACCCTGCAGAAGAGGCGCTGTGGCCGTGCCCTCAGGTAGCTCGGGCATGGGGCTGCGACCAGCATAGAAATCATCCATCTGACGGGCCCACGTGCGACAGTTGCGCAGGACGTGGCCGGGGCGCAGGTGGAGACGGCAGAAAAGGCTGGGATCATAGAAAGGGTCCTCACCTCTGTTCTGCTGCTACTGCGGACAGGGAGGCCAGCCTTGAGGAGGCCCTTGGCCGCCGCGTGGCCTGCCTCCAGCCTGGGGAGGTCGCTGCGGCTGCAGCTGCAGCGGACGCTGCTGCGGCGGACGCTGTGGCGGCGGGCGAGCCGGGAGAGGGCGCTGCGGTGGCGGGCACTCGGGCTGATTAGGCTCGATTGCCGCGATGAACTTGGCAGGCTGCTCTGGCCGCTTCTTCTTCTTCTTGTCTGCCTCGGCCTTGCCCGGGCCATCGCCAACTTGGCTTTTTTCTTCGCGCAGCCCCTCTTGCGCTCAACCGCCTCGGAGGCGTTGACGTAAAGGGCCGCGGTGCGGAAGAGCTCGCTGCGGTGTAGACCGGATGGAGCTCGAGGTCTTCAGTGTAGCGCCGATCCCTCACGCCGTCCTTGAAGGCCTCAATGATGGCATCATCGAAGATGCAGGAAATTGTGTTGCGGACTCTGATGAACAGGCACACAAAGTCCTGGAGACTCTCGTCGTCTTGCTGCACCACCAGCTTGAGGTCTTGGGGGCGCCCAGAGCGGGCGTAACACCTTTGGAAGCTCGTGCGGAGGGCATCCTGCAGCTGGGACCAGCTACGGATAGAATCAGGCCGCTGGTTGAACAGCCAGGTTTGGGCCATGCCCTCGAGCACAGTGGGGAAATAGTTGGCCATGACGGCCTCGTCTCCCCCATAGCTCGGATGGCAGTGGTGTAGATAGATAGGAACTCCTCGGAATTCTTGCTCCCATCGAACTTCTCAATTGGCCCGGGCTTGAACCTTGGTGGCCATGGTGCCTCACGGAGAGTGCGAGAGAAGGCAGAGCACCCTGGCGCAGTCTTCGGGGAGAGGCATCCCGGCGTGGGCCCAGGCGAGAAAACACTCCGCCCCGGGCACGTGACGAACCTCCGGCGGAGGAGGCCGTCTGAGTTTGGCGTGAGCGACTGCGGCGGCAGCGCGAGCGGCTTTGAGTACCGCTGTGGTCGGATTGGTTCCCGCGCCAGATGTCCGGGCGATCCCCGCCGTTCCGCTCCTAATGCTGGTCGATGCCGCAGGTAATGGTACCCCGGCATTCAGCGATGGCTGGACCCAGGTCCGCCATGGTAAAACCACGGGGTCCCTCTCCAGGTCGTGGACGATCGTGGCGATGGTGCGCGCCTTCTGCTGGCTGCGCAGGAGCGGGTTGGTCATCGTCTCGATGAGGGGGTCGACCGGTCGGCAGCCCAGAGGGGTGCGCAGGCGACTGCCCTCCTCGCAAATCCCATCCATGACGCGACGGACAGCATCGTTGAAGAATTTCCTAGCCTCAGTGCGGCGGCGCAACTGCCCCTGGGCCTCCTCATCCTCAGCGTCGCCGTCGACCGCGGCCGCGAAGATGCAGCGGGACGTGCGCGAGGCCGGGGGAAATGTCCCAGTGTCGCAGGCGGAAACGGCGGTGTCACCAAGCAGCTCGAATTCCACGGGAGTCTCGCTGACGTGGGTGACGGAGGGGTCCGGCTCTAGGAGCGACTCCTCGGGGCGAAAATCTAACCCTGGGGCGAGAGAGGCGTCAACCTCCATCTCGTCAGCCCCGACTTCGGCGAGGTACTCCTCCCGCCATCCATCGTACGATGGGACCAAATCGTCAAACTCATCGCACTCATCGAGCTCGAGGTCCAGAACCTCGTTGCCGCTCGAAATCTCAAGCATGTCCGAGGGAACGGAGTGCTGAGGGCTAGTCATGGGCCCCACGTTGGGCGCCAGCTGTCGGTGTCTGGGAATCGCGCTCCTGAAGAGCCGCGGGTCCACGGACCGGCAGACGAGTTTGTAGTTGGAGTGAGGCCCAACGACAACCCTTCTCAGCAGCCCAGGTGGCGGCCGATCCTACGGAGGCTCAGGCCGCGCGGTCTTCCCGGACTTGGCCTGGTGCGACTTGGCGATCCGGGTACAGGTCCCTTGGGTGGTGAAAAGAGAGAGGAAAAGGAGAAGGGGATTCAAACCATGAAGACACGATCGATTTACCCTGGTTTGAGCCCCCACTGCCGGGTAATAGCTCTACTCCAACCTTGTTGATTATATGGTGGAAAACAGTACAAGAGGTGCCGAGACCGGGCTTGGAGGCACCGATCCCGAGCTTGCAGGGGTGTCTAAGGACTACGGCTACTGCTAAGAAAGCTTCGGATGCTTGGGCGATTGCGCGGTGGAATCTGGGTTCCTTTGTCTGAATCGCTGGGATCTCTTTTAGTCACTCGGAACTGCTTGGGTTCGACTGGTTCGGGGCCTTTCCTTTTATAGGCGCGGCGGGTCGCCCGGAGCTGATTCGGCGGGCCCCGCATCGGTCTTTGCTTCAGTGGCGATGTTCTTGTCTCATTCCAGGGCTCTGTCTGGTCTCAAGCCTGCAGGGGGAAGCTGGTCGGGTTAGTACAGGACACGTGTTTGTCTAGGAATGCCGATACGGGAAAACCTTCTTTAGGGAGAAAGCACTTTCCCTTTATCCCCAATATAGCATTGACTGGACCGAGCCAGCCTCGCGCCGCCCGTTGGGGGCGTCGTGTAGCGTAACAACCGTTCGCTGCCTGCCAAGGAGGGCAAACGACAAACCAAGCTGCCCGCTTGCTCTTTCCCGGGCTACGGGTTCCCCGGGGAGACACAGTTCTTCCTGGTCAAGGCCGGGGAAAGTGCGGTGGGTCATGATGGTTGTCGCCACCTGCCCACGAACAGGCGGACTGTCCGTGTGGCCTTCTCTCGGGCTAAGGATAGCCCGGGAGGTGCGCCACGCCCCTGGCAAGGATCCGGGGAGACGCGATTGACCTGGTCAAACGCGGGGGAGACCTTAGCGAGCTAAACGCTCCCTTTAGTACAGCCGGGGGGCCTTTTGGACTTCCTGCTCGTACGGTGGGCCAGTACGGAATTGCCCCAAGGCCCATCTCCAGGTGGGCCGCTCATCAATCACCAACAGCTAGCCCTGCTCGAATTGAAGCACGAGTACGTATTTTTTTAGACCTTCCCATGTTTGCATGAATTTGTTTTCTACATAAAAGCTGTACAGTATTCTCAGGCACATCTTTTTCATTTAGACAAAATTTATTTGATCAAAGTATAAAAATATTTGGTGTGTGAATTATTTTTTGTGTACTTCATTTCTCTCGGTGATTTGAATTTTTCTAGATCTTCCCATGCTCGTATGATGTTTCGTTGTTTAAAAAAGTTAGAGAGAATTTAGAGACACATCTTTTTCACATGCAGATGACATTTTCATTTGAGCAACATATAATTTTCTTAAAAAATATTTTGCTTGCTGCTTTCTCTCGCATGCCTGCCATGGGCCGCCCAGGCCAGATAGAGGCTTGTTGTGCCTTTGGGCCGAGCCCTGAGTTTAGCTATCTAGTCTGAGTGTCTGACCCAACACGACCTTGAGATATGGTTGGGTCGTGCAGACCCGTTTTGCATTGGCCCGAGGGACGATGGACATGGCCCGGCATAGCCCAAGTCCCAGCACTTCATGTTGGCGTCCAGAAGGACCCAACTTGGAGTGTTGGCTTAAGAGATGACTCAAGGGTGCACGAACGTCTAGGGAGACCCGCAAAATGTTTGCCCCAAGTCGGCTCTGCGGTGCTTGTGCGTCTAGGAGGACCCCACGCAGAGTGTCATCCTAGAGCTTGCTCCGGGGCACATGGACGTACAGAGCTCCTATCACCTATTTGAGTGTTTGGATCGATACATGTGATGGTCTCAAGGATAAAAATTTGTTCGCGTTATTTATGAAAAAGGTGAAAATACAAAGGCATTCTTTATGGCGTGCAGTCACGGCTCGCGTGCACTCCTGCAGTCAAGCTGTCCGCAGCTCTCCGATCCAGATCCAGCGAGACACACTCGGGAAATTTGATGCCTGACCAGCCTGATGATATTGGTTTCATGAACTAATTTATGTGCCCTATTCCAGGATTTTTTTTTCATTTGGGATGTTCTGGACCAGATTGCATAGATGGTCGAAGCAATTCTTCTTGTTGTATGATGACAGTTTTGCGTGTGTAAAGCAAAAGTTTTTTTTTTCTCTTGTTTGATTGCATGACCAACCTGACATCTGGATGGTTGCTTCTCTAATTGTCAGGAAATATCAACCGCACTTGCTACATTATGTTGCAGTATCAGTTGTAGATCATTGTTTGATCTCATCAATGTATATACGGCTAATATTTTTTTTACCTGTTTCATCGTACATTGAAAACTACCCACATATTTGCTAAGAAAAAGCAATCAACTGAAAAATGCACTAATGTTCTTGATTGCTGACAAAGTTTTGAGCAAACTGTGAAATATTCAGATTCAATAGTACAGATACCGGATTGGCCTGGAAGCGCAGCATATCAGTATGAGCGAGTCGACTAGTCGAGTTGTGATTGCATACTATACGCAGCCTTCTTTACGAGCTTTTTTTTTTTTTTGCTTCTTTGTTCTCTCCATCTTTTTTTGCTTCTCTCTCCGGTTGTGGTTTCATACCATCTCGCTTGCCACCTCGGAGGGAGTCCTTTCCCATGTTCAAGGAGTTCCGACTGATTTGTGTACCTCGCTTTACACAGATGATACCGTCATTTTCGTTGCGCCAAACAAAGAGGATATATTGTGCTCACCCTCATCCTCCAACATTTTGATGATATCACTGGCCTCCGCTAATTTCTCCAAGTGCCAGGTCGTGCCCATTCGGTTCAGAGGCCTAGATTTAAGTCACATCCACGAAGATGTACCTGCCTGGCTTACCTCCTTTCCCATGACCTATTTAGGACCCCCCCCTTCACATTCGGAGGCTGCATCACGTCCACTTCCAAATCCTCATCGACAAGGTGGTCGGCTGGCTTGCTGGATGGAGCGGTCCTTGCATGTTCAAAGGCAGTCGCCTAACCCTTCTCAAACAATGCTCTATGCCCTCCCCACTTACCTTCTATCAGTTGTTTCACCGCCAGCCTCTGTTCTTAAAAGCATCGACAAGATCCACTGTGCCTGGCTCTAGAGAGCCTCTAGTTCCTCTTTGAGCGGCCATTGCCAAGTGAATTGGAAGAATGTTTGCCGCCCTACCTCGTCGAGGGGCCTGGTAGTCCTCGACCTTTGCAAGTTCGTCCAAGCGCTTCGCCTTCGTTGATTGTGGATCTAGAAAACCTCACCATCCCGGTCTTGGGCCCAGAATCTTCACTGCCCTCACCAGGTTGATAGCGCACAACTCCAGGCGGACACTATGCTCTCGGTCGGCAACGACGCAACCTTCTCCTTCTGTCATGCCAACTGGCTACAAGGTATTACCCCCAAGTGTTTGGAGCCTAAGCTTTTCTACCTATCATTTAGGAAGAATCAGATAGCGATGGAATTCTTTGCACAATCTCAATTGGATTACGGACCTCCACCGCAACTTCGACCCAGCAACCTCTATGGAACTGGTTTACCTTTGCAGATTGCTCTCTACGGTTGCCATCAATTTGGCGTTTCAATTTCAACGGGGTGTTTACCGTCTGCTTATCCTACAAGCATTGGTTTGTTGGAGGTACTCACTCCGCCATAAACCGCCGCATTTGGTCTTTGTGGGCTGGAATGGAGTATCTATTCTTGTGTAACAATAGCTTCTCTAGAAAATTTCCACCATTTCTACAAAGAGCCACAAGTCTATCAGTTTTAGATCTTGCACAGAACAGATTCCTTGGAACCTTACCAACGTGGATTGGGAACTTGGTGGAATTGATGTTTCTTCGGTTGAACAATAATATGTTCACTGGCCACATTCCAGATAATATCACAAGTCTTGCAAAACTTTATCACTTGAATCTTGCGGACACCAGCTTATCAGGCACAATACCTCTTCACCTGTCAAACCTAATTGCTATGACGAAAAAGTATATGTAGGAACCTAGCATTGTGCCTGCGGGGTTCCGAAAAATAGTCACTGAAATGCCCATGGTCACCAAGAGGAGAGAACTTAGATACTATGGTGTTGGTATATTGGAGATAGTGAGCATTGATCTCTCAACCAACCTACTTAGCTGGTGATATTCCAGAGGAAATAACAGCTCTTGAGGGACTTATAAATCTAAACTTATCATGGAATCAGCTGAATGGCGAAGTTCCTGACAAAATTGGGGACATGCAGCAATTGGAATCACTTGACCTCTCAAAGAACAAACTATCAGGAGAAATCCCATCGAGCCTATCAAATTTAATGTCTCTAAGCATTTTGGACTTGTCCTACAATGATCTTAGGGGAAGAATACCATCAGGACGACAACTTGACACCATCTACACAGAGAACCTGTCCATGTACGATGGCAACAATGGTCTTTGTGGCCCTCCTCTTCAAAAGAAATGCCCATACAACAATGTATCAAGCAATGACAATCATAACTCAAATGGGCATGAATCTGAGCCAATGTTATTTTACTTCGGACTTGGGTTAGGTTTTGTTGTTGGACTTTGGGTGGTGTTCTGTGCTCTACTATTCAAGGAAGCATGGAGAATTGCCTACTTCTGCCTCATCGACAATGTGCTTGTGTTTGTGGTTGATAATACATTGTGCCGGCTTGCTAGAAAGGCAACTATAAATTTAATGCTCCATTAGCCTAGTGATTCTTAGCGGTGGCAGGGCTAGGATTTTTTAGAAGCCTGAGGGGCACATACCTATGGTAATTACTGCAAAATTTGAATGCACTAAAAATTTTTTGTCTTCGATTTGTGCTTGTTCCATTTTCTGGTGCGTACACTGCAACCCTTGTATTAACGGATGTGATCGTTGGCAGTCGCCTGGGTGGCAGTTCATGTGCCCAGGCGACTGCCCCGTCCTTCTCCATTTCAGATGATTTAGCGATGGGGGTAAGGGATGGAAGGGGGCAGATGTACCCGTGGGTCCACTGTTATGCCATCATCCTATTCATCTCCGAAAATGGCCGCCGACGTCGCCTTGGTTAGGTTTAGGGTTCGGGATCCCCTTGTAACCAGGTCTTCTCTGTGGCGCTCGGCGTTGAACTGTAGTCCAAGGAGCCGTTAATTGTTCATCATGGGCTTGCGGACGAGTCGGTGTAGATGTTGTTGAGGACGAAGAAGCTTTAGTCGTCGGTTGATGTTGGACTCGTTCAAATGGCATTCAACAACCATAATCGTCATCTTGCATTGGGAAAGACCTGAAGTGTACTGTCATGATGTTGACATCGTGATAGTTGGGCTTAATGGCATTCAAGTTGTGGTTGATCTTTATACCGTCGATTGCCCTTTGCAGCCATTCTTTAAAGCTGAAACGGTCCTGTATAACATGACTGATAGACCGATGGTACAACAAAACGACGGGTTGTAAGTCATGCCCACCTGTTTTCGGATAGCGTGGTTCATGTATCTTGAGGTTGCTATGCTACATGATTAGGCCGAGCATATCATTGACCAATTTACGCCTGAAGATACATTGTTTTTTCATTGCCTTGATTTTTCACAAATGAGAAGGTAAGGCATTATACGCAAAATCCAAATGATGAAGCTGTTCAAGATTGGTGATGCTGATTGGGATATTCCCAAAGAAATCATTCTCTCAACTGTAGAATTCGTAGATATGTCAAGTTTCCTATCCATATGGGCAATCTTCCTGTGAATCTATTCCATGATAGATAGAGGTAATTCAGTGTTGTGCAGTTGCGCAAAAAAGATGGGAAGTTACCAGATAACCTATTGTTACTCAAGATTAGGGATTTTATCCTTGTCGCTAGAAAACTTTGAGGAACTCCTCCCTCCAACAGATTCCCAAGGTTGAAGGATACCAATTATAATAATTCGCCTATAGATCTGGGAATATGACCGGTGATTTATTTTTTTTAACAAGAAGGCGGGAGTTCTGTTGATTCATTAATAAATAAAGGAAAAGACAATCATATTTACAAGCGAAGGAGGGAGAGGCTCTAGCCTAAACTACCCTGGATCTATTAGCGTTGAACGCCACAGTAGCTAGTCAGCGGCTACGTCCCTTGCCGTGAGCATCGGTGGTTGAGAGGTTTGGTGAAAGATTCTCAGAAAGGTTTAGAAGATTTAGAACAGAAAGGTTTGGAGCTCCAAAGTAATTGGGGATGTGGAGAAATTCAAGGTCTCTTGGTAGCCGAGGTATTTGACCACCTGTTTGATTTGAACTGAAATAAAAATGTGTCAATGGCATTGTTTCCGTATTCGTTAGCAACATACCAACAATTTGTTTGTTGACGGTGGCAAAAGACTTGGCATTTGGAGTGCTTCCAAATCAGAGAAATAGTCTCTAATACAAGACTTAGATCCTCAAAATCTCCAATTGGTTCACTGCTCACAACAGCCACAGAGGTGTCTCAAAAATTCTTACGTAGCGTCGGATCCGAGCCGACAAGGAAGGCAACGAAGAAAAGCAAAGCGCAAGCAGCTCACTGTCCCAGAAAACAGATCGCTGGGGTACACCGTGTAACCACCGACGAGATGATCCATACGATGCCTGTTGCCCCCACCATGAACAAAGCCGAGGTGGAGACCCGAGGAGCAGAGAAGACTCAGCATAGGGACTCGGCTCCCAAACCCGTGGTCACCGGGTACCCAAGTCGGAGAGGGGCTGCAACACCACCACAAGAGCCACCGTCAGCTGGCGAACCGACGGGCGACGAGCAGCAGCGGAGTGCACAGAGAAAGAGGGGAAGGTGAGCTCGTGCAAGAACGTCCCAGAACTCGAGAAGGTAACCGGCTAAATAGAGAGAGGATAAGCACGGAGGAGCAACAAACCGTGCGAGGAAGCCGGAGAACCAGCACCACGACGCACGCGCCGCGCGCCTCCGCGAGCTGTGTAACAGCCGCCGCCAGCAGCAGCTCGGTCAGCTGTTGGCTTAGGGCAGCGCTTCTGCCCTCTCTCCCTCTCTTATTTATCCCAATGGGCCAAGGCCCAAGTCCGGCAAAAGCCCAACAGGTATTACCCCCCAAGTGTTTGGCGCCTAAGCTTTTCTGCCTGTCGTTCTGGAAGAATCGGATAGTGAAGGATTCTTTGCACAATCACAATTGGATTAAGGGCCTCCGCCGCAACTTCGACCCATCGACCTCTATGGAACTGGGTTAAGTTTGCAGATTGCTCCTTTCGGTTTCCATTAACCCCGCGATGTTGGATACTATAGTTTGGCGTTTCAATTTCAATGGGGTGTTTTCGATCTGCTCATCCTACAAGCTTTGGTTTGTTGGAGGTACTCACTTCGCCATAAACTGCCGCATCTGGTCATTGTGGGTACCCACCAAGTGTAAGTTTTTCTCCTATTTGCTGCTTCACAACTGGGTGTTCACGGCCGATGCCCTTCTATGTTGTGGGCTTATCAACGATTGTCTATGTCCTTTTTATGGCCAAAACCTAGAGACGCGGATGCACCTCTTCCTACAATGCAAGTTCAATTATCACATCTTGTCAGGCTTGGCGGCTAATCTCGATTTGGGGCCCTCCAACCATCCTCATGGACACACGAGCTATTTCGCAAACTAGTGGGACAACGACATTGCGATGTTGGTCGAAAACCCTGGCTGCTTCTCTGTTATTTTGGGTACCCCCTGTCACCTCTGACTCGAGCGCAATAATAGATTTTTTCAGCGATCTGAGCGCTTACCTTCGGTTCATCTCGCAACTCTCTTAGATGGCCTAAGCTTTTCGGTGGCAGTAGGGGCCCATTTTGTAATTAATTAAGCCACATAGTTCTACCGCGGAGGAGGCACTAAATTCACTTCCAACACTTTGTAATTTCATTCTCTATTTAATTTACATCGACAGTTCTCTTGCTCTTCCTAAAAAGAGCCAAAAACTTTCGGCATTTTTGGCCTATTTTTCCCTTTTCGAAGGTGTGTCTCAAAGATGTACAAAACAAAATCAAGAGAAGCATGCTAGTTTCTAGATTCTTCGTGCCGCTTTGGGAAGCCATGAAATTGAAACTTGAGCTTTTCAGACAATAGAAATACGACAATATTGCGCATAGTTGAATTATGGTCTCCTCTTTGAATGCGCTTCTAAATTGCTTCGAGCGCTTCTAACGGCATCACCGGTGGCAGTGACCTGGCCGGCCGCCTCGCGTCGTGGCGGTGAGGCTCCGACTGCTGCCGGTGGCGAGGCGTCCGGTGCAGCAACCTCAACGGCCATGTCGCCGAGCTAAGCCATGGAAATGCCTGCGCAGGAGATAGCCATGGCGGCGGCGACGAGATCATCGGAGGAACAGCTTTGGCCGGCGAGGTAGGCCGATCTCTGCTGTCTTTGGTGGTCTAAAGAAGTTAAAGTATGCAGACCTGTCTCACAATTCACTGAAAATTGTGGTGGCTTCAGAGTGGATACCTCCCTTCAGACTACAAGAGGCACATTTTGCATCTTGCCAAATGGGCCCCCTGTTTCCTGAGTGGCTTAAATCACAGGTGGATAAGATTAATCTCAACATCTCAAGCACAGGTTTAATGGAGAGGCTTCCGGGCTGGTTCTCTGATGCCTTCTCAAAGGTCATAAAATTGGACATGTCCAATAATTAGATCATTGGAGAGTTGCCAGCAAATATGGAGACCATGTCATTACAATATCTGTATGCTAGTTCAACCCTGTTATCTGGTCACATACCTCCATTGCCAAGAAACCTCACCTTATTACGTATCTCAAAGAACTCGCTATCAGGATCTCTGCCCTCAAGTTTTGGGGCCCCAATGCTTTCGACGCCGAGTCTATTTTCAAATTACATTACCGGTCAGGTTCCAGATTCAATCTGTGAATTGAATTTGCATGTCTTGGATTTGAGCGGCAACCTTTTTGAAGGGAAACTTCCTCAATGTTTGAGGATGGCTGGAATGGAGTATCTATTCTTGTGTAACAATAGCTTCTCTAGAAATTTCCCACCATTACTACAAAGAGCCACAAGTCTATCAGTTTTAGATCTTGCACAGAACAGATTCTCTGGAACGTTACCAACGTGGATTGGGAACCTGGTGGATTTGATGTTTCTTCGGTTGAACAATAGTATGTTCATTGGGCACATTCCAAACAATATCACAAGTCTCACAAAACTTTATCACTTGAATCTTGTGGACAATAGGTTATCAGGCACAATACCTCTTCACATGTCAAACTTAATTGCTATGACGAAAAAGTATATGTTGGAACCTAGCATTGTGCCTGCGGGGTTCCGAAAAATTATCACTGAAATGCCCATGGTCACCAAGAGGAGAGAACTTAGATACTATGGTGTTGGTATATTGGAGATAGTGAGCATTGACCTCTCATCCAACTACTTAGCTGGTGATATTCCAGAGGAAATAACAGCTCTCGAGGGATTGATAAATCTAAACTTATCATGGAATCAGCTGAATGGCGAAGTTCCTGACAAAATTGGGGACATGCAGCAATTGGAATCTCTTAACCTGTCAAAGAACAAACTATCAGAAGAAATCCCATCGAGCCTATCAAATTTAACGTCTCTAAGCATTTTGAACTTGTCCTACAATGATCTTAGGGGAAGAATACCATCAGGACGGCAACTTGACACCATCTACACAGAGAACCCGTCCATGTACGATGGCAACAATGGTCTTTGTGGCCCTCCTCTTCAAAAGAAATGCCCATACAACAATGTATCAAGCAATGGTAATCATAACTCAAATGGGCATGAATCCGAGCCAATGTTATTTTATTTCGAACTTGGGTTAGGTTTTATTGTTGGCCTTTGGGTGGTGTTGTGTGCTCTACTATTCAAGGTTGCATGGAGAATTTCCTACTTCTGCCTCATCGACAATGTGCTTGTGTTTGTGGCTGATAATACATTGTGCCTGCTAGCTAGAAAGGCAACTATAAATTAAGTGCTCCATTAACCTTGTGATTCTTAGCAGTGGCAGGGCTAGGATTTTCGAGAAGCCTAAGGGGGGCATACTTATGGTCGTTACTACAAAAATTTGAATGCACTAAGAAAATTTTATCTTTGATTTGTGCTTGTTCCATTTTCTGGTGCGTGCACTACAATCCTTGTATTAACGGATGTGATCGTTGGCAGTCGCCTGGACGGCAGTTCACATGCCCAGGCGATTGCCCCGTCCTTCTCCGTTGCGGGTGGTTTGGCGGTGGGGGTAAGGAAGGGAGGGTGGCACATGTACCTGTGGGTCCATTGTTATGTCTTCATCTTCGGCAACGGGCGCCGGCGTCCCCTGGGTTAGGTTTAGGGATCCCACTCAACGTTAAACTGTAGTCCAAGGAGCCGTTAATTGTTCATCATGGGTTTGCGAACGAGCCAGTGTAGATGTTGTTTAGGATGAAGAAGCTTTAGCCATTAGTTGATGTTGGACTCATTCAAATGGTAGTCAACAACCACCATCATCATCTTGCATCAAGAAAGACCCGGAGTGTACTGTCAAGACGTTGACAGTGTGATAGTTAGGGTTAATGGCTTTCAAGTTGTGGTTGATCTTTATACCGTTGATAACCCTTTGCGGGCACTCTTTGAAGCTGAAGCAGTCTTGTATAACATGACTGATAGACTGATGGTACGAGCAGTACAATGGGATATCAGTCATGCCGACCTATTTTCGGATAGCATGGATCAGGTAGCTTGAGGCTGCTATGCTCCATGATACTTGTCCTACAATGATCTTATGGGAAGAATACCATCACGATGGCAACTTGACACCATGTACACAGAGAACCCGCCCATGTACGATGGCAACAATGGTCTTTGTGGCCCTCCTCTTCAAAAGAAATGCCAATACAACAATGTATCAAGCAATGGCAATCATAACTCAAATGGGCATGAATCTGAGCCAATGTTATTTTACTTCGACTTGGGCTAGGTTTTGTTGTTGGCCTTTGGGTGGTGTTCTGTGCTCTACTATTCAAGGAAGCATGGAAAATTGCCTACTTCCTCCTCATCGACAATGTGCTTGTGTTTGTGGCTGATAATACATTGTGCCGGCTAGCTAGAAAGGCAACTATAAATTTAATTCTCCATTAGCCTAGTGATTCTTAGCAGTGGTGGGGCTAGGATTTTTGAGAAGTCTGAGGAGCGCATACTTATGGTCATTACTGCAAAAATTTGAACGCACTAAGAAAATTTTGTCTTCGATTTGTGCTTGTTCTATTTTCTGGTGCGTGCACTGCAATCCTTGTATTAACGGATGTGATCGTTAGTAGTCACCTGGGTGGCAGTTCACGTGCCCAGGCGACTGCCACATCCTTCTCCATTTCAGGCGATTTGGCGGTGGGGGAAAGGGAGGGAAGGGGGACATGTACCTGTGGGTCCACTGTTATGCCATCATCTTATTCATCTCCGGCAACAACCGTCAACGTTGCTTGGATTAGGTTTAGGGTTTGGGATCCCTTGTACTTGGGTCTTCTCTGTGGCGCTTGGCGTTGAACTGTAGTCCAAGGAGCCATTAATTGTTCATCAAGGGCTCACGAACGAGTTGGTGTATATGTTGTTGAGGACGAAGAAGCTTTAGTCGTCGGTTGATGTTGGACTCGTTCAAATGTCAATCAACAACCATCATCGTCATCTTGCATCGGGAAAGACCCGGAGTGTGCTGTCATGATGTTGACAGCGTGATAGTTAGGATTAATGGCGTTCGGGTTGTGGTTGATCTTTATACCGTCGATTGCCCTTTGTAGCCATTCTTTAAAGCTAAAGCGGTCTTGTATAACATGATCGATAGACCGATGGTACAAGCAATACAACGGGTTGTAAGTCATGCCCACCTGTTTTGGATAGCGTGGTTTAGGTACCTTGGGGCCGCTATGCTACATGATTTGGTCGAACATATCATTGACCAATTTACGCCTGAAGATACATTGTTTTTTCATTGCCTTGATTTTTCACAAATGAGAAGGTAAGGCATTATACGCAAAATCCAAATGATGAAGCTGTTCAAGATTGGTGATGCTGATTGGGATATTCCCAAAGAAATCATTCTCTCAAATGTAGAATTCGTAGATATGTCAAGTTTCCAATCCATGTGGGCAATCTTCCTATGAATTTATTCCATGATAGATCGAGGTAATTCAGTGTTGTGCAGTCGCGCAGAAAAGATGGGAAATTACCAGATAACCTATTGTTAATCAAGATTAGGGATTTTATCCTTGTCGCTAGAAAACTTTGAGGAACTCCTCCCTCCAACGGATTGTTCCCAAGGTTGAAGGATACCAATTATAATAATTCGCCTATAGATCTGGGAATATGACCGAAGATTTATTTTTTTAACGAGAAGGTGGGAGTTCCATTGATCCATTAATAAATAGAGGAAAAGACAATCATATTTACAAGCGAAGGAGGGAGAGCCTCTAGCCTAAACTACCCTGGATCTGTTAGCGTCGAACTCCATAATAGCTGGTCAGCAGCTACGTCCCTTGCCATGAACATCGGTGGTTGAGAGGTTTGGTGAAAGATTCTAAGAAAGGTTTAGAAGATATAGAATAGAAAGGTTGGAGCTCCAAAGTTATTGGGGATGTGGAGAAATTCAAGGTCTCTTGGTAGCCATTTGACCACCTGTTTGATTTGAACTAAAATAAAGACGTGTCAATGACATTGTTTCCGCATTCGTTAGCAACTTACCAGCAATTTGATTGTTGACGATGGCCAAACACTTCGCCTTTGGAACTGTTGCCCAGAACCATTCTGGAATGGTATCTTTTATACCAGTATTTACCATGTAAAGTTCAAAGTTGGCCTGATCACGGGAAACCCGGCCCGGAAAAGCCTGGCCCGACCGGTGCATTCGGGCTGGGCTCGGGCCTCAATCCGAAGCCCAGTCGTCTGGCCGGGCTCAGGCCCGAGGTTTTTCGCAATTTAAGTCATGGCTGAACCGGCCAGCCGGGCTTTGGGCTGGGCTTTCAGGCTTCGGGCCAGGCTCGGGCCCGATTTTTTAGCCCGACGCACCGGGCTAGGCTAGGCTTAGGCCTGGTCCCGTGGGACCGGGCTTTTCCAATCCTGGCCCGAAGCTCGGCCCGGCCCAACATTTGATTAGGTCTAGTTCAAAGATACCCACTTGCGACTGGAGCCAGGTAAGAAAATGTGACCCATCTGGCAAAAATAAAAATTTGTAGATTTTTAGCCTCAAGGGCGGTAGCCATTGAGGAACAACCACGATCGTCAAGGAATTAAACGACAAATCTATCAGCCTCAAGCTTGTTAGATTTGCAAAGTGTTTTTCTGTGATGTTACCATCCAGGTGATTGTAGCTCAGGTCCAAATTTGTCAAATTTGTAAGTCTGCCTATCTCAGAAGGCACATGTCCGGTGAGGAGGTTCTGAGGAAGATGAAGGGATAATAAGGCCCAGTTCTTAACAGCTTAACGACTTATCTATGTTTTAAAAAGACATATGTTTTGAGTTTTTTGAGTCCGTTTTGTCGCTGTTTTGAAGGTGGGTCCTAACGTTTTAAAAGCAAGTCAAACGAAATGGATCCGAATCTCGAGACTACCTTGAGAAGCGCTTGAAATTCAGTCATTTCAGTCGTTCATCTGTTCAGCCGTTAAGATCAGCTCAAAAGAACAGGGCCTAAGCTGGATAATGTCCCCCATCGAGTTTAGCAGCATCCCGGTGATCTGGTTTCTAGATAGGTCGAGGGCAGGGATTTTTTGTTAGGTTTTGTGTCGGATATGTGTACAAATAGATTACATGGACTCTGCGTTGTAATAGGCAGGGTTGGTTTAAAGTTAGAGTCGGTCTCTAGCTAGGCCTCTACTATATAAAGGGAGGCAACCCTGGTGTAACCAATGTCAACGATTTCATAATAGTAGCATAGGCAAGAGTAGGTCAGCGGCCAGCATATGATCGTGACCTGTTCAGCCGATGTGCTGTGGTAATATGGATTGGGAAAGAGTGCCCATAATCAGAGCCTTGCAGATGTAGGCGAAAGCTGAACTGCGTTAACAAACATCGTGTCTCCTGGTGTCATTGATGATCTTGCATGGACGCATATCCTAACAACTGGTATCAGAGCTTAGTTGTCGAGTTTGGCCATGCGAAAGATCTAGGGGGAGATACGATGTTTATGCATACACGGGCGCCGCAGAAAACACCTCATCGGCGCAAGGTGGAGCATGGCGGCGATCGACGATTCGATCGGTGGTGTCGGACACTTTGGGCAGGAGGCTCGAACCATATTCGATGAGCTACCGTTGGCAGAGATCTACCAAGGCCAGGTGATCAAAGTAGCCGGCGAGGTCGGCAGGCGATGGCGATGGCGATGACCTCGGTGTTCGCTATCAGACCGGAAGGTGCAGATGAATGCCGGATAGATCGGAATGGCGGGAGCAGTGATGCAACCGGATGTTGCACAGGAGGCGCTGCATCACGACACTATAGGTGATGCTGCGGCGTGGATGCGGATAGTCAGGGTGCGGCATGTTTTATTGTGCACGGACGACGTGGTGCACAGTGGCCGGCTGGGAAACCTGCTCATGGGCTCAAAAGTTGGATCTGGAGGTGGAGGAATTTTTTCCTGGTGATTTTTGGGCGAACGGTATAGTTTTTCTGGTGGCGGCATGTAACAGCCTAGCTGTTATTTTAAGTTGAGCATGCATATCATAGTTGTGTTTATTGGTTTTATTGCGGTTCTTTTAAAAAAAAAATTCATGAAGTTGCATATAAGCACAAGGTAATCTGGTGGGAACATAGGACTTTAGACCTAGCCAGTAAGTATACCAATAAGCCAAGCCACTAGAATAGTGAGATACAGATCGGCTGAGCCTTGGCGAGCAGTTGCATAGCTCGCCGAGTACTTTTCTTAACTAGCCGAGTGAGTAGGCATCATGCCGAGTACTGCCGAGTGCTCCCTTGCACTCGCCGAGCTTCCCTAACTAGACCCGAGTGACGGGCGAGCAGGACACATAGCCTTCGAGCGAGCACAACGCGTGGTCACCAAGCGAGCAGGACATGTGGCCGCACGGCGAGCAGTCGGGCGACCACTCCCAACTGAACCTCACCAAGCTCGTAGGAGATTAACCAAGTAAGGAGAAGCCCGTGGAGATTTAGGAGGGCTATCTCTCAGATTAGACACTACTACAGTGACCTGAATCCAATTTGGTCCTATTATTCTTTTGTCCCGGACAAAGACCCGATGAATTTCCTCTCATTGGATGAAGTGGGCGGTGGAGCAAACAGCAAACCACGCGTCCCGAAGTGGTCTGCGTGCGGCGACCAGGTGGCGCGCGCCAGCACGGAGCAAGCCAAGTGGCAAGGAAATTCGTTCAGCTGCAGCATCCTCACTTTCCTTACCCATTTTCTCACCCAAAGCTTCTCATTTACATGTGGGACCTGGCCCCAGTTGTCACCCACACAAGGCAGCCCTATTTAAGGCCATAACCAGCCATCTTCCTCTTCCCTACACCTTCATTTCTACCCGTTCTTCCTGCTGCTCGAACTGAGACGGACAGCAGCAGTTCCTCCACTTCTCCACTCTCAAATCCACTTAAATACTTGGAGAGAGCTTGTGTATGTCAAGATTCAAGATCCCCGTCACCTGAGCTCCCCACACCTTCGAGGGCATGCACATGCACGAAGGATTTGGTGAGTTCCCTATCGTTTTTGTCACCTCCCATGTTCTGAACTTGCAGCAGCAAGAACTCATTCAGATTCTTCCTCTTGCTGCCATTTCTTGTATTCCCAAGCCTAGGGGAGTGTATTAGGAGCTTCCTCAATGCCTGAAGGAATCGATGAACGTTAAGAGAAGCCATGAGGAGGAAGGACGCAGCAGTAAGGACAGGACTCGTGCAACAGCAAGCCAAGGAGGAGAAAGTCACAGCCAAGCTTCGTCCTCTCTGATCTATCCATCCATTGGACGTCGGAATCTAAGCAAGGCATCCCTTGCTTGGTAAGAATCTTAGAACACCCCGTTTTCATGTTTTGCATCATCTAAGCCCATTCCTAAGTTCATCTTCAGCCAAACCGAAGCGTTAGTACAGCAGATCCAAACTACACCTTTTCAGCCTGTTCCTAGAAACAGTGGCCCGGTAAATAATTTCTATAAAATCAACCGTAGTTCGGATCGAAAAGTGTTCTACATGAAAGTTGTGAGCCAAGAAAGTTTCTAAAACTTTCATGTTGAGGGCGACCACAGCTGACCAGTTCTAATACCCAAGAAACTGCCCGCACTGAAAGACATATCTGCTGAGTGACCTACCCGAGTAGCCTAAAGCTTATCCCGAGTGATCTTTAGCACCCCAAATTCACATGACCGTATCTCCCTCATCTGAACTCGGATTTGGGTGATTCTTTTTGTAAAACTTGCATTAGCTAATGAACTTTCTGAATGTTATGTTGTCCCATTCATCTCTGTGTTTGGCATTTTGTTTGGATTTTATTTGATGTGCCTGTAATCGAAACGATAGGAAACGACGTTTCGGAGGAGCCCGGACTTGAGCAAGCTGATCTTTCTCTCAGCGACCAGCCACAAGGCACTTATTATTCCCCTCATCTGACTCAATCATGTTGAACTCTACTTACTTGCATTACTTTGATTATGTTCTATCAACGTTGCATGCTAGTTTCTATATGATATTTGATGGATAGAGGTAGTTATGTCCAACTAGTGGTCAGTTTATTAATAGGTTGATACATCCACTCCTTGATAGCCTAGGTGAATACTAATTATCTATGGTTGCATCACGAATGCTTAGACTTGCTTAGAGTCCACGTGGTTGAGAGCAATACTTGATTATGATATCTTGATGAAGTTTGGATGTGAGTATTTGGAGTTGTGCCGGAACGGGTGATAGGAGATGACGGGAGGAAAGATCCCGGTCATATAGCCCCGTTCGGGCGATTAAGGACCAGATCCCAGTCATATAGCTCCGTTTGGGCGATTAAGGACCGAACATGGTGCTATCATTTCGAACTACTATACGTACGACCACACGTGTTTATGGGGAGACTTAGCCGACTTTATGTGCGTGCTTGTATCGTTGGTGATCCTTGGGGCTATTGTTGTTTATTCGCTTGTGTTTTGTTGGTGGGGACCTCCCAGTCCATTGGACCACAACACGGCACGTGGAACATTAGGCTACAGACCGGGCGATCCAATGATCTGGCATGTACATCTAGAAGGCTTCGGCACGGCTTGCTATGTCGTGTGGGTAAAGTTGTACACCTCTGCAGAGTTATGAACTGTTCGAACAGCCGCGTCCCTGGGTTAGGGATGAAAGCTCGTTAAATCGAGACACTTTGGTTAGCATTTGGGTTCTGGGATGGGTATGGTTTTGGCTGGGCTATGTTTTCGAGCACTGGGTTGCTCATGGTGATCGGTCGGATGGAGACCGGGGACGGATAGAGTCCCGTTGATGTTATGGTCAGATAGAGACCATGGGCGGATAGAGCCCTGTGATTCGATCTTGATGGAATTGACAATGTTACACTTAATGTTGTTACTGTTGGGTCACAAGTCTTTACATGTTTTCTTAAATGCCATTTACAATCTATTTATGTCTGCGTCTTGCAAATGCCTTTATGATGAAATTGTCATGATAACCCTTCGTTTGATATCAATTATGCATGAATGAGGATATATGCTACATCCTAGTGCTGAATACCATCTGTACTTAAACCACAGTTGTTATTATTTCAGGTGATAGTGATCCCACGCTTGAGTACTACTATCAAGCGGGAAATGATGACGCTAGTGGGCACGGTGCCGAGTTCTAGCTTTTAGTCGGTTGCCCTTGGGTTGGGAGGCATACCACGCTGGCCTTTTGTTCTTTTAGTCCATGATCTACTGTTGTTTTTGTGAAACAAACTACTTATTCCGCTGCGAACACTCTGAACTATGTTAAACTTATTTGTATGGACAACAATTCATACCCTTTTGTAATATAAAGTTATGACCATTTGCCTATGTGTTGTGCTATCGATCCAAATGAAGATATGTGTGTGATGGTAGCTGATCTTGGGAGCCGTCACTGAGCACATATCCGGTACCCAAGTTTGCACTCGTTTTAATAGAGATTGCTTGTGCTGTGCAGTCGGATTGAGTGTTAACGTACTCGGCTCACCTCGGGTTGGCCCGTATGTTAGTATTCAATCGGTGCATGATGAAATCAAGCCATATCTCTAATAAGCCGAGTGAAAACTAAGGGGGTACTGACAGGGTTGGTATCAGAGCATAGGCTGACTGCAAGTTAGAACTTAGCATGGCCGCTAGCTAGATAGAAGATGTTTTGGATCCAAACTATTTTAACTATCAAATGAACTTGGAAAGGTGACTTGCTGATTTTTCTCCTCATCTATCTCAATCTTATTCCTATCTCTATATTGATTGGATTAATAAACTTGAATTTCTCTAATACCCCCCCTCCTTTCAACATTTTTAGATGACTCGGGGGCAATTCGTTTAGGCTACCCGGGCTGATGGAGTAGAGGGTTATCCGACCCTGCTTCGACAACTTCTTTGGAGGGCCAACTACACCTATGTTTCGGAGTATGCCATCTACGTCAGCCATCAAGGACCAGGCATGGAAGACTATGTTGCCATGGTGGATATCGTTGCAAGGAATGTGCCGAGTTGTGTGTCCTATAAGTTCTAGGCTAGGGTTACCACCATTCCTATGGTTGTTCAAGAGGTGACACGTGTTGCTATGTGCTATCTTCGTGGTGAGCATCGGGAATTTGCCTGAGCGCCATATACTTTCTTTCCACTGATAGACACCCACACCAACACCAACTATGTTGTAGAACCAGAATTAGAAGATACATCCACTATCCACTCCCTGATCGGTTTGGTTTGTACCCTTGATCATGCTCATGGTTGTCTTCTACATGAGCTTTGGACCGCTCGGGCTTGCCTTGGAGCGGTTCGAGAGCATCTTCACCGCCTAGATCAGATAGGACTTGCACCCCGAGAAGTATTGGGTCCCTCTGATCCTTCTCTTCATGGACCTACTCCACCTCAGTTTCAGTTTCCACATGTGGACGTCATTCGGCATCGTGCACCGAGTGACTATGAAGGCCTACCTATCCTCCTAGCTAGGTCCATATGTTAGTATTAGATCGGCGTCGTGCACCTCAGGTTGGTCCGTATGTTAGTATTCAATCGGTGCATGATGAAATCAAGCCATATCTCTAATAAGCAGAGTGAAAACTAAGGGGATACCGACACGACACGACGTACGTGGAGGCAGCTTGGGCTCGGCGCGGCCACGCGGCGGTGACGGACTGGAGTCCAGGAAGCAGGATGGACGTGCATGTACTCATGTATGTGCATGCATGTACGTGCATGTGCGTGTGCATGGCTTTGTGCGTTCATGTGAATGCATGGCCGTGACCAATGCTGGTCGTACAGGGCACACTGCTGTGCATGGTAGAGCTGGCGCGCTACCACGACCCAGGTGGAACTGGCACAGCGACGCGGCCCAGGAGTGGGCACGCGCACGCAACAGCCTAGGCTGGTGGGGAGCGGAGGCCGGCTCGGGGTTGGGCCCAACTGTGCGGGAGGAAGAGTACCAGGACGATTTTGGAAAAACAGAAGGAAAATTTGGAGGAGCTCAAATTCGACAAGGAAAAGAAGTCCTATTTTGACAAGATTTCCATGACGAAAATTGGGCTGCCTCGATCACCACTATAAAAGCAGGTCCAAGTGGGAGCCAAACTCAAAATCCAAAGCAATCAACGGAGGTTTTGTACGCAGATTTCGGAGAAGTTTTTTAAGGCGTGGGATTCCGAAGGAGCGAGGCGTTCTTGGAGGGCTGTTGGTGATCTGTTTAAGATGGCGAATGTGTCGTGTG
Organism: Raddia distichophylla; assembly: GCA_005191435.1. Lineage (NCBI taxonomy): Eukaryota > Viridiplantae > Streptophyta > Magnoliopsida > Poales > Poaceae > Raddia > Raddia distichophylla. Next base: position 1,522,254 of record SPJY01015826.1, read on the forward strand.
GCGATACATCCATCGACAAGCAATTGGCGTTAGTAGAATCGCAGGCCGGCAGGATGAAGCCGATAGGTACAAATTTTGGTATGGTGAGGTTTGACGGTACGGGAAACTTCAATTTATGGCAGACGAGGGTCCGGGATCTTCTGGTGTAGCAAGGGATTGTGGTGGCTCTTAAGACGAATAAACCAAAAAAGATGGAGGCCGGTGATTGGGAGGAGATGCGGTTGCTTGCAGTGGCAACCATATGCCTTTGTCTCTCAGATCAGATCATGTACGATGTCATGGAGTTGTCATCACCAAAGAAAATTTGAAACAAGCTGGCCAGTCAATTTATGTCCAAAACTCTGACCAGCAAGCCGTATCTGAAGTAGAAGTTGTATGGGCTAAAGATGCAACAGGGGTCGGATCTGTAAGCACAATTTGATGTTTTCAATAGATATGTTATGGTTCTATCACATCTAGATGTGACAATCGCTGATGAAGACAAGGCAATTATTCTTCTTTATTCGTTGCCTCTGTCCTTTGAGCATTTGGTCACGACGCTGACGTATGGCAAGAATAGCATCAAGACTGAGGATATTACTGCGGCGCTTATGTCTTATCAATTGAGGAAGAATAAAAAAATGCAGTGGAAAAACCTCGTTCTGTTGCTTTGTTAGTCTCAGGTGATCAAGGCGGTCATGGGCCGGAAAGAAGAACAAAAAAAATAACATGGCGGTGCGGTGTTTCAGATGCAATGAGTGGGACACATAAAGAGGGACTTTCCAGGTCCACCAAAGGGAGCAGACGCTAATGTGGCAATAGGCTCATGTAACTTCGAAAGCGATAGTGCTGAGGTTCTCCTGTTACATAGGGCTACCGTTGCAGGTGGAGCTACTAAGCGTGTTTTTGCAAGGTCGGCGTCATCTGTTTCAAAAGACGGTGAGTTTGAGGAGGACTTGTCAGGCGGCCCGTTGTAGGCTGTAAAAGAAGGAAGTAACCAGAGTCCGAGTACAAGTGTTCACGCAAGACGCTGGAACAACTGCAAGGTGGAGAAGACCATAGTCTCCAAGGTGGAGTTTGTTAGGTTTGTGTGTCGAATATGTGTACAAGTAGGTTACATGGACTCTGTGTTGTAATAGGCAGGGTTCGTTTAAAGTTAGAGTCGGACTCTAGTCAGACCTCCACTATATAAAGGAAGACAGCCCTGGTGTAACCAATGTCAACAACTTCATAATAGAAGCATAGGCAAGAGTAGGTCAGCGGCCGACATGTGGTCGTGACCTGGTCAGCTGGTGTGCTGCTGTATTATGAATTGGGGAGGAGCGCCCATAATCAGAGCCCCGCAGATGTAGGCGAAAGCTGAACTGTGTTACCAAACATCGTATCTCCTGGTGTCATTAATGATCTTGCATATCCTAACATCTTTGTATCGGTGAAATTTCACATAAATATCAGAAATCTTGAATTTTGTGGCCCGGGACAGAAAAGCCCATTTTGGACATATTTCGGCTAATATTTGTTCAAATTAAAGTTTTGACAATTTTTGGCAAACATTTGTTAAGATTCGGTCTTTTCTTGTTCTCATTCGACGGATTTCGTTCAATTTCTGAAATTCCCGAATTTTGGATTTAGATCTAGGAGGCAATTTTTGATGAGAACATGGTAAATAATCACCATAGTTTTGCGCATAAGTGCATAAGTGGAAGAGGGGAGTTTCACCTGAATGCATCTGAACAGTTCACTTTTAGGAATTTATGCACTATACTTTCTCCTCATTTGTGGTAGTAGGACTTGGGGAAGCTAGATCGAATAGTTACAAGTCAGGCAAGGCTATAGTGAAGCATCACATTTGTAGGCTATTTCTTTCTTTCCTACCGATGAAAAGTTGTTTATTTTGTTTAAGCTGTATAAATATACCAAAAATCATGGAAAAATTGGCAATGTTGTCAAATATATAGTACTTCTAAATTGAATTTTATTGTATTATTATGAGTTTTTTTTTGTTAAAAACATTAATTAACTGTTTGTACATTGTTTTATAACATATTTCTTCTGTCAAAAAAACTAGATTTAAAGTACTGCATATCCTGGAGTACCATGATTTTTAAATTTTTGTTTGGAAAATGTTTATATAGCTTAAATAAAAAGGCAGGTTTTTATGTATTGCAAAAAAAGAACAACCCACAAAATGCAATGAAACCTGGAGATCGATGTTTAAGTGATGGCGGTAGAAGGGAGATAACAGAAGAAGCTCTAGTGGGGACCCTTGCATGAACAAACAAGACTAGCATGTTGTCTATGCCCTTTGTACGGTTCTCATAGGTACAAACACAAGACAAAATATATTGCTTGGTTTTACAAGTACAACCAGAAGGTTTAAATACATTACATAAACTAAGCAACATTTCTTGACATAATTTCAAATGAAACAATATAGGTAAAGAAATGAAAGTTGCAGAAGGATGGCGCTAGGAAATAAAAACACAACTACTAGCTGAATCATCCAATATACCTTAACGTGTTCCTTCATGCCAATCTTGCACAACTGACAGCGACAAATACATAAACTTTATCATACACCTTGTCAAAACAGCGGAAATAAGCGATCCTCCATGTTTTGCTAAAGAGGATAGTGCAAAACACCACCCAGAGGCCAGCAATGAATCCTGATCCAACCCCAATATGAAAGTACAACATTTTGTCATTGACATGTGCAGGTGTTCTCTTGTGATCACCACCCCCCATGTTTGAAGCAATACTCCTCGAGCAACTCCTTTGGAGAGGAAGCCCACACAGACCGTTGTTGCCACTATACATATCTGGATTTTCTGCATAGAGGCTATCAAGTTGGGATCCTGATGGTATCCTTCCTGATAGGTTATTGTATGACAAGTCCAGGTAGCTCAAGTACGTTAAATTTGAGATGCTGGGTGGAATCTCACCACAAAGTTTATTCCTTGATAGGTCTAGGGATTCCAATGATTTCAAGGATCCAATCTTATCAGGAACTTTTTCTATCAGGAAATTTAATGACAAATTCAGATTTTTTATCAATGCAAGGGAAGTTATTTCTTCTGGAATTCCACCGGTTAAGCAATTCATTGAAAAGTCAATGCTCACCATATCTAGATGTTCAAGGCCATATTGAAGCTCTTGCCTCTTTGTGACGACAGATAAGTGATCGGGAGATGCAACAGAGTACCACCTCCCATCCAAGGCATCGAGAATTGGGTACTGAACATGGAAATTCGGATTGGCTATTGCCATTGCTGTTAATTTGGACAAACGCGAAGGTATAACACCCGACAATCTATTGCCCGCTAAATTCAGATGAAAAAGCTGTCCAAGATTGGTGATGTTGAATGGAATGTTCCCATCGAACAAATTCTGACTGAGCCCTAGAAATTGTAGTTCCATGAAGTCTCCAATCCACGTAGGCAATGTTCCAGAGAATTTGTTCAGTGATAGATCAAGGAATCCTAGCTGTGTGCAGCCACGCAGGAAAGCTGGGAACATGCCAGAGAAACTATTGTTCCTTAAAACAAGAGCATTTAATCCTGTCATCCTAAAGCATTGAGGGAACTCACCCTCAAAAAAATTGTTGGCTAAATCTAAGAAAATTAAATCTTGCATTTCACAAATAGAATCCGGAATATGACCCGACAAGTTATTTGAGGACAAAAATATAAGCCCGAGATTCGGACCTCCAAATTTTGATGGCAAGGGTCCAGACAGGGAATTCGCTGAGATGTCCAATCTCATGAGGTTTCTCGGCAATAGAGGTATTTGGCCGGTTATTTTGTTCGAACCTAGAATAAGCTCTTCCAATGACATGTTCTCCATAGCAGTTGGAAGCCCACCACTAATTTGATTGTTGGAGATGTCCAAATATGTAGCATTTGAGAATGTTTTAGAAAACCAATTTGGAAAATGGTCAGTTATACCTGTGCTTGATATGTGAACCTCATCAACATCCGCCAACCCTTGAAGCCATGTAGGAAACTTCGGACCCAAATGGCAAGATGAAAAGGTTGCAGTTACTAGTTTGAACGGCGGTAACCACTCAGGTCCTAACACAATCTTCAAGTTGTTATTGGACAAGTCTACGTCTTTCAGGCTCTGTAGACCAGAAAAATGTTCTTCTGTGATGACACCATCCAAGACGTTGGAGTGTAGGTACAGTGCAGACAAATTTGTGAGCATACCGATCTCAGAGGGTACATGCCCAGTGATGTGGTTGTAGGACAGATCAAGACTGACTAAGCTTATGAATCGCCCCATCTTAGCTGGTAGTGTTCCACTGATGTTATTTTGTCTCAAATACAATTCCTGCAGTTTGCTGGTCGACGAGCATTGCAGCAAACTATCTAGCAACTCGGTTATATTCCCAGACGAGAGGCTACTTTGAAGTCCTAGGAATTGCAGATTGCACAGGTTCCTCAGCAAGCTAGGAGACATGGTGCCCTTTCCATTTAGTGAATAATCAAAGAATTGGAGAGACGTCATAGCTGCTAATGCTTCTGGAATCTGACCAGATAAACCAGTGAATTCAAGGCCGAGGTACTTAAGGGTTGTGACCTGCCAAAACCAACAGGATGCGGACACATGATTAAACTTGTTCCCGGTGAGGTCGAGCTTTTTAAGTTCTGTGATGTTTAAGCGTGGGAGCGATTGGTTTGCACTCTGAAGTTGGCAGCCGATAAGACGAATGACTCTCAAAGAAGGGATCATGTTCACAACGTGAGCCCAATCGGATACCATACTGAGGTTTGTAGACGACAAATCGAGGTACCTTAACAATTGCAGACATGCTAACCATGATAAATCCGTTGAATCCATGTTTCTTCCAATGCACTTCACGTTCAATCCTGTACAGGAGAGGTCGAGATATTGCAGGCCGGAAAGATTACCGATGTGAGGTGGCAGGGTGCCAGTGAAGTTTATGCCTGAGAGGTTCAGATATCTCAAGCTCTTAAGGGAGCCCAAGAACACCGGAAGACGACCGTTGTGCCCCTCCAGAGAGTTGCAGCTGAGGTCGATGTGCTCCAGATGCTCCAGAGAGAGCAGGGAAGGAGAGATGTGGCCGACCAGAGCTGTGTCGTTTGAACAGGGGAACAGGCCTTCCAAGCCATGGATGCACGGGTTCGGTACAGGTCGGTGTCGGAGGCGGAGCGCGAGGACGCGGCCGGTGAGGTTGCTGCACCGGACGCCCCTCCACCGGCAGCAGTCGGAGCCCCGCCGCCACGACGCGAGGAGGCCGGCCGGGTCGCCGGTGATGCCCGCCTTGAAGGCCAGCAGCGCGTCCCTCTCGCGCGGCGCGCACGGGCCGGCGGCACCTGCGAGGGACAGCACGGTGGCTGCGACGAGGAGCACGAAGCAGCTGGTGGAGAGATGCATGGTGGAATATCGGTCGCCGACTCGCTGGATGGCTAGCCGATTAACTCGCTGCTACAGACTTAACAGTGTTGTTTAAATAGTTCCGCTTTGTAGCATCTCTGGTCTTCGGTAGCGTAGTCAAATACTAGTAATAGTTATCACAACAGTAGAATAAGGGTGTGTTTTGGTTGGGTGACGGTCTGACATGGCACAGGATGATTTTTTGTTTGGTTGAGAAAATAGAATCACTTCATTACGCATCTTTCCGTCACTCCGTAGTGCAACAAGGAGGCCGGCTCGATCCGACGTAAATAGGTAGGTTGGACTCGTCCCCGATGCCCCCACGCCCCGTCTCCTCCTCTCCTCTCACCACGCGCCGCCGCCTCGTCCTTCTCCCTCGTTGCCTGTCAGCCCACCGCCCCGCCAACTCCCAACATGCCGCATGGTTTTGGTTTAGTTCTTGTTCTTTTTTCTAAAATTCTGATAAGTTGTCCTCCTGTGGTTTGGTTTGCAAAAGGATATTCTGAGAAGATACGATTCGTGCAGGCAAATCACACCTCCATCTTGTTCAATCCCTCAACGTATGATGAGCTAAAATGAATTTGTCATTCTGAGTTCCAAATTATGCTGTTTGTCCATCGAAGTAGTTAAAAAGTATTATTATTTGAAGCTAGATAAAGTTAATGCAATGTATGATGCAATTCTAAAGATGTCCTACTATTGTGTATGTGTGATAGCCCGTGGGCCTTGGTCCTGGCCCAGCCCACCTAAGGGACATAAGAGGCAGGGGTGGGAGGGCACCGATGGGTTCCTTCACGGGAGACCTAGCCGCCGCCCCACCCTCTGTCCCTGCCGTCGCCGAGACGCCGCCATCCTCGAGCTGCCGCCGCGCCGTCGCCTTGCCGCCGTCCGGTGGCCGCGCCGCCGCGCCGTCGCCGCTCCGTAGCCGTGCCGCCGCCATCCCGCGCCGTGCTGCCGTCACCCAGCCGCGCCGCCGTCGCGCCACCGCCTTGTGGCCGCGCCGACGCCGCCGTGCCGCCCCTGTGGTCGTCGTTGCCGTATCTCCGTGCTGTGCAGCCGCTGTTACCGACGCCGTGTCCGCGTCGTCGCGCCTTACACGAGGTAACAGCTGCCGTACCCTTGTGTTGCCTTGACATAGGAGTTGGGGCTGTGGGAATAAGGAGAGGGAAGGGAGAGGAGGAAGAGGAATTGAGGCATGGGCAGCTTGGTTACGATGGTTAGAGATGGTGAAGAAATTAGGGTTCTGGTTATTGCAAGATTAGCAAGTAAAATTAGACAAGTTTCTCTTGTTATTACTTTGTCTTAGTCGATAACCATCGTGGGTTTTGAGTATTAGGTTGGAGGGATTAAATCTTAGTACATCAGTTATTGTGCAGCAGGTTTGGACGAGGTTTTGATCTATTTAGGGCGTGATTCAGATCTTGGTCATATGAAAGAAATTGTGCGTCTAGATCTTAGCTCCGTTTCGAGTACAAGAGCTCGAGAATCGGATAAGCGGATTGGGAGTTATGTTGATTTTAGTGTTGCTGTCCAGAACATTACTTTTCCGATTTTCCACTTCGTATAATGTATGCTATACGAAGTTATTACGAAACTGTGGCCCAGTAGTGGACTGTGTGTCAGCCTGCTTGGGCACTTGCTATTTGATCGTGGCCCTCTTGTTGGAGCCAAACATAGCACCCCGGGTTAACCCTTTTGGACGAAGCGAGGCCGAAAAGTCTAAGTGGATGCTATGCATGCGTGGGCCAGCCCCGTAGGTGGGTTAGGCTCTAAGCGATTTTAGGTCAGGGTGTTACAGATGGAATTAGAGCATCAACCCTCGTTGTGCGGCAGATCGTGTGGGCTTAGTTGCGCGAGCATATTGTGCATGGCTTGTGTGGGCCCAGAGTGGTTACACGGCATGGCATATGTATCAGCATTAGACGCACGGCCGTATACCGAGGGGGATCCTGGACATTTGCCGCTTAGGCGGTGTGCTGACAAGGGCGTCAGCCCATTAAGGGTGGGTGAGTGTAATACTTTGGCCTGATGTGTTGTTAGGCGCATGCATGTGGCCCATGTGGATGTGATGGTGGGATTAGTCCCATATTGCTAGTTGTGAAAGAGTTATAGTAGCATATAATGTCTGTTGGAGCCAAATATAGCACCCCGGGTTAACCCTTTTGAACGAAACGAGGCCGAAAAGTCTAAGTGGGTGCTATGCATGCGTGGGCCAGCCCCGTAGGTGGGTTAAGCTCTAAGCGATTTTGGACCATGGTGTTACAGCACCGAGGTCATTTCCCGTGTAATTCTTTGTCCTGTTGTACTTTATCTCTACGATAAATTTAGGGGCATGGCCTTCTTGAAGGGATCTAAGGCCAGGAGGAGATAAATTAGCTACAAATTTTAAGTCTTTTTGGTTTTTGTTTGAGCAATTAGGCAAGTTGATGACCCAAGCTAGCTAGTTGGAGACCTAAGCAAGCGACTACTAGGCAAGGCACGAGCACATGCACATGTAATCAAGTAGAATAGCAATGTGGGAAAGTAAGTATGAAGGTAGAAGAGGCACAACCGAGTTTTTTTTCTGAGGTTCGAAGACGAACTCTTACTCCCCGTTGACGCTAGCTATCGACACACGAAAGTCGGGTCCCTCTTGACCCTATGCCTTGCTCCACTCGTGGCAGCTCTTGCACCGACACACAGCAAGGTGAGCTCCAAACCTCTCATAAGGTAGCGAGCACCCCCACAAGTGGTGAGCTCTCACACCCCGGCATTGACACACGGCACCGACCACCGACACGCGGTGGATTTCACCCGACACATCGTAACGACTTCGACACACGGAGAAAGACAAGCCGTTAAGCTGAAAAGAACATGGCCTAAAGTGTCGATCTGTTACATCTGGTGCGCGCCGGTTATAAATAAATTGAAGGATATATTAGTGGTATACGGCCCCACTCTGTTGAGCCTATCTTAACATTTATCTCAACATCTTGGAGTATTTTACTGGTAAATGCATGGGTTACAGGTAGATGTCAACACAATAGTCAGGAGATTAAAAGCAAATAAGAAAAAAAAATAAGCTGAAAAGAAGGACACCAAAATACCACAAGTTTTGGAGTACTCTCTTCGTTTTTATGTAAGGCATGTAGTTTGAATGATTCTTTTTAGAAAATATAATGTGTGTTTGTGAATTTTTTTTTTGCCTACCTTTATTTATTGCACAAATTTCTCTCATTATTTTATGAACAACCCCCTCACATTATATTCTCTCATATTTCCAAAATATTTATAACATGGGAAGAATGGTCATTTTCTCTAAACTTTCTCTTGAATTCACAACTTTCTTAATATACACGCCAATTCAAAATACACCTTACATAAAAAATTGGAGGGAGTACTAGATTAGCTATTGCTATACAACCACGCTACCGGGTTAGTCCGAGATTGTTAATTTGTGCATAAGTCATGGGCGAAGAACAAAAGCGATTCACAAGATAGATTTAACACAGATGTAGAAGAGGAAAAACTTTATTGCATCTTGATCTCTCTTTACAATAGATGAATTCATCTCCTATTTATACCGTACTGCGTAGGGTTCGACTAGTCCATATGTGGGCGTCGTCCCTTGCGCCGGCACATAGACCAAGACCGACCAGCGTAGAGTGGTGGTTCCCTAACACACCCCTTGGATCTTGCCACAGCATGCATATGTCACAAAAATTTCATAAAAACCAAATGAGAAAAATTTTAGAGAAAAAGTACATAGCAAACACTTGGTGTGTGAATGGATTTGCCACATTAAAACAAGAAGTGAGAAACTTTTGTGAAAACCCACTTAAGGAAAAAAAAAAAGTACATATCCATCCAACATTTTTCTTCTTCATCGTTCATTCATCCATTATTCTAGTTGGATACTCAAATTCCATGTTCTAGATTCAATTCATAGTATGTGAAGTTTCTTCCACTGAATTTTGCATTTCTTTAAGTCTTCTCATTCTAACATCTTTGCCACATCATTCAAAGGTAGATGAAGAAAGTAACTTTATTAAATAGGTCTGTGAGATTCACATGACATAGTGTGTTGTATTAATTTTATTTATCTTATGTATCTCATAAGCATAAAAATACTCGCGGTTTATATGTTTAATTAGTCAAGTGTCAGGGATTGAATTTTGCCTCCCCGAACAATGAAACTAGCAACGAATCTTCCTACTGTCACAACTTTGATTGATGTTGATCATTCTAATATGTTATTGGTTAAGTTCGATGAGACACAAAGAGACAATAATGTAGACATGTTTCGGCAACTTCATCTTGAACAGCGGGGTGACTGGAACAATGAGTTCTTCTAAAAGGCTCTTTTGTTTTTTATTTAGACACTTTGAAAATACATGCTAATATTTTGTCGTTGGTTAGGTGCTTTGATGTAAAAGGAATAATCTCATCTCAATAAACTTTTATTCTGTTCGAAAAAAAAATTGTAACGGGCTAGGGCATATGCATGGCGTGGGCAGGGTTGAGCACGATGAGAACGGTCGTCAGCAAGATCCATGCGAGACCATCTCGCGCCTTGTAGAGCTTGAGACGTGACCACTTGGTGACGACGTCTATTTCCTAATATTGATAAATAAGATATTATTAATTTATTTTGAAATAAAAAAACATGGCTACCAAATGGATCGTCTCTGGCCTCTAGACTAGTGTAGGTCCACACTGTAGCCTATCCAATTTTTTCACCTAAAGCTTAGACCAGCCCATCTTTTAACTATGCTAGTTTCTAGGCGTGTCAACGGATCGGATATAGATTAGATAGTGATCAATCATAAAACGAATATGGATCAGATTTAAATATTTATGTTTTTGAATACAATATTTAAATATTATCCGATATGGATATTTTTGGATTTGGATACAGATATCCCTCATGCACAATCAATTTAATCACTATAATATATTATTTTCACTCAAAAAACTATGATTTACATTACATTATAAATATACATCCAACTAATTTCGTTGTTCTCGCAAATAGTGCATAAAATAACATTTTCTGATGAAAACACAAACTATGTTGATATGTCGGACAATTCAGATAATTGCTTAGGATAGGGATGCAAATATAGATAGTGGGATAAATGTAAAGATACAGATATGAATTCCAGCAATTAGGTTTGACATATATGAATTCGTATAATTGAATTGAGGTATAGATTTGGACGATGGATAATTTGGATGATTTTGACACCCTTCTAGCTTCAATCGGTCCTTAGACAAGTAACTTGGCCAATTTTTATCTGGGCCTGTCAATCACATCTTTTAACTAGGGCAGTTTTAATAGGCCTTAGATCAATCCATCTCATGACCCATGAGTTGTGGTATTTTTTTTAACATTTTATATTTATATTTTAAATAAAATAAAAAAATATTTATTTAATTTAATTTAATAAATAGCCTCTTGTTGCCAGCTGAGTATTTCCCGCCCTATCGGTTGACGGGAAATTGATTTCCCACCCTTTTAGCTGGCGGCCTATAGCCGCACCCATGGGCGGCAGAACCCGCCATTCCAATTGATGGATTTTAAGTTGCTGCCACTTGTAACGTTGGGATTCGTTCGACTGGATTAAAAAATCCTCCAGTTGGAACATCGGGATTTGGAGGCGGGGAAATCCCGTCGTTCCAACTAGCAGGATTTGTTGTATATTAAGTGCGTGCATTGGCTGGCTTGGCCACTGTGGCCATTTGCTTTGCATAGAGAAGAGAGAGTGTGGGAAAAAGGTAGGGAGGGAGGGGAGGATAAAAAAGGAAGAGAGAGGGAGAGAAGGAGAGGAGAGAGGAAGAGGGAGAGGGAGTGGGAGAGGAAGAGGAAGAGGAAGAGGGAGAGGGAGTGGGAGAGGAGGAGGATTGTCTTCCACAGCAAACTTCCACGGGCAGACTTCGAGATACTATTTTTTTTTTAAAAAATAAAATTTTGAAAACATGGTAAGATAGCAAGTATAGAATGTTTAGTCATAACTAGTTAGTATTAGTGTGTTACTTGTATGGTAACGTAGTGTATAGTTACTAGTACTGCCACTCAATTAGTATCAACGTGATTTGTAGGGTAGATCTGGGATATAACTATACTTGTAGTGGAATTTATAGTGTACATATGATGTAGATATGTGTGAGTTATTTGTACAGGTCTTTGAGTGTGAGGCAGATTGTGCAAGAAAGTGCGAGAGGGCTGCTAGAGCGAGGGTAGCAGGACCCTAAGCTTTTGAGAAGGGAAAGTACCCGCGGTGCACCCAGCAGATCGATTGTAGGAGAGTTCAAATATGTTTTAATTTTTCTAAGATATGTTAGTTTAGATATAGTGCACTACTAGAGTAGATTGTTATGTGCATTGTATATGCCATTGTTTAGCTGCACTGTGTAATGCGCTTGTTCGTATAACGTAATGAAAAACTATGATGTAATTATGATAATTTACCTATTTTGCAATTATGTAATGCCTTATGGTGGCCAAACTGCCTAATACACCAATAAACATCCTACGAAGAACTTATTGTCATACACCTTATTGATTTTTTAGGTATTTTTTGGCCAAGGTAGGTAATTTTTTTCACGTAAGTAAAACCTACTGACCATAATAAAGGCAACTCATTATGATTTATTACCATGAAACTGTTTTACAATTTTTTATTTAGGTTGACGAGGACAAACGACTTAACGTAACAATAACATCGTATGGAGAACTCGGGGTAACACACATCGCTATAATTTTTTTGAGAAGGCGGCTAATTTTTTCACGTACGTCAAAGACGCCAACTACGTATGACAAAATCACACACTCTTCGCTTCAAACTTGAAAACTACTTGGCAAATTGCAGTCTAAATGACGATCACAATATCCTTCATTGTGCATGAGCATAAGACTAGGATTTTTTTATCGCCTTATTTCCCACTAATATGAAAGGTGATTTTTCCATCATCGATCTTTTCCGCCATTTCATACGGTGGAGTTCAATCAATGATATTTCTCAATTCTCACCGACCTGTCCGACGGGATTACGGTGGGTTTTATACCCACCAAGCAGAAATGAGAGATTGCGACAGAATTGTATACCTGTCGGACAGAATGATGTGTTTTGGCTCGTTCATTTTTCCCTCCGTTTTAAAATATGGCGGAGGCTATTTATTTAATTTAAATAATAAACATTTATTTATTTAAATCAGAAAAAATAAATATAAAATGTTAAAAAATTCTGAGTCGTGACTAGGCTACTTAGTAGGCCCAAATAGGCAAATAATAATCACCAATTTTGTCGTGTAATTCAGTCCTTCCATGGCCCATAGAAACCAGCTACGTGGCTACATTGCTGCCGCCCACCGAAGAGAGGAAGTAAAGAAAGGTCTCACTGAATTGTCCTCTTGCCTTTTATGTTCGTCGCGCTGAATTGTCCTCTTGCCTCCGTTCCGCCGGCGAGGAGAGGAGGAGGAGGAGGAGGTGCGCTGCACGTGAGGCTCAGGCGAGTGGAGATTGGAGAATGGCGAGCTCGCAGTGCTGCGCGAACCCGCCGACGCTGGACCCCGCCGGCGGCGAGGGCAAGGTCGTCGACAGCTTCGGCGGGGCCAGGGCCTACGTCGCCGGCGCCGCCGAGTCGAAGGCCGCTGTCGTCCTCGTCTCCGACGTCTTCGGTAACTCCTCTTGACTTCGTCTCGCTGCTACCTCCTCCCCAATCCTATTCGCCGGGCACTGCGGCGAGTTGTAACGGCTATCTCCGTCTCCCCCCTGCAGGGTTCGACGCGCCGAATCTGAGGTGTACATCGGTTTCGTTTCTCCCCACCGATACCTCCTGGGTTTAGCGAAGACTATTACGGCGCGGCGAATTGCCATTTTCGGTTGCGACATCCATGGCTAGTGGGGATCATGTTGCCGTGGAAGTGATTGTGATTATTGTTCCCTGCTGCTGTTGTCTAGCTGTGCATGCTCTATTTGGGTTTAGAATTTGCGCTAATAGGGAACTCAAACTCGTCATGGCTTTGTGCTGTCTGCTGAACCGCAGACTGATACAGGCTGATAGGATACGTTTACGCTTTAATTGGATATGTTGCTGTTCATGTATGCTTTGGTTTTTTAGAAATTTATATAATTCTATCAGTGCATCTTGGGGCTAACCGCGGCACATGAACCGATCGGGAGGATTGCAGATGTTGCTGTGGTCGTTCATGTATGCTTTTTTTTAGAAATTTATATAATTCTATCAGTGCATCTTGGGGCTGACCGCGGCACATAAACCGATCGGGAGGATTGCAGATGTTGCTGTGGTCGGATTACATAACATAGTTGTTAATAGTTATGTCACCTGTGACCTATGGATTGATTATATGTAATCGCTTATCTCATGAAGGAAGGTTGCTGACAAAGTTGCATCATCTGGATACTTTGTCGTGGTGCCGGATTTCTTACATGGGGATCCTTATGTACCTGACAATGCTGAGAGACCGATACCAGTGTGGATAAAAGAGCATGGCCCGGTTTGTTATCCCTAAACACTTCTTTTGTTTTTTTGTAAGAATTCGTTCTCCATGTTTCAGTTTATGCTTAAGCCTATCCATTTGGATATTTATCCAGTTTCCATCTCATGACATTGCTAGCTTTAGCACTTTTGATTCAGAATGTGTTCGCTAAATCTAAGAACATGTAAAAAGGAATATGAGATGAGACGATGCATCATGTTAATATAAATTTTGAGTAATTGCTGTTAGTGGTAAATATATTATATATAATTTCTGGTACCAATTCCAGCTGATGCAGATGCTAACCTCCTTGTAAAACATGCCTGCTTCAGAAATGTTCTTTAGTTTAAATAGGTTTACATAAGATATCTTTGAATACCCAATCTACTCTTTTTTTATACTTTATTATCTTCATGGTATATTCATATTTTCGAGGAAAAGAATAATTTGAAAAAGACTCGTCCAACATTGGTCATCTTTCAATTCTTTCTTATTTTGTCGACAAATTTATGGAAACAAAATTAAAATGTTCCTTTTTACAGGAAAAAGCATCTGAAGAGGCAAAATCAGTTATTGCTGCTCTAAAGGCAAAAGGAGCATCTAGTATTGGGGCTGCAGGTTATTGCTGGGGTGGTAAGTAGTCTATTGTGGTCACCTGAACTGAAAATTTGAAGGTCCAGTCTGCTTATCATCATGTTGCTTCTCTCCACATATCAGCGAAGGTGGTTGTAGAGTTAGCGAAAGCTCAAGAGATCCAGGCAGCCGTATTGTTGCACCCTGGCTTTGTTACTGTTGATGATATCAAAGGTCAAATATCTTCCTTGAGAATTTTACAGATGCACTAGTGTTGTTCTATTTCAAATTATTTGAATTCTTACTCTATGATATGTGGTATCATATCAGAGGTTAAATGCCCAATCGCTATACTTGGAGCTGAAATTGATCAGGCGTCCCCACCGGAATTAGTCAAGCAGTTTGAGCAGGTTCTTTCTTCTAACTCAGGGGTAAGTTATAACTGGAGCAATACAGATTGTATGCCCATTATTTGAGTTAAATTAATTCATATATAAGTAATGCTAAACTAAGTTATGTCATGCTCGAAACTGTCCTAGTATCAAACTGTCTCATTAGAGTACAGTTTTCAGTTTGTTTAACCCAGAATCAGATATTTCTTCCTGAATTGTGTCATTAGCTTTTTGGCATTGAACCTATCAAGCATTTTGTAATTAAAAGGCACCCAACATTTAGGGCAAGAAATCAAACTTTACATTATAAGCCTCTACTTTTGTCACTTTAGACTTGTAAGCTAGTATTATTGTGCAGTTGAATTCTATTTTATTAGGGAAATGGGAAAATACTTTTTCTACCTTATATTCACCAGAACTTGTAAAAGAGAAAGTATTATGTGCAAAAAGGAAAGATGCATAATAAAAAGCCATAAAATACAGCAGAAGATATATAAATTGGAGAGAATATGGTGTCTGTAGGAACTTATTGCTGAACTGAACTTAAACCTTTTTATGGAGTATTTGATCCTGATATTTTTGGGCCTACAGATTGGTCACTTCGTCAAGATCTTCCCTGGGGTCGCACATGGATGGACCGTGAGATACAAAAACGACGATGCATCTGCTGTCAAGAGTGCTGAGGAAGCCCTGGTGGACATGACCAACTGGTTTGATAAGAACCTGAAGTAGCAGCCCTCCTCACGATTAGGGCCGGCCCTACAATTTGGAGGCCCCGGTGCGAAAATATAACAAAGTTGCAAGTAGACATCAAAATACAGTATTATAATAGAGAAAATTCAAAATTATGCACTTCTTTTTTAGTACTACCTCCATTCTAAAATATAAGGTAGAAAATTATAGAGATATACTTACTATATTAGGCTATTTGAAGGATGTGAGTTCAATTTAGAGGCCTTACTAGTTTGGGGGCCCTGTGCGGTCGCATAGCCCGCACATGCCCTGGGCCGGCCCTGCTCACGATAGGCTCTTGTTACTGCTTATCAGTCATCAGCTCGTCATGTATCCATCCTGGGTTTATGTTATGGTATTTGGTATAGAGCCTGCATCTTCGTTTGGGCAGGCGTCTCAGTTGGCCTTGTGACAGTTTGTAAATGCTTTACTTATTTCGGAACTTGCTTGCGAGGACCTGCTTGTGATGAACACTGATATATTTCACTGTAATAAAATGTGACCCATCTGCAGTTTGGAGAGCTGATATGCTTGCCTCTTATAGTGCCATACCTTTGCTAGTTTCAGCCATACATGAATCACTAAACAAGGTCCTGTTTGATTTAGCTTAAATCAGACTAATAGTATGTTCAAAGTGGATGATCTGAATGAATAAACTGGTTTAGTTGAAGCTAGCTGTGTGGAGACTAAATGGATAAACTGGTCGGCTGAGTTTAAGCTGCTTTGAAAATGCTGTAAAATGCATTGCTTAGAGAGCTTTTAAAATGTACTGCTTAGAGGGCTTTTGAAAAGCGGTTTGAAAAGGTTAAAAAATATATTAATAAATTCATAGAGAAGAACCACCGCAAGCCTCTCAAAATGACTACAAAGTGTTACAACACATGTATTTTATAAAATAATAATAAATTTTCAAGCCTTAGATTTTAATTTAATTTGGGCCGAATCAAACAGGACCAACCCTTAGGAGTCCAAGTAGAATTCTACTGGATCAAGGGGAAAATAGATGATAGTCTAGCACAATAGCCAATGAAGACTCTGTGATAGCCCGTTGGGCCTCGTCCTGGCCCAGCCCGCTTAAGGGGATTAAGAGGCAGTGGGGGGAGGGAACCCGACGGTTCCTCCCCAGGACAAACCGTCGCCGCCTCCTGTCCTCTCCCTCAACCCTGCCGAGCCGCCGCCGTCCTCCTGTCCTCCCGCCCCATCTTCACCGCCGTGCGCCGCCATCTCGCCGCCGGGCCACTGCCGCCGTCCAGGGGTCGTCGCCGTCCTGTGGCCGCGCCGTCGTCACCGGTCCACCAACCAGGGTCGCTGCCGCCTAGAAGGTACTGCTCGTAGTGATTTAGTAGATGATGGGGTAGATGGGGAAAAGAGGTAGGGGAACTAGGCTTGATAATTGATTCCAATGGTGCAATTAGATGAGTTCTCCTAGGTTTTCCTCGCTCTAGATGGTGGATTTCGTGGATTAGTGAGGATTAATGGATGGAATTATAGCCGTAGAAGAGAAATCTAGAATGCAGCAGGCTCGGGCGAGGTTTTCATCTATCTATGATTCGATTCAAGGTTTGGTCCTATGAAAGAATTTGTGCGTCTATGTTCTAACTTCGTTTCGAGTACAAGAATGCTGAAAGCAGACAAGCGGTTTGGGAGATACGTCGATTTTAGTGCTGCTGTCCAGAACATTACTTTTTCGATTTGAAGGGTTAGTTTGGAGTGGAGGGATCGTCGGTTTGGTGTAGTTTGTATATATATATCTTGTCCTCTTAGGCACCGTTGTATTGAGAATCATTATTTTATAATGTAGGTGTTGATGCAGGATCAATTCCGTCTACGCATCCCAATTCTCGCGGCTAAAGGCAAGTATATGTTGGAACATGTTGCTTATTGAGTGTAGACTGCCTGTAGAATTATTGTTTTGTCTTTGATATCGATTGGTGGTTGTTTCTAACAGCTATATGATGCTTACTTGAGTAATTTGGTTTTTTTACTGGTATATGGTGAAGTTGTATGAGAGTTGAATGACACTGGAGGCCTTATTGCATCATATCTGCATATGAGCCAGGTCGGTGAGAAAGTCACTTTTGACTAGTCCGGTGAGGTCGGTGAGAAAGTCAAAAGTGGCTAGTCTGGAGTGCTCTGAAGTATAAGGTGTCACATCGACGGGTGTGCATTTAGCTATACCGGTATAAGCTTAATGAAGACATGTGCATGTGCATTGCGTTGCATGAGCAGTGGATTGTGTGGGTTGTTGGTACGAGTTGATATGGATGGATTTCTCATTGTTATTTTATTGTTGTCCTGGATGTTTATACATATATTTTGCTGAGTATTCTTCGATACTCACTCTTGCTTTAATTTGGTTTTTAGGTGATCATTGAAGGCGGCATGCATGGGGAGGGCTTAGTACCATATTCCGACACGAGCACACATTACTATCAACCTTAGCTTGCTATTTAGATTTAATCACAACTATAACTTAGAATCTTTTGTGAACTGGAGTTCTTGGCTACATGGTTTATTCTGTGAACTCTTGTGTAGTTAACTACTGAGTCGTCATGGTTACTGTCGTCGTTATCTTGGTGAATGTTATTTGTTTATTTCTTGAAGTTTATTATTATGTTTTGTCTCTATGTCATGGATCTAGAGAAAATAGGCCGAAATTTTATAGATTTTATAAAGTTAGTAGCATTCTAGGTTCAAAAGAAGTTGGGGTGTTACGGACGCCTTGCTCTTTTCCTGTCGTTTTCAGTAGCAAGTAGCAACACTGCAAGTCTGCAACCGTTCACTTCGCCCTGGCTGGGTTGGTCCTGCCATCCCCCAGGCCCAGCTGCGGCGTTGCTGCCGACGAGCAGAGCTCAGCTCACTTACTCAGAATCAAAATAGCGTCACCGGTGAGGTCACGCCGCCGCATAAACAATTGACGGCCGGCACAACATCGATTTCTGAAGGCGCGGGGGCGGCGCAGGTGAAGACGGCGGGGCCGGCGCGGTTGGGGAAAGTGTGAGAGCGAGCGAGCGACATGGACCTGAGCCGAGCCGTCGACCGGCGTGTGGGATCGCCTGGGAGCTGAGTCGGGAGCGGCGTTCGTTGGATGGAGAAGACACCCACGTGGCACAAATAGGGGTCGGGTATGCATAGCCGCGCGCTTGCATCCCGGCCCCACCAAATTTTTTTCCCACAAGCGCTACTGCGACATCTTCGGCATCGCGTACGTAGAGTTGGCCAGATGGGCCGGCACCAAAAGGTCCAACCGGCCTGGCTCGGCCCATGAACTTGGGCTGAGCCTTTGGTCCATCGGGCCGACCCGATTCCATCCATATAGTGATGGGTCTGCACGGTTCATTTTTGCTCCAGTTGGGTTTGCTGCTGTAGCCTATTTATTTTACTAAACATATTCATTTCTACATGCAATGGGCACGTCCAGTAGACCGCCTGAGCTCAGCCTGCATCAGGGATACGGTCGCCTTGGTCCAAACAATGTTGTTTCGATTCCACCCCTGCCAGGTGGCTAATGCGAGGGCACCCGTAATACTCCGTCCCGATGTGTTGTGAGGCCCATGTGGCCCATGTCGATGTGATGGTGAGATTAGTCTCATATTGCTAGTTGAGAAAGAGTTATAATAGCATATAATGTCTGTTGGAGCCAAACATAGCACCCCGGGTTAACCTTTTGGACGAAACGAGACCGAAAAGTCTAAGTGGGTGCTATGCATGTGTGGGCCAGCCACGTAGGTGGGTTAGGTTCTAAGCGATTTTGGACCAGGGTGTTACAGATGGTATTAGAGTATCAACCCTCGTTGTGCAGCAGATCACGTGGGCTTAGTTGCGTGAGCATATTGCGCATGGCTTGTGTGGGCCCAGAGTGGTCACACGGCATGGCATATGTATCGGCACTAGACGCATGGCCGTATACCGAGGGGGATCATGGACATTTGTCGCTTAGGCGGTGTGCTGACGAGGGCGTCAGCCCATTAAGGGTGGGTGAGTGTAATACTCCGGCCCGATGTGTTGTGAGGCCCATGTGGATGTGATGGTGGGATCAGTCTCATATTGCTAGTTGAGAAAGAGTGATAGTAGCATATAATGCCTGTTGGAACCAAACATAGCACCCTGGGTTAACCCTTTTGGACGAAGCGAGGCCGAAAAGTCTAAGTGGGTGCTATGCATGCGTGGACCAGCCCCGTAGGTGGGCTAGGCTTTAGCGATTTTGGGCCAGGGTGTTACAGCATCGGGGTCATTTCCTGTGTAATTCTTTGTCCTGTTGTACTTTATCTCTGATATAAATTTAGGGACATGGCCTCCTTGAAGGGATCTAAGGCCAGGAGGAGGTGAATTGGCTACAAATTTTAAGTCTTTTTGGTTTTTGTTTAAGCAATTAGGCAAGTTGATGACCCAAGCTAGCTAGTTGGAGACCTAAGCAAGCGACTACTAGGCAAGGCACGAGCACATGCACATGTAATCAAGTAGAATAGCAATGTGGGAATGTAAGTATGAAGGTAGAAGAGGCACAACTAAGTTTTTTCTGAGGTTCGAAGACGAACTCTTACTCCCCGTTGAGGCTAGCTATTGACACACGAAAGCCGGGTCCCTCTCGACCCTATGCCTTGATCCACTCATGGCAGCTCTTGCACCGACACACAGCAAGATGAGCTCCAAACCTCTCATAAGGTAGCGAGCGCTCCCACAAGTGGTGAGCTCTCACACCCCGGCACCGACACACGGCACCGACCACCGACACACGGTGGATTTCACCCGACACATGGTAACGACTCCGACACACGGAGAAAGACAAGCCGTTAAGCTGAAAAGAACATGGCCTAAAGTGTCGATCTGTTACATCTGGTGCGCGCCGGTTATAAATAAATTGAAGGATATATTAGGGGCATACGGCCCCACTCTGTTGAGCCTATCTTAACATTTATCTCAACATCTTGGAGTATTTTACTGGTAAATGCATGGGTTACATGTAGATGTCAACACAATAGTCAAGAGATTAAAAGCAAATAAGAAAAAAAATAAGCTGAAAAGAAGGACACCAAAATAACACAAGTTTTGGAGTACTCTCTTCGTTTTTTTATGTAAGGCATGTAGTTTGAATGATCCTGTTTAGAAAATATAATGTGTGTTTGTGAACTTATTTATTTTTTCTTGCCTACATTTATTTATTGCACAGTTTTCTCTCATTATTTGTAATTCTTTGTCCGGTTGTACTTTATCTCTGCTATAAATTTAGGGGCATGGCTTCCTTGAAGGGTTCTAAGGCTAGGAGGAGGTGAATTGGATACAAATTTTAAGTCTTTTTGGTTTTTGTTTGAGCAATTAGGCAAGTTGATGACCCAAGCTAGCTAGTTGGAGACCTAAGCAAGCGACTACTAGGCAAGGCACGAGCACATGCACATGTAATCAAGTAGAATAGCAATGTGGGAAAGTAAGTATGAAGCTAAAAGAGGCACAACCGAGTTTTTTCTGAGGTTCGAAGACGAACTCTTACTCCTCGTTGAGGCTAGCTATCGACACACGAAAGTCGGGTCCCTCTCGACCCTATGCCTTGATCCACTCGTGGCAGCTCTTGCACCGACACACAACAAGGTGAGCTCCAAACCTCTCATAAGGTAGCGAGCGCTCCCACAAGTGGTGAGCTCTCACACCCCGGCACCGACACACGGCACCGACCACCGACATGAGGTAGATTTCACCTGACACATGGTAACAACTCCGACACACGGAGAAAGACAAGCCCGTTAAGCTGAAAAGAACATGGCCTAAAGTGTCGATCTGTTACATCTGGTGCGCGCCAGTTATAAATAAATTGAAGGATATATTAGTGGTATACGGCCCCACTCTGTTGAGCCTATCTTAACATTTATCTCAACATCTTGGAGTATTTTACTAGTAAATGCATGGGTTACATGTAGATGTCAACACAATAGTCAAGAGATTAAAAGCAAATAAGAAAAAAAATAAGCTGAAAAGAAGGACACCAAAATAACACAAGTTTTGGAGTACTCTCTTCGTTTTTTTATGTAAGGCATGTAGTTTGAATGATCCTGTTTAGAAAATATAATGTGTGTTTGCGAATTTATTTATTTTTTCTTGCCTACCTTTATTTATTGCACAATTTTCTCTCATTATTTTATGAACAAGCCCCCTTACATTATATTATCTCTTATATTTCCAAAATATTTATAACATGGGAAGAATGGTCATTTTCTCTAAACTTTCTCTTGAATTCACAACTTTCTTAATATACACGCCAATTCAAAATACACCTTACATAAAAAATCGGAGGGAGTACTAGATTAGCTATTGCTATACAACCACGCTGCCGGGTTAGTCCGAGATTGTTGATTTGTGCATAAGTCATGGGCGAAGAACAAAAGCGATTCACAAGATAGATTTAACACAGATGTAGAAGAGGAAAAACTTTATTGCATCTTGATCTCTCTTTACAATAGATGAATTCATCTCCTATTTATACCGCACTGCGTAGGGTTCGACTAGTTCATATGTGGGCCTCGTCCCTTGCGCCGGCACATAGACCAAGACCGACCAACATAGAGCGGTGGTTCCCTAACACACCCCTTGGATCTTGCCACGGCATGCACATGTCACAAAAATTTCATAAAACCCAAATGAGAAAAATTTTAGAGAAAAAGTACATAGCAAACACTTGGTGTGTGCATGGATTTGCCACATTAAAACAAGAAGTGAGAAACTTTTGTGAAAACCCACTTAAGGAAAAAAAAAAAGAGTACATATCCATCCAACATTTTTTCTTCTTCATCATTCATTCATCCATTGTTCTGGTTGGGTACTCAAATTCCATGTTCTAGATTCAATTCATAGTATGTGAAGTTTCTTCCACTGAATTTTGCATTACTTTAAGTCTTCTCATTCTAACATCTTTGCCACATCATTCAAAGGTAGATGAAGAAAGTGACTTTATTAAATAGGTCTGTGAGATTAACATGACATAGTGTGTTGTATTAATTTTATTTACCTTATGTATTTCATGAGCATAAAAATACTCGCGGTTTATATGTTTATAGTCAAGTGTCAGGGATTGAATTTTGCCTCCCCGAACAATGAAACTAGCAACGAATCTTCCTACTGTCACAACTTTGATTGATGTTGATCATTCTAATATGCTATTGGTTAAGTTCGATGAGACACAAAGAGACAATAATGTAGACATGTTTCGGCAACTTCATCTTGAACAGCGGGGCGACCGGAACAATGAGTTCTTCTAAAAGGCTCTTTTGTTTTTTATTTAGACACTTTGAAAATACATGCTAATATTTTATCGTTGGCTTGGTGCTTTCATGTAAAAGGAATAATCTCATCTCAATAAACTTTTACTCTGTTCTAAAAAAAATTGTAACGGGCTAGGGCATGCATGGCGTGGGCAGGGTTGAGCACAAATTAAGATGTGCCGTGCCGCCGTACGTGCAGGTCGCGGCGGGCACGCAACAGGCCAGCGCCCAGCGATGAGCGATCCCACGCGCGCCCTCGCGTGGCCACATGGTTTCAGAGGCACGTCACCCAGCATGCCATCGCCCCATACGGCCGAGTGGCCGACTACGCGGCGCACGTGCGCAGATCTATATACGTACGCACGCACGGACGCACGGACGCAATCTGGGGAGAAATTTCACGTGGAATCGTAGAAATAGCAGCGCGCGCCCGTGTGCATGCATGCGTACTCTTGACTCCATCGCTTGCTTACACAATGACGCTGGCCTCCTCGCGCTCCATAAATAACCGCTCATTCCATGCGCTTGCTGGAAGCGAGAACGAGCTAGCTAGCAAGAGCTAGCCGCAGCCACCTGACTTGATCGATCACACCTCGATCGCCATGGCCGCCGCTGGGATCGCGATGCACTCGCCGTCGCGGCTCCCGGCCTGCAGCCTCCTCCTCCTCGTCCTCCTCCCTCTTTTGGTCGCCGCGGTGGAGGCGGCCTCCTCCTCTGCCGCCGCCGACGAGCTCGCGCTCTCCCAGTCGCACTCGCGGCGGCCGGACATGACAGCCACGGGCGGCGAGGCCGGCGAGGAGGTCCGCGGCATGGGCGGCCTCGACGCCTACGTCACCGGCCCCCGTGGCTCCAAACGCGCCGTCGTGCTCATCTCCGACGTCTACGGTCAGTGCTCGATCGATTAGACTCCCTTCTAGCCAGCGCCGTCTCACCTCGCAGGATATGTGGGGCCGATCAACCTACGGTAGAAACCCTGGGTCAAGCAACCCGCTGCCTTTTAATTAGGACATTTTACATTGTCCTCTTATGTTCTATTTTTTCTAGATCCGTCCTTACACACTATGGTTTTAGATCCGTCCTATGTAACATTGTAGGAATTGAGTTTTTTTTTTTTTTTGGTTTCAAGCTGACATTAACAATTTTTCTTTTGTGCAGGTTATAAAGAACCAAAACTGAGGTAGTACACCACTCTTTCTGTGTTTCAAAATTGGATCGAAATGGGGGATGTGACACTAGCATCAAGATCGATCTACTGGAGAATCGGACGACGACGATGAAACAATAGCCACTAGGGGTGAAGGTTTTGAATAGGACCGGTCACAAATTCTCTAAGCACCCTAACAAATTACAAATGAATTGTCGCAGTCTCACTACCTTCTTACGTCTTCTAAAACCTAACTTTGTATTATCATATTGTATAAGTATCTAGAGTGCTAAAAGAAAACTAAGCTTACCGCACTTGTTCTCACTAGCACACCTTTATTTTGATGAATAACGAGTGCATGTGTCATGTCTTCTATTATTAGGTTCACCCAAAAGTTTAAGCCAGTAAAAAAAGACGTGTGATGCATTTATACTTTTAAACACATATAATTAATCACCTCCATGCCTATATCCAACCTCCTATTGGCTGGATCTCTTCTACATAGGGTAAGATAAATATATGTTTTTTTATTGCACACCAATACGAGTGCTAAGCAGGTGTCTAACCGTAAAATACACACAGGCATTTAGATGGAGATAAAGGGGTTGTAGTACACTGATAGTAGTGCGTACATAGGATATGTTTCTAAGATATAAGACATCTAATTTAAATAGAAAGTCCAACCTTGATCCATAATTATTGTTGTGACCTGTTTATAATATCCAATAAAATTTGTTTGTTGTGTAGTTGATGCTCGCATGAGGATGGATTTCAAGAGCTTTCAGATTCATTCTTCCAGCATTTTCTTTATTTCTCCGTTTGTGACTGTATGTGTCATGTGTTTACTAGGAAGATAGCGGATAAAGTTGCTCTTTGGGGATACTACGTTGTGGTTCCTGATCTGTTGAAGGGGGACCCTTACACGGATGATCCGAACAGGCCACTGTCGGAGTGGATCAAGACCCATTCTCCGGTTCGTTTTCCCTTATTGCGTTACCTTTTCCTTTAGCCCTTTGAAAACATGGTGGAAAAAAAAAAACAAATTAAGTACCTTTTTGTCCATGGTTCCAATGCAATATTCCTAGGTTCCTAATAACTCCATACTTCCTTTCTTTGCCCTAATATAGCTGACGTGGGACCCCATTTCAAGGTTTAGAATCTTGAACGTTAATCTATACTTTACGTTTTTTTTCTAATCACCGGGTAACTATTTTTATAGAAGTCTCAATCGATTTTCTCATATATCTAGGTGATTCCGTTGGATCTTTTATGTGTTCTACAGATATGTTTGATTTACGATCCAAAAAATCGACTCAGAGTTAAATAACTCAATCACATGATGTCAAACTATTCCCATACTTTTTAAGTTTTAAGTAATATTTGTGTATTATTAGAATTGCATTTTTCTCAAAAATTATCATGATATATTAATCTTTGAAACCTTACTAATCATAATATAGAACCATCGCTAAAGTCTTGCTTTGAAGACCTTAAAAAGTTAAAAAAAACATATTATTGTGGGAGTATTTGTCACTTAGACAATAAATTTAGGGCTTATTTGGTATAAAATCCTCACCTTGTCAACTTTTTCTAACTTTATTTGCCAAACTTGCCTCAAGTTAGTTCATCAAAATCTCAGCCACACTTTAGCTAGTTTTTTAAAAAAATTCTACGCTTTCTTAGGTCACCTACATCTGAGACTAGCAATGTACACGCCATAATAAACCTTACATATGTAAACCCCCATCTTATAATTGAAATCTTACATCAACTTACGAAACCGCATGTTATAAATGACATCTAACATACATACAGGTTATTAAAAAAATATTAAATTGCATCGCATGTCTCATTTGTCCCGCGGTTCAGCTTAGATCCACAACTTATAAAAACCGGATATTTGAGTCTACGAAGTTGAGTTTTGTTTTACTTAAGGTCCAAGAAAGGTTTTAGAGGGTGGTTTCGATGATTAGATTGTCCGATCACCACACATGTGGTCCTCGTATGATTGTTTTTCCTTGTAGATGGCCCATGCGTCATTTTTCATTTATTTATTTTAAATGCAAGTCCCACACATGTCATCTTCTCCCTCTCTTCCTCCTCCTCCTCCTCCTCCTCCTCTCTCTCTCTATCTCTATCTCTCCCCCCTCCCTCCCTCCCCTCCTGGTCTCTTTTCCTCCCTCCACTTCTATCTAGCGCTGGCTGACCCCATTAGCCCTGTCGGTATAATAAATACCGGGGTATGAAGAGTCATGGAGAAGACTGGGCGAGGGCCCCACACGTCAGGCGGGCGACCAGGCCCCAGCGTGGGGGCGAGCCCCTCAGAGCACCGGGCGAGGGGCTCCTCCTCCTCCTCTCTCTTTCTCTTTCTCTTTCTCTCTCTCTTTCCTCCTCCCTCCCTCCCAGTCTCTTTTCCTCCCTCCACTCCTGTCTAGCGCTGGCCGACGCCACTAGCGCACCGCTAGCCCCACCAGTTACTACCCTACTGCCAGTGCTAGATCCGCCACCCCTTCATGCTAGTGGTGCTGCTCAGCCGCCGTAGGCGCCATGGCCGGGCCGGCCATTGGTCAAGCGTCTAGTGTTGGTGGTGGTACTTAGTCGCTGTCAGCACCATGGCCGGGTTGGCCTTTTTCATAGCCTCGGTCTCGACCTCACCAGTACCGAACAACATTGCCTTCTCCTCGATTTCGACCTCTCCGGCGGCCAACCCAATGGGCACGACAAGACGCATATGTGTCTGACCCCAGGTATATATGGCGCGACATCCAGCGTACCAACCACGGTGGTTAGGAGGCAATGGGTGAGATGACGCTAGAGGACTTCCTCTCATGCGTTGAGGTGGCCGTAGACAGCAGGCCTTGCATCGGCGGCAGGCATTGGCACCATCCGTTGCAACAGTTTGTGGGATGTCAAGTGTGGTGGACTCTCAACATGGGCTATTGGCCCAGTCCTCGATGCTGTGTATTGTGATGATCATGAGGGAGGAAGGTGCAGCAACGGGATCGTGGGTTTCTCTCGCAGGTGGGGGTGACAAAAAGATCAAGGGGATAGAGGCCCAGGGTGGGGTCAGACCTGGGGAGAGAGAGAGAGAGAGAGAGAGAGAGAGAGAGAGAGAGAGAGAGAGAGAGAGGCGACACTGGGCGACTACGCCAGTAGGGCTAGCGGTGGCAACCGGCGGTGAGATCGCTACCTTGGAGGGGAGAGAAGAAGAGGGGAGGAGGAGAGGAAGAAGATGACACGTGGGACATACACTAAAAATAAATAAAAAATTGCCATATAGGCAAACTACGTGACAAAACAATCATCTAAGGGTCACATATGTATGCTGACTGAACAACCCAATCATTGAAACTATCCTCTCAAAACACAACTTCACGGATCCAAACATCTAGTTTCATAAGTTTTGGACTTAATCAGAACTGCGGAACAAATTTAGAGACATTTTATGCAATATGCTCTAAAAAAATCGATTTTGCCATGTGATTGTTTTGATCACATAACATGCAGGATTACATTTTTTTTTTATTTTGCTTGGTTTACAGGTAGAAGCAGCTGGAAGGACTAAACCACTCATTGTTGCTTTGAAAAAGCAAGGGATGGCTACTGTTGGGGTTGGAGGCTATTGCTGGGGTGGTGAGTTAAACCGGCAACCGCACAACACTGCCATTGAGCAAACTGTCCCTGGTTTAACGTTGTTTCATTCTCGACAGGAAAGGTGGCCGTGGAACTGTCGAAGACGAAGGAAATCCATGCCGTTGTCATTTCGCATCCTGCATATGTGAAAGTCGATGACATGAAGGGTATATATATTAGCATATACGTTCTATCTCCAGTTCTCCACCCTTGCCTTCCCTCATACTTTTCTCATCAATTCTTTTGGTGCCACATGCAAGCAATTTTCAATCGGCAAAAGAATGAGCTGCACCTTTCTGTATCGTTTGCCTTAACTAGTTTATGCTTATATATCTGATGCTCAGATGTGAAAAGCGACATTGAGTTCCTTGGGGGTGAGTATGATACCATTTCACCACCAGAACTAATGCACAAGTTTGATCAGGCCTTGGATAAGAATAAGGAGGTATGGTACTACTAAATTTATCTTTCCTTTTAAAATCATCACAAGTTACAATGCCTACTGCTACACCTGAACTCATCGATCTTCCGTCACCAATATATCCTATTATTTGCATGTTCCGTTTCCGTCCGAACCTCTGATTATATCAAAAGTTGAATCCTGTACTAACCGACTGTGTTAGTCCTGAATTCAATAGGGCAAGCAATCTCATGTGTTATGGTCATTTCGCTCTAGCATTTTCAGACAATTCTTTTGAACGAATTATCCCCAAGTGAGCATTCATGCATGTGATACTTGCTCCCTTGCTGGCTGCAGATTGATCACTTCGTGAAGATCTTCCCGCGAGCGCCCCATGGCTTTGCTTGCAGATACGATGATAACGATCCATTCGCCGTCAAAACCGCAGAAGAAGCTCTCGCTTACATGATCAAGTGGTTCGAGAAGTACCTGAAGGAGAAGGAAGCACCGAGAGCCTGAGCGCAATATGTCCTTGAAAATTCTCTCTTGTTGTAACACCTGAATAAAGCGACGCTATATTCCTAGCGTCATGATTTATATAAATATGGAATATGGAAAAAACAAATGAACATCTTATAAATTTCCAGCGTTATTGGAGACAAAAGGAATCAACTACACTGAACACAATCCACATTTTTCTTAATATATGCATCTAGATTGTTTCTTACCACCTCAATAAAGCGACCTATATTCCTAGCGTCATCTATATAAATACGGAATATGAAAAAAATATGATCAAATGAACTTCTTATAAATTTCTCACGTTATTAGAGACAAAAAGAACCAGCTACGCTGAACATAATTCACATTTTTCTGGATATATGCATTTAGATTGTTTCTTGCCACCTTGAGGGTTTGTTTGGGAGGTCTGGATCCCCAAACTCGTGCAAGCAAAATCCCTCCGGAAATGTTGTAGGCTCGTTTGGATGAGACGGGGGTTGGGGAAATCTCATCCTAACCTATTTAAAACCATCAGGCTACAATATGTAAATTATCTTTGAAGCATATGTTCTGTACAAATTTGAAAAGAGTACAAAAATATATTCCGTTGCCGGGACTCGAACCCGGGTCTCTCGGGTGAGAGCCGAGTATCCTAACCAGCTAGACTACAACGGATGCTGCAAGTGCAGATTTTAGTCCTTATTGTAGAAAGTATCTCTTTAGCATGCTACCAAAGTAGCAACCGGATGATACATGGCTAAGCTTAAAATTTATCATTCCCGTTGTCTCCATGCACCTGTACATTGAAATAGCTCATTGCGAATTTGTGATGGATAAAGCTAGGTACGACCATAGGAATGAGTGCAGAAGAATTATCGTTCTACGTTCATACGCCTGTGACAGAAATAGCGCTTTACAATGTAAAGAAGCAGGGAAGGGACAAAAGTAAGATCTGGAACATGGCACGCAAGGCAAGAGACCCCCAAATCTTGATCACGTCAGAGATCAGATGAACTATTGTATCTTGTAAATTAAAAACAAACGTTCCACAGCACATTAGCAGTTTCAGAAGACTAGCAACGGATAATTACTAGCAACGTTCCATAGCACGGGTTTTTTTTCGGTTTCTTCAATGCAAAATAACTGGAGACGGATCTTTCTGCAGTCACTACTTTGGTATATATGGTAATGATTAAACATTGGATTAATAGGGATGAAATAGGAAAAATATGGAGGTAGCATTGGGAATGCCCTTAGGTTAGGCGATGTTCCCGCAAAGCAGAATTCTCCTTAGCCACTTTGTCAGATCACCATGCCTAGTCGACCCTCACCAACTGAAGCACATCGAACGATCCAAGCCTACTGATTGAATCGTTGATAGTCACCATACTCCACCTTGTGCTCCTAAGATTTTTTGGACGTCATGTAGAGACATCAACCTCACGCCTCCATCAGATGTTCCGCATAACCAACCTAGCTCACTCTGATACCACTTGTTAGAATTTTAATCACCACGCAAGATCTAGACACACATAAGACACGATGTTGCGAAGGTGCGGCGTCCATCCATGTGGGTTTTATATGTTCGGTGGCCTAAAAAAGTGTGGCAATTCACTTAGTTTAGAAAGTTTGACTAAAGATTTTCATGAACTAATTTGAGTCAAGTTTGGTAACAAAGAGTTAATAAAAGTTAGCAAAGTTAGTACTCAAACCAAGAGGTCGTAGGCAATTTTTCTTTTTACTTTTTCAAAAAAAGGTTCTTTTGCATATAATAAGAAAAATTTGCACTTTAATTTAGACATAATCTCACTAGCCAAAACTTGACCTTTACTTTTCCGTCTCCTTGAACTTGTTCCACCTTGTATCCCAACTCCAATCATTAGGATTATCATTGAAAATGGATGTTAGGACCTACATGTGTTTCATATCACTATTAAGTTCTAACTAGGATATCCACATGTTTGAGGGATAGTAACATGGCATTCATGTGATGCCACATCATCGTCTCTAGCCTCTCTCAAGAGACAAGTATGTTGTAGCATCTTGAACTTACATCGAATCTCACTTTGCCTCTTCGGAGTTGAACTTTTCTTTCTAGTTCCCTTAAACAATACCATAGACCGAGCAAAAGTCAAATATTCAATTTACGATCAAATATTGTGGGAAACTTGAATAGGATTAACCAAAATGGGTTTGTACAGATTTTGTGATACCAAATCATAGAAAACGTACGCACAACAACAAAAAAAAGATTTCACAAGGTTCACCTAAATCAAGAGCAAGAATGAATTAGAGGCACAAAGCAAACGAAATCAAATCATAAGGAAAAACAAGATTATGATCAAGGAGAAGTTGACATAGACAACTGATTTAGGTTGGGTCAAAATAAATTGACCTCCAATCACTCATAGGGTTCTTATGATTTAGCCAAACCTATTGCCTAAGTCTCCACCAGAAACGCGTTTTAAGGAAATAAAACCTATTCACCATAATACCTACTATGTTCTATCTAACCCGAAACCCATTAAAACAATTGGTTTTCTCTCACACTGCACAGGTTTTCAAAGCGTTACATAATGTGGCACGTTTACGTAGTGCAATTCACATTATTCTACAAATGAACTACAATCTAAACCATTTTCCCTTTGAGGCTTTATGCCTTCTCCAAAACTTTCATCCTTAGCTTCCTTGACTGTCGTGGAGAACATGGACCTCGGGTATCTGCATGGCGGGCCACGAGGACCACCCAACAGAGGATGGGCTGAGCCGGCGACACGCGCATGGGTACCACACGGGCTGCTATCTAACTTGTACGGCAAGAAAAGGATAAAGATAGAAGTTGAACCCGAATATGGGAGGCGGATTGTAATCCTGGTTATTAACGTATTCGACAAGAAAGGCTAGAGATAGAATTTCTCTCTCGTAGCCGATTAGGACTCGACTTTGCAACCTTGCACCCCCCCTCATTATATAAGGCAGGCAGAGGACCCTAGTTCGGGAGATGACACACGAAACATACAATCACTAGAGGTGGCCAAATGGGCCGGTGCAACTGAACCTCGGCCCGTTGGGCCAGCCTGGTTTGGTTCGGTTCGGCCCAGTTCGGTTCGCTACTGTAATATGTTAATATAATTCAATATATGTATTCCTATATATGTTCTCTTAATGATAAATAATATATTTATTTAATTTATAATATATATTCATGAAATATAATGTTTATATATATATATATAGTAAAAATACTTGGGACTCCATGGAGCCTGTGCTTCGTACCTTCTTTGTAAACAATTAATCACGTGGTTATTGCGTTCACACCTTTGTATGGCAAATGATAGTGTTGTCGTGCATGTCATTACTTTGTGTGCACGAATCTTGATGAAATCCAACGGCAACAAGGAATGGAGCACTGACTATAACTGGCCAACAAAAAAAACGAACCGGCTAGATTCGGTTAGTTCATTGTGCGAACCAAACTTGGGCTGAGACCGCAACCTGTTGGCCTGGTTAGCTCAGTTCATATAGTAACCGAACCAATCAGGCCCGAACAGGGCTGCCCAGTTTGACCCGTTGGCCAGATTTAACAAGCACCACAAGACCACAACATCATCATAATTTCATAGCATAGAACTAGGGTATTACCTACTCTACGAGGGCATAGACCTGTATAAACCCCTGTCTTATGTTACCATCGAGTTTGGATCCAACGCCTTGCCCCATAAATTATATTGCCAACAACAAACGTCGACAGTTCATAATTTCTCTCTTTGATTCGGATCAGATCCAATCTGAGGGCGACATAAAGAATCACTGGCCCATGTGCTCCACACTTCCACAACACACGGGTTCAAATCTTCTTCGGGTTGGAAAACGCCGCCGGTGCTTACCAGCGAGTAATGCGTCGGGGGTTCAAGCTGGCCTACTCGTACTCGAACCAAATCTGATACGAGGGCAACTTTGACAACGTCCAGCCCAAAATTCTCGTCGGGTTGCACCACTGCCGCTTACCAGCGAGTAATGCGTCAGGGGCTCAAGCTGGCCCACTCAGATTCGGACCAGATCCGATCTGGGAGGGACTTCAACAGTGCTTTACTCATACCTTGTCCACCGCATGCCTAGACCAATTTTAAGTGTCTCCAGCAAAGTCGCCGGAGAGGGAGAGGGAGGGGTGGATTAGGATCTCTCTCTCTCTCTCTCTCTCTCTCTCTCTCTCTCATATCAAGAGGAGATTCTATTACTTCTCTATCCTGGATTAGGACCCCTCTCTCTCTCTATAATAGTTTGGAGCAAATTATTCTCTAAGCCAAGTCTTATTTTTCATAACCAGACAGTTTCCTATTTACGTTGAACACACACTTATTTCCCATCTTTTAGTCATGTGTGATCTAGTGGTTCTCATGTCTACGATGGACAAGTTCGTCGTGGAGTTCTTTCTATGTTGGACCAGTCTGGTGTTCGCAGCCTTGAAAAACTATGGCCACACCAAACCATTCTGGCATGTGCTCATCCTTTGCCCTGCTTTTACCTTAGTTCCGACATACACACATCCTTTGTGTCCCAGTCCTTTTCCCTTTTAAGCCAGACAATGTGGACAAAATCATGTTTATGTCGGACCAGTCCGGTGCAAGTCATCTTTCATACTGAACCGGTCCGGTGCAAGCGTGATTCTATTAGTTTGACTTTATTTCTATTTTTGGTTGTCCAATGCCAACAGGAACATCTCTGTAGCATTTTGGGAGATTCTCTTTTTTGCTTTTCTAATGGCTAGTAGGTGTCCTAACGGCTATTACACTTGGAATTGGCCTATATAAGCTCAATTCTGCCTATTCCTTGGTGTTCTTTTGCCCAATATTCAACCGCATATATCCTATAGTTAGGGAGAGCTGTGAACATATTGCTACACTCGTATTCATCAAAGTTTTTGGCTTTGTCGAGTTACAATGTTTGCTTCAAGCTAGTCTAGTGAGTGAAGAGGGTTTTAGATCCAAGGTGAAGCTGTAGAGCTTATTACTCTTGCAATCTTGTATTCCTAGACTGCTGTGGTGGTGGTGATCTTGAGGAGCATGCCTTAGCATGTGTGGAATCTATCAAGATGTTGTAAAACACTTGGAGTCTGCCTTACCGGATGGTGAAGAACATTTATTGGTAGATGGAGGCGCTAGGCTCGAGCATGAGCATGTTCTTGTGATGAGAAAGGACTTGCCTCAACAAGGAGGAGCAGGATGCTCCAAACCTCAGGAAAAATTCTTCCTTATTTGCTTTACTTTGTGCATTACTTTCAGCAATTTACTTTCGCATTATGCTAATTTGTGTTGTTGCTTAGGGTAGGTTTTCTTTGTTAATTTGTGTCATTAACTTGATAAAAATTCAAACTTGAACAAACAAATTAAAACTTATCTATTCAAACCCTCTCCTCTAGGCCAAGGAGATCCTTTCACAATTAAAACAGGTGGGACCATGTTATTTCCATATGGCTATGAGCGAACATGTTATTCTACCTATTAAAAATTAATAGAGGCTCGGTATGTGCATTTTGCAAACTTTACAATAGTGGATTTTCTTCCTGGCGTTCGCCTAGGTCACTTTAATGCAACCTAGACGATTTTGCCTTGCCACCATGCGTCTTCCCCTTCTTCCTCCTCATTGCCCATGCCTTCCCCCTCTCCTCCCTCCAGAAAGGTGTGCGCGCCGCCGCTTCTCACTGTTATACTAGAATTAGAGGAAGGTTGGGGAGGCGGCGGCCCGGCGGTAGGAAGGCATCGGCGGCGACATCAAAGCTGTATGATTGGACAAAGTGGGACGGTGGCGGAGGGTGGATCAACACACAACGGATGAGCGGATTAGGGTGGGTCGGCGGCAGGAGGGATTCGTAGTAGGGGTGGTAAGGCAGCGATGGCCCCAGAGCCGCGGTAATGGTCGAAGGTGGCAAAGGGTGGCAGAAACGAGTGGATCAACACACCGCGAACGAGCGGTTTAGCGTATTTATAGACAACTCTCTCTGGTTGACACACACGGTATAACACTTGCAATTAATCTGTGCAGTAGTCACTTGCGATCATATGATTTCACAGGAGCACCAAGGCTTCAGATGATTCATTGATCAAAATGTTGGCTTCAAATGCACAACAGAACAATCTGGATTAGTCCCAGTTCTCGTTGAAATTCATACTCTCCATGCTTGTCTCCAAGTTATCCTGCAAATGGAAATGGGCCCTGATCAGAAGATAGGGCACACGGGCACAACAATAAAAGGAGCTCCACACACCACACTAGCAGGGTTCATGTTTGCGGCACCGGGCCACACGCTGTACCGGCAGTAATTAGATAGTTTCGTGAAGGTCTTTTTGGGATGGTCCATTATTTGTATCTTTTGTAGTTTGCATTCCTTTTCTGGATGGATTATGAATAGTTGTCTTGTTGGAACTTGGAAACCTTGTTGTAATGGAATTCTATATTAAAAAAACTAACGCTCAATAACAATAGTTTTCATGGTGTTTCCCTAGGTAGAAGGTTTCCCCCAGAATTAAACCGAAATGCTCTGATGCTATGTCCATTTGATATGTCAATTTTATGTAATGCTATGTAGATGTGAAAGCAAAAATCACAATGTCCGCACAATGCATGTAGTTCTGTTAAGCAATTAAATAACAAAACCGTCCTCTTGTGCATGCATATCACATCCACTCATATAGTATTACTAACTAGTAGCTTATTGCACATCTGTAGAGAAAAATGTGTGTACCATTGATTCAAAGTCATCAGCTAGTCTAGCTTCTGTTCCAAAAAATGAAAGTCTTGCTTCATGTACTAAGTCTGCATTTGTTCCCTTTTGGGCACAACGTGCATTTCCCTTTTCTTCATAAAATTCAAAATCATCTAAAATTGATGTTCCATGGCAATAAGCCTTGAAAATTTTCAACATCTCTAGACCCTGTGGCAGCCCAATCTGCTTAAAAGGAACTAAAAGAATATCAGATAAACCCTGCAACTAAGGAGCTTACAATAGAATCAACCTATATAGCTATTTCAGACGAAACCTGCTTCTGTGGAGCTTTTACTATAGAATCAACCAAAGGAGTCTAGTTTTATAAAGAAAGCTTTACGTTATCTAATGCGATAAAAGGAGCACCCAGTTCATTTCTAAATTAAAATCACACTTTTGAAATATTGTTTTGGGTATAGATTAGAAGCTGGAAGCACGGTACCTCCTGAGTGTCCCTGCTGAAAGTAACTGGCCTGTCATAGTTATTTTCAAGAGTGATATGTTTGAAGAGTCGATTTGGAATGTCCTTCAGAATATGCCACATCACAAGGAAAAAGCCGTTCCATTTATCTTGTTGCCAAAAGTCCATGGTTTTCTTGAAATCAACAGGACCTAACATCTCAGCCAATCCTACAAACCGCCCACTGGTATTAACCTGAAACAGCAAACAAGTAAAAAGATACAAATATTCCTAATTAATCAAATATTAGGTGTGTCATCTTCTTTGTTCCTATGAAAAAGATAGATAAATAAATAAATAGCATAAGCGCAATTGGTCCTTACTGACCGAAAAGAATAGGAATACAGGGCAGTTTGCACCCTTCTCATTCATTAATTTCTGAGCTTCATGGAAAGCAGCATCCAGCTTATTGTTCCCATTTGGCGTACTTGCCCAGACGTTGTATTTTACACCTTTATGAACATCATCCTCACTATATGACTTTATCATAAAGAACTTGGCATGCTCATACTGAACTGAAAATTCTGATCTGTTAATTTGATCCCTACGGACCAAAGGACTCACAACATCTTTCCCAGTAGAGGGTATTGGAGCATTATTCAATTTGTCTGCCCAGGGACCACGAACTTGATCCTGTATATCCTCAGAATTTTGTGATGGGTTATGCTTCTTATTAATCCTACAGTGATCAATGTTGTTTACAACTCTGTTAGGCTGGCTCCAACAAGGCCCCTTAAATTTGATCCCCAATAGCTTGATATAGGGGATCCTCTAAAAAAATCCATCCCCTATAAAATACCTATCTCCAACAGTAGTCCCTAAAATTGGATCTCTACCCAACCGATCCTGTAGCTGCCACCGTCTCTCTCTTCTTTGGCGCCGTCGTCCGTGCGTTGGGTTCGCGGCGAGCACCGCTCCGCTTGGGCGCTGTTGTGGTGGTATGTTTGCTTGTGACTATCCTGGCATGCTGATTACTAACAGGATTGCTGGCAAGATTGTTTCTTGAGTGACCATACCCATGAGAAACGCCTTGCTGATTGGTTCTCCATAAATGTGCCCCAGCACGATGGCACCATCGACCAGTATGCACCTTATCCCGGTAGCCCCAATGGCCTGACAATGATGTAATCTCAGCGCCATAACCTTGCCTACTTGAGAGCAAGGGGATCTCATCACCATAATCTTGTCTTCTTGAGAGCGAGAAAAATTCATCACCATAACCTTGCCTACTCGATAGGGAGGGGGATTTCGGCACCATGACCTTGTCTACCGGAGAGCGAAAGTGCCTCATTGCCATAATAACACTTGTGGCTTGACAGAGAAGGGATCTCATCACCATACTCCAACCCTCTGGGTAGTGGAAGGTCCCCGCCATCAAAACACCATCGGCTTGAGAAAGAAGTGGCTTCATCTACAAAGTGTGCCCCTCTGGGCAAATCGACCGTCTGTTTTGTAAGAAAAGAAATCATCGTCAATGCAACAAAATCAAAATGCACGAAGGTTTCAATTGTTTGATCGTATGTTACAGATGCACAAGGGGAGATAGACACACACACACGGGAGATTTCATTTTTTGCCCCCCAATTGAGAGGGCAAATACTTTATGCCCCTCAATTGGGTTCTCCTTTATTATTTGCCACCGTTACACCGAATTCTTTTATTTCTCGCCCCTCCACCCCTTTTAATGCCTTAAAAAATCATAAAAAATTCAAAACAACATTTAAAAATTCTGAAAGATTATAAAAAATCCGAAAAAATAATAAAAATTCAAAAGACTTTTTTAAATCAGAAACATCTTTAAAAATTTAGAATACTCTAAAAAATACAAAAAAAAGTCCGAAAAATCATAAAAAAAACAGAAAAATCATAAAAATTCAAAATAACTTGGAAAATCATAAAAAATAAAAATAAAATCAGAAAATCAGAAACCTTTTGTAACCCTTTCTATACAGTAAAATTTAAATTTGTAACTTATGATTCTTTAAATTTTACTGTTGTGTAATGGTTGCAAATAGTTTTTGAGTTTCTTAAGAATTTTTTATGATTTTCCTAAGTTATGTTAACTTTTTCTCTTTTTTAATGATTTTTCGGTTTTTTAGATTTTTCCCCTGATTTTTTAAGATTTATGAATTTTTTATAATTTTTTTCATATTTTTTATGATTTTTTGGAATTTTTTAAGAATGTTTTGTATTTTTTATGATTTTTTAAGGTATTAAAGGGGTGGAGTGGCGAGAAATAAAAGAATTCGGTGTACCAGTGGCATATAATAAAGAAGAACCCAATTGAGGGGCATAAAATATTTGCCCCCTCAATTGAGGGGCAAAAAATTAAATCTCCCCACTCACACACACACATTCATATCTACACAGAAGCCGCCATTCTAGCACAAATAAAATAAAAAAGATCCGCAGGTATACATCACAGTGGCGTTCAACAAATTGGCCACTGCAGCTTGAAAAGGCAAGATATTGATCTGATCTCTTGTGTTGGTGTTCTGGATGGCAATCAAAGGTGGGATCAGCTTTAGGTGCTGTTGGATCTGGATACGACCTTCTCATCTGGTCGCCCTGGCCTAGGACGGTGGATGAGAAGCGAGGAGGGCTTGCCGGCGGCGTGGGGGAGAAGGGCGCTGTGTCACAGCCGTGTGGGTAGGTGTGGCAATAGGAACCTGTCCCCGATCCCCGGCGGGGAATTCCTCTGTTAGGCGACGAGTATGGAGAGAAATTTACCGTACTGGGATGTAAACGGTAAAAAACCATAATGGTGTGGACAGGGAATTTCTTCCCGCGGGATCCGTTTGGGGACTCGAAATTTACTTATCTATTAGAATTGTTACGTCGCAAACATGTCATCTAGTCCATTGTATCCACATTTTCTAATATGTAGTAACCGGACATTCAATGTATCCACTCATCCTATTTTTTTTCACACCTAGCATGATTTTAGAGTAAAAAGGTGATGATAGCTTTTCTTTTGTGTGGAATTTTTGCGAGGATGGGTCCCCGATTGGGCCCCGTTACTCGAATGGGATGGGAACAGGAAAATTTTATCCTCGAGACGGGGAATGGGGACGGGGACGAAAATTTTTTTGGATCGTGTGGACTGGGACGTGGGGGGCACACCGTTGCCACCCCTACGTGTGGGGGAAGGAGGAGCCGTCAGTCGGGGCTGTGAGATACTGAGATGCCTTAACCCGTCGGTAGAGGGCCATAGGGAAATGATGAGAGAGGAGAGGAAGGGGCTGGCTAACGGGCCCGTTCCCACGACCAGCCTAGTGATGGGCCGACCTATTTTTCTTAAAT
The DNA here is from genome assembly GCA_005191435.1 of Raddia distichophylla. NCBI lineage: Eukaryota > Viridiplantae > Streptophyta > Magnoliopsida > Poales > Poaceae > Raddia > Raddia distichophylla. Next base: position 1,561,262 of record SPJY01015826.1, read on the forward strand.
ATGATGTTAAAAATGGAGAAAAGTACTCTAAAATATAAAATGGCGTGGACTTGGGGACGGACGTCCGACGCGTGCGTCGCGCGTCGGACGCTGCCCCAGCCCAGCCCATCGCTAATCGGGTATGCACGTTGCGCGCTGCTGCCTCTCCTAATCGCATGCATGCATAGCTAATCACGCTTTTTTTCTAAAAATACAAAAAACCGTACAATACAAATTTTTGACGTTGCATCCCATAGCTAATAAAATAGTACAATTTTTTTTTGCATACAAGATAAAATTGTGAAAATAATTTAGCGATGTTGTGTCCTCTCCTCTAGTGCTGCTACACTAGTCGTAGATCCTTAAGTAAGGATGGAACCGGATCGGATAATGCCTTTGCCGTATTCATATCCATATTCTTTTAACGAATACGAATAATAATCTAAATATCTGTCGAATACATACGGATCGTATAGGGTAACGAATAGGAATACAAATCGGATATGAACCCAATTCGAATCGGATACGAATATCCTTCAACTTTGACATCAAATTTTGGCATTAAAAATTTGCAAAATACACATACGGATATCATCAGAATATATATAACAAAATAAACAACTCTAAAAGAATGTATAATCTTAAACTAACATTGATGAGAGTTGGACGACGTAGCATGGTTATCATCAAAGTGAATAAGTGATGATATTTAGATGATATTTGTTGTAGACATGTAGTTTAGATGGGGAAATTTACCCCATGCCATTCAATTCGCACGCCTGGCTCTGTATGCCATTATTTTCGTCAATCTTCACCCGAATGACATCGGACGTGCGAATTGGTTTCCTGTATGCCATTCTGACCATTTTTTTTTATCCATTTTAGTCCTTTTTTTATTCTTTCCACTCCCTTGTCCTGGAGCGCATCCTCGCCGCCAGCCTCGCCCCCTTCGCCATCACCTTCCACTCCCTTGTTACCGTCTATGTCGGCTTCGGCCTAATGAGGAGAAAAGGACTAAAATGAAGGGGAAAGGAAATAAAAAGGAACTAAAATGAATAAAAAATGGTTATACTGGCATACAGAAAATCAATTTGCACGCCCGGCATCATTCGGGTGAAGGTCGACGAAAGTAACCGCATACAGAGCCAGGCATGCAAATTGAGTAGCATGGGGGTAAATTTCCTGTTTAGATGTTATTTGTTGTAGACATGTAGTCAAAGGTTATAGACTTGATCATCTGTCGGGTTCGAGCGGGGTCGGGTCGGGTTTTTCAAAACCTGACCAAAATTTAGCCGACCCGAACCCAACCCAACCCGATGCACTGGGGCACAAATCCGGACCCAAACCTGACCCAAAACCCAAAAATCTAAACCCACATGGCTGATTTTGTAATTTTTTCGAGCTCGAACCCGATCTGACGGTCGGGCTTCAAATCAAGGCCCAACCCGACCCGATGGGTTTTTCGGGTCGGGTCAGGAACATCAGGCTGGGCTACCCATGAGAAGGTCTAGTAGGTCTCAAGGAGCATCAATTTCTTTCCTTTCGCGCCCTTATCTTTTGGTGTCTATTGGTTGCTACTTGCGGAGTCTATTATGGTATTACCTCACGGAGAGCGACGACATCTTGGCCTTGGCCAGCAGCCTGCTCAGGCTCAGCTGGTCGGCGTCCCGTCGATGTGTTGCGGAGAGACACAGCCTGGCTGGCGACCCTAGTTGGTAGGCTTCCATTGCCCGTGGGCATCCCACCGGCTACTTGGCGAGCAACGGAGCAGACAACGAGGAGCAGTCGAGGCGGCTCCAAGTGCAGCAGTCAAAACGTGGGGGCGTGGGGCGGCGAAGGTGGTGGGAAGATGGGGCGGCAGCGTGAAAAATTAAAATATGGGGCAGTCGGCGACAGCGGAAAGATGGGGCGGCCGGCGACGGCGGGAAGATGAGGCGGTGGCGGCGGGAGCAGGAACAAAACAACCCGGATAGTCTGTATTCGTATCCGTTTTGTATTTGAATATAAATATCGTAGATATAGATAGACAACTTTTCGAATATGGTAGACGAATACTACATTGTTCATTACCATTCCTCCCCTATCCTTATGCGCGACCTGCTCAAGCCTTTATGTGACGTTGAGCGAGCGATGTGCCATGTATGAGTGATCGACGAATTAAAAATTTGGATGTGCCACATACAAACGGGTGACGAGCTGATCAAGTGAACGTATTTCGGGGATTGATGTAAAGCCAAATGAGCCACCACTCGCATATCAAGATCACTGAACACAATTCACATTTTTCTTAGTATATGCATTTAGATTGTTTCTTACCACCTGAATAAAGCGACGCTATAGTCCTTGCGTCATTATCTATATAAATATATAATATAAAAAAAAGCAAATGATCAAATGAACATCTTATAATTTTCCGTGTTATTGGAGACAAAAGGAACCAGCTACACTGAACACAATTCACATTTTTTTTAATATATGTATTTAGATTGTTTCTTACCACTTGAGGGCTTGTTTGGAGGTCTGGATCCCCAAACCCATGTAAGCAAATCCCTCCAGAAATGTTGTAGGCTCGTTTCGATGAGGCGGGGGTTGGGGAAATCTCATCCTAACCTATTTAAAACCATTGGGCTACAAAATGTAAATTATCTTTGAAAAGAGAAAAAAATATTCCGTTGCCGGGACTCGAACCCGGGTCTCTCTGGTGAGAGCCGAGTATCCTAACCAGCTAGACTACAGCGGACGCTGTCAGATACAGATTTCAGTCCGTAATATATTGAAAGTATCTCTTTAGCATAGTACCAAAGCAACAACCGGATGATACATGGCTACGCTAAAAATTTATCCTTCCCGGTGTTTCCAAGCACCCGTGCATTGAAATAGCTCATTGCGAAATTGTGATGGGTAAAGGTACGACCAATGACCGTAGGAATTCATGCACCTGTGACAGAAATAGCGCTTTACGATGTAAAGAAGCAGGGAAGGGACCAAAGAAAAGGTCTGGAACAAAAGGCACTCAAGGCAAGAGACCTCCAAATCTTGATCACGTCAGAGATCAGACGAACTATTGTATCTTGTAAATTAAAAACAAACGTTCCGCACCACGTTAGCAGTTTCAGATTACATAGAATAGTTGAAATTTATTGATGTTTTGGGTGGTTCAAAGCTGATCCAGAGTGACATGATCAGGTGAACAGTGAACTACAGCATCGTGTGCACCAAAATCAAACGTTCCACCGCACATTAGCGGTTTCAGAAGACATCAAATAGTTCCCATTCATAGCCATTATTTGGGTAGTTCGAAACTGATTTAGAGCGACACATCAATCACATGGCCACAGAACAGGTTTTTGCCATGTACCTCAAAATTCCCAAAGCAAGTTTGAGTGAATGAATCGAGTACTAACTCTCAGAAAAGGAATTAGAAATTCTACATTTGCTTATTGCACCAAAGAAAATGGTGTCACAGAGCTTAAGGCAAGTTCCTGAAAGGCCTGGGCTTCCGTGGTCTCACTCAGCGGGCCTTTGTCCAAGGACGGCAATGTCTTCATATCGTTTCTGCATTTAAAAAGCACAAAGAACTGTCAGCAGAGCGTCATAGAAATTAAGTGGTATAATGATGTACACAAATAGGGGAAACGTACATCTGAACTGAAACAGGTTTTCTAGAAAGAAGCTAAGCTCAAGGGGAACATGCATCTGAAGTGAAACAGATTTTCTAGAAAGAAGCTAAGCTCAGCATGTATCTGAAGTGAAACATGTTTTCTAGAAAGAAGCCAAGACAGGTATATCTGCACGCAAATGCTCCTTTTATTTGCGATATGACATGCAGAAACAAGAAGTTGTACTCATGGGTCAGAATAAATGGCTAATGATTATTGCCAAAATCAGATAAATGAAAACATGACAATAGCTGAATGCAAAAATGGATTCAAGCTAGTACAGATTTCACCCAATTAATATTTCTCTTCATGTAGTGATGTGAGCATTGCAGGCAAGGATGCACATGATTAAACACGTGAGAAGGAAAAAAAAACTCGCATGAATGATGTTATAATTTTAAAATTGCACAAAACATCATGGTTATGCATATACCAAAACAAAACATTTTGCAACATATAGAAACCATGTTGTACCTGCATCGATAAAGTTGACATCGGAAAACCAGGATGAACATTTTGAATCAAATAAGTCTATTTTTACCCTGAGATATGGAATAAAAAGCAATCCTATGCGATCGTCCACTTTGGGCTACCACAGTTTTGATACACTTTCTAACAAACAAAGTCTCCTAGATGATTGTTAGGTAGGTCAAGCTCAAAAAGCTGAACAAGAAACAGATCCATCATGCCCATGTATATGAAAGATTCCATGGGTTTAAGGCAAGTTCCATTCAGAATAGTGTTCTTATTCATAAATGGTGTATAATACGAGTTTAAGAAGGTCACTGTTAGACCTTTCCCTGCATTGCACTCATATTAAGCAAACCAAAGCAATATACTGAGTATCCAGCAACAATTTGGCCAGGTTGGCAACAACAGTTTTTGCAGTGTTAATTGGGTTAAAGTTCAAGTACTTCTCTTGCATGTCCTGCGTTGATAAATAGATTTATCTATGCTTTTGTGACATAGGGTAGAGTTCAGATTGGGATAACTTCAATGAATCTTCAGCATAAAACACAATCACATGCAAGCTCCAAAATCCCTGATGCGGCAAAAATCCAACCCCTTAACCAGCAAAAAGAACCAAACATTTTTCTGCAGGAACCAGTGTTAAACTATCCAGTTTCCTCATCAAATTCATTCTACCCATTTAGTTTTATAACAGATAGCCACCCAAGGTAGAGGAAAATCCTGGTAACTGTCCCAGGTATTGGTGAACACAAGTTCTCAATGTTCAAGAACAAAACAATTCCCAAACAAACTTAAATATTGAAAAATGCAGTTTTATCTGGGGCAAACAAAGGGATCATCTTACAAAATAGAATGTTGTTAAAACTAGAAAAGGTGTGGGTTGGATTGTAATATGATTGCCCATGTATCTACTATCCGCAGGCAATTCACTCAACAATGGAAATGCACACGTCACCTGCCTCCAGACTTACTACACATAATCTCTAGGTACTGTACTCAACCAATCTCTAACTACTTGTAAGTATGTTTATCTTCTCTCCGATGCTTAGCAACATATATGCATGTTTGCTGCGATTGTACTAGCTAGTACAAAAATACTTAGCAATAAAAATAAAAGCCTTGTGGTGCATCACTGCATTGTTTCTCTTCAAACAGGAAACGCAAATCCTTCAGATCAATCAATAGATGTCCAAATTTTAAATTAAACACAATCCAAACGTTTGGTCTAATCCAATGCCATACAGGATTACTAGCAAAATCATGAAAACTGACTAACCGAATAGTCCTAGTATCTTGTTATACAGTTGCAGGCCTACATTTAGATTTCAAAAGTTATTAGAGCCTACTTACACATGCAATCATAGGGCAGGTTTTCTGCAGAAAAGTACAATCATACAGAACCAAAATAAATGGTTTGTACATGTTGGGTTACTATTATGCTTTTGTAAATGCTATGACATGGTAATCGGATTGACACTGCCATGACACTGAACCAAATAATCGCTAATGCCACCACCTTAAAAAGAGAACAGATCCACCATATCCCAGAACAGAGAGGCTTGCTAGCTAGTGTGATTCACGGAACACTCAGCTGACGAATAATCAGTATTCAAAACGCGTTCGAAGTCTTCAAACAATGTCAGAACTCGACTTTCCCAAGTAATGCACAAACAAGAATAAGCAAATAGATTATTAGCATCGAAATCGTTCAACATTCAACAGCTAATTCATGTCATGGTAAAGAATAAAAATCTCAAGAACAGCCATACTACAGCCTATCCGGATAGCGAAATGCAAGATCTAATCGTGCCAGGAATCAACCAAGATAGCAACATAGCAAGTGGGAGGTAGTCATAGGGAGGGGAAAAAAATTACCCCGACGTTGTTCATCTCCCATAGCTTATGAACACCGTAATCCACCGCCTGCAAACCAAATCGAGACCGCGAAGAGGGTGAGATCGAGTCAAAGAAACCACAGGGGCCGAGCGGATCTGGGTGAAGGGCGTACCCTCTCGCCGGCGAAGGCCCCGGCGACGACGAAGGTGACGTAGACGGCGTTCCGGCGCATCACCACGCGGTAGAGCGCGTCCCACAGGCCCATCGTTGCGGCGGCGGCGGCGGCGGCGGAGGGCGCGATGGATGGAGAAACGGTGGGTGGGGTGCGCGGACGGACGGACGGACGGGCCAGGCCGATTTGAGAGGCGCTTCGATGGAAGATGGTTTGGTGAGTCGAGCGTTGCAAAAGTCGGGTGCTAACTGCTCCGTGCTAGTAGATCTGCAGTCTGCAACATCGGAACTACGAGGAGTGAATCAGATCAGGTGGAATCACTTTTTTCTCACTTAAATATTTTTTTCGAAAATTTAAGACCCTATTTGAATGTAGAATTATTTTATAGTTTCTATGCAAAATCATGGTTTTCTCAAAAACCATGGTATTTTAGACCACGAGGTATTTGGATGCAACTTCAAAAACTCTGTTTTGAAAATTATGGTATTGACAAAACCATGGTTTTTTTTTTGGAGTTTATAGATTCCACTTCACACCAAAGTTTTCTCACTTGTGCTAGCAAACCATGGTTTTGAAAACCATGTTTTTTATGTTCATAGCAAAACATAAATTATGATTTTAAAAAACTCCACTTTCAAACAGGGCCTAATTTTTTTAGCCTATTTTCTACCACTTTTAAAGGTTTTCAATTTTTTCAACTACAACCAAAACTAAAACTAAATAAGGAATCAAATAAGGCCTCAAGTATCAAACCTCTTTTAACTATTAATACCGAAAAATACTACTGCACAGAATCCTCGCCAATTTTGGACGATATGTCGTCTTAATCAGTATTGTTTTTATGAAAATAAATTCCAAAAAATATGAAAAATCATATGAAAATTTAAAAACACCTACACAATAAAAAAAAGGTGTGTACAATGCAAATATGCAATAAAGAATTAATGTTTGTGTGTACACTTAATAAAAATATATTTCTCTCAAAATATATTTTATTGGTTAAACAAATCAAGTATTTAGAAATTTTTTATTTGGCTTCTATAGAAATAGAAAAATTTGCTTTAACTTCCGGAATGATGAAGAAATTGATAAAAAAAAATGTAAGGATGTTATTTTAACCTTCAAATTTGAAATTTTTAAATAAAAGGTCAAACTAACTTTAAATTTTCATTTTGAAATTCAAATTGAAAGATAAAACTAACATCCTTCTATTCTTAGTTCCTCCAATTTTCCCACTAGCCAAATAAATTTATTCTAAATAATTGATTTATTTAATCAATATAAGTCTTTCTAAAAATATACCCTTTGTGTATAACTTTCAATAGAAGTATATATTTTTATTTCATATTTAGATCTACCAACACCTCCTTCACCCGAAACAACCCTGGTTTGGGATGACGTGACATCCTAGTTATCACGGTTTTCAAGAAAAATAAATTTTAAAAATTTGTAGAAATATCTAGAAAGCTAAGAAATTTATGAAATAAAAAAATATATATTGTTGTAGAAACTTATATGGGAAAAATATATTTGTTTTGCGAAACAATGAGAAAATGACTATCGAAACAATGCACTGAAACAATGAACTTGATCTATTGAAACAATGAGAAATGCCTACTGATACAATGGAAAATGACTATCGAAACAATGAACTTGGCACACTGAAACAATGAACTCGACCTACTGAAACAATGAGAAATGCCTATTGAAACAATGAAAAATGACAATCGAAACAATGAGAAAATGACTATCGAAACAATGAGAAAATAACTATTGAAACAATACACTGAAACAATGAACTTGACCTATTGAAACAATGAGAAATGCCTATTGAAACAATGGATAATGACTATCGAAACAATGGAAAATGACTATCGAAACAATGAACTTGTCACTGAACAATGAACTCGACCTAGTGAAACAACGAAAATTGCTTACTGAAACAATGAGAAATGTCTAATGAAACAAATGCCAACTGAAACAATTAGAAATGCCTAATGAAACAATCATCCTTGCGTGATGGAACAATTCTTATAGCCTAGTGCAACAATGTCAAAATCTTACTAGAACAACGCCGCAACAACTGTCCTTTCCTATTGAAACAATCCCCAAACCTTACTAGAACAACGAACAAAAAGGTGCTGCAACAACTACTCACACCTATTGAAACAATTGCAAAAACAAAACACCAACAAAATGCAAAAAAATCTTACTAGGAACAAAAAGGGAACCACTTCAATCCCCTGCTACTGTACATCTTCCTCATGAGCCTCCATTTGTACATTTTTCTCCATAAACAATCACTTCCATGATAGATTTGAGGGAGAGAAGAGAAGAGGTATAGAGATTGGAGAGGGAGGGAGGGGGAGAGAGAGAGGGAGACAGAGAGAGAGATGAGGAGGAGAAGGAGGAGCTCCATCATCAAATCCTCCATAGCGATAGAGAGAGAGAGAGAGGAGCTCCAACATGAGCTCCTCCATTTCTGCATAGAGAGAGAGAGTGAGAGAGAGATAGAGAGAGGGATAGTTAGAGAGAGAGAGAGAGAGGAACATGAGGAGGAGGAGGCGGCGAGGGGCAGCATTCTAGCTAGCTTCAGCGCGTATAGAGAGAGAGAGAGAGAGAGAGAGAGGGGGATAAGAAGTTGTATGTGTGGCTGAGAAAAGCTGTGAATGAATGATGGAGAGAATGAGAAAGAGGGAGGAAGAAGAAGCCCACGTTGCGTTCACACAGCGCAGAGAAAGAGAGAGAAAAGAGAGACACGCTGCGTTGGGCCGTGCGGGCATCCGACGCGGGTCAGACGTCCGCACAGAAGCATTTCCGTTAAACAAATCAAGTAGTTAGAATTTTTTTTTATTTGGCTTCTATAGAAATAGAAAAATTTGCTTTAACTTCCGGGATGATGAAGAAATTGATAAAAAAATAATGTAAGGATGTTATTTTAACCTTTAAATTTGAAAATTTTAAATTAAAGGTCAAACTAACTTTGAATTTAATTTTGAAATTCAAATTGAAAGATAAAACTAACCTCCTTCTATTCTTCTTAGTTCCTCCAATTTTCCCACTAGCCACATAAATTTATTCTAAATAACTGATTTATTTAATCAATATAAGTCTTTCTAAAAATATACCTTTTGTGTATAAGTTTCAATAGAAGTGTGTGTGTGTATTTCATATTTAGATCTACCAACACCTCCACCTGAAACAACCCCAGTTTGGGATGACGTGACATCCTAGTTATCATAAATTTCAAAAAAATAAATTTTAAAAATTTGTAGAAATATCTAGAAAGCTAAGAAAAATATGAAAAAAATATATTGATGTAGAAACTTATATGGAAAATATATATTTGTTTTGTAAGGTCTTTTATTAATTAAACAAATCAAGTATTTAGGCAAAATCAGTTTGCACTTTACAAAAAATTGTAGTAAACTAAGAAGAATAGAGGGATGCAAGTTTTACCTTTCAATTTAAATTTATAGATTCAAATTCAAAGTTAGTTTGACCTTTTAGTTGTAATTTTAAATTTGAAGATTAAAAAATCCTTATATTTTCTTAAATTTTCCAACATTGCATATGGTAAAGTAATTTTTGATGTTTTTCTAGAAGCCAAACCATTTTTTTTTCTAAACACTTGATTGATTTAACAAATAAAAGATGTTCTAAGACCAAAAAAAAAAAGTGTACACACAAACATTAATTGTTTTATTTTCTATTTGGACTCTACACATTTTTTATTTTATAGGTATTTTATTTTATTTTTAAGCTTCCTATGTTTTTTACAATTTTTTTTATTTTTATAAAAAGACATGGTAACTAGGACTCCACGTAGTGTAGGGGGTATTCTACGGTATGAATAGTTGAGGTATTCCTTGTCTGGATAAAGCGATAGACAAAAGATTGTAGGGTTTCCCGTCCATTTGTGTTATCATCTTCAAGTCTTCTGGCCTATGAGATTGGGAACTGCATCCCTAGAAGTTGCTCCTTGGGTTGTCGCAGTCTCCTAGAGTTCTTCCTAGTTGTGGATCTAGCCTTTAGGTTGGTTAAACAACTAGGTGCAGGCTGGTCCCTCTAGGACCGTAGGAAAGTAATTTGCCATCACAGGCTCATTCCCGCCTAACGCTAAAATCATCGTGGCATAAATGGAGAGAAATTCGTTCAGATTTTGCGTCCCGTTGGACCTCTCGATGTGATGGGGCTTGAACCTATTTGGCCAAACCACATTTGTGCAGACCCCCTGGATAAGGTCAGGCATCCAGTTGGCTTGATCGAACGACGATTCACTTCTTCAGGCAAGTCCCTATGGTATCCCCATTGCCTTGAGCAAGCCAGGTTAGCAGGCTCATTGCAGCGAGGACCAAGTCGATCAAAGACTTGGACATGGTTCCATCAGGAGAGCATTCCGATAGTGGCTTCATGGTGCTCGCGCCTTGAGATCCCATTGTGCTCCTCGCGGTTTAACTCCATCTGATATTCGCTAGGCGGATCATGCGAAATGATGCACCTATCCGAGTTATCTTGCTATTCCCAATAATGAAAGGCATGGGCAGGGTCATGCCATGATGCCTGCTGTCGAAGTTTAGGTGCTCGGAGCGATTGTGGGTGTGGTAGGAGGGAGCTCGCCAGAGTTCAGTGACCACACTTTCTAGTTATTCTGCCACATCAGTTCCCGTAGTAGGTAAGCCACCACAGCCTGACATGTTGTGAAACTGACAAACCACGGTTATCAAAACCTAATGCGCTTGTAGCTCTCAATGAGCCGGTTTTCCGAATAGGTTGACTCTACCTAGGTGTCGGAAGGCGTTCGATAAGTGTTTCGAGAAATGGAGTGTGCGGGAGGCAAGCTTGGACGAGGATGTTTCTCGCACTCTCTCTCTCACATGACAAACCATGGTTTTGTCTATTGCCCTCTTCAATCCATGACGGGCTCCATCCTTGCAATCCAAATATCATTATTTTGCACCGATGATTTTGTCATATCGGCAATGACCAATTTGTCGGTATATATATACCCTCTCTGAATCGTGGTTTTAATTTAGTTTTGGTTTGATTTGAAATTTGTATTATTTGTGCAGACTATTCATTGTAATATTTTAAAATATTTTCTCGTAGTTTTTTAGATCTTTTTTTCTTAAAAATCTAAAAAAATTTAAATATTTTTTTAACCTTCTGGTAACTCTCTCTGAATGTCCTCTATTTTTCCATCGACATCCAAACCTAAAAACCAAGAAGCCATAATCAGGAACAATACACACAGGCGGCCTCGCAATTGCGGAAAGATTGAAGAGAACAAAACGAAGGTGTCACCCTGACGACCGACGCCGCGCACTTGCGAAGGCAAGAATCGCAGCAAAGCAAGGAGATCCATCCCTTCCGCCATGGCAAAAGCTCCGAGCTGCGGCAAAGGGAATACCAGGCTTGTCTGCGAAGTAATCAAGCAAAATATACTTCTACACAACAATAGTGTTTGTTTGTTCCTGCTGCGTATATATAAATCCGGGCTCCGAGCCTCGGCCACACGGACCAGCAAAACGCGGTGGTAGGGGGCGTACTCCGTCTTGCTTCTTCTCTCCGTCTTCCTCCTCGTTTCCGGGTGAACCAATCGAGTGGCATGGCGTCCGGTGGGCCAAGGTCCTTGGCTTCCGGCCTCCTCTTCCTCAACCTCATCCTCTACATCGTCGTCGCCATCATCGCCGGCTGGGCCATCAATTACAGCATCAACCAGAGCTCGAGCTCGTGTAAGTATATACCCTGGCTCATGCATGCACGCTGCAGCTGGCCTGCAGTGAAACGTGCATAATCCGTCGATGTGCTGTACGTGTGGCTGCTTCTGTATGCAGTGAAGGGCGCGTCGCCGCCGGTGAAGCTGTTCCCGATCTACTTCCCGATGGGCAACCTGGCCACGGGGTTCTTCGTCATCTTCGCGCTCATTGCCGGCGCGGTCGGCGTCTCCACCTCGCTCACCGGCCTGCACGACGTCACCCAGGGGAGCCCCGCCAGCATGATGTCCGCCGCTGCGGCCTCCGTCGTTACTTGGATGCTCACCCTCGTTGCCATGGGGTAAGCAAGAAAATCGAAACAAGAATCTAAGCAAGAAAATCGAAACAAGAATCATCGTTCTCCGTATTTGAAACGGTTAAATTGAATGAATAAATTAACACCTTTGCTAGCAATCAAATGACTGAAACTTATTTATCTCTCGGTCAATTTTCTCACATACCTACATGTTCGTTGGATCTTTTATGTGGCCTATGGAGGTGTTTGATCAACGGCTCAGAAAATTAACTGAGAGCTAAATAAGTCTCAGTCGTCTGATGAGAAGTCAGTCCCATAAATTAATGTTGAGCTCAATTTATAAGTTGATCGAGGAGTCCAAAATTAGCTAAATATTATAACCTCGATTTCGATATTGTTGAATCTGTTTTTCTAAAGTTGATCCAATTCATTCATGTTATTATCAAAGGCTTTTTAGGTGGTTGTATGTAAGAGAAAGTTGGACTAAAAAAATCAAATTAATTTCTAGGCAATTGAGCATAAGGTAATTTAAACATGCTGATGTTTCACAAAGCGTCATGGCGTGCAGGTTGGCGTGCAAGGAGATCAGCATTGACGGGAGGCCTGCGAGCCTGATCGCGCTGGAGACGTTCACCATCATCTTGGCCGGGACGCAGCTGCTCTGCGCCGGCTCGCTGCACGCCGGAGCAAACAAAGCCATCATCGACACGCCCATGCATAGAGCCAGGGTTTGATATATATATCGGTCGAGGCAGAGCCGCAGAGGGGCGGGCCGTTTGCGTCGGCGTACTGTAAAGGAATTAAAATGCATCATCTTGGCGACGTTACTGGTTCTTCAATTTGCGTACGACATTGTGTGCGATCGATTGTATGTGTACGTGGTGTTGTTCTGTGCGAGTGGTGTCCCGGTGTCGTTGTGGTGGAATTGTTCGTCGATCAGTCTGTATTCTTTCGTCAAGTGATTGGTTTGTGAAATTGTGAACTGTAAAGAAATTAAAATGTGTCATCTTGGTGACGTTACCGGTTCTTCAGTTTGCGTACGACATTGTGTGCGATCGATCATGTATGTATGTGGTGTTGTTCTGTGCGAGTGGTGTCCCGATGTGGTTGTGGTGGAATTGTTCATCGATCGGTCTATATTCTTTCATCAAGCGATTGGTTTGTGAAATTGTGAATGAGATGAGAATGGTGATGTGCAACTCAACGGATCATGCGGTGGTACTGCCTAATGGGTTTCCGGTATGCAAGCATATTTGTCAATACCTCCGAGCTTCAATGGCAAAATTGTGAGTTTTTGAAGGTCCTGAGTTGAATAGGATGGGTCTTTCTTTTAGACTTAATTTTTTTAAAAAAACTACTGCTCAAAATTTGTTATTATATATAAACCAAACGTTCACTACAAAAAACGAATGTTTAGAAAATCGGCCGTCGATACAAGACATCTCTCGGTGGCTACGAATATTCCGTTGATTGAAATGCCATCGTCACACAATTGTGAACAGCGTGCAGACAATATCAACCTTTCTTGATGGCCAACAAACGATCTCTTCAGATGCAAGCTCTCCCGCGCTAGCGTCCCGATTGACCGGCGTGCAAACAATGTCAACCTTTCTTAATGGCCAACAAACGGGCTACTGAGAGACGAGCTCTCCCACTGTCCCACGCTAGTGTTCTGAGAGAATTTCCAATAGCCCTTCTACTAAAACACTATTTATGTCCTATAAATAGGGTTTTTTTATACACGCCGTTATAAAGTTCGCTTATTTAGAATTTGAAATTACAAAGTCGATATTATATTACATGCCACTAGTTTTACCTATCACAAATGCCATTGTGAGGCTTTTTTGGGTATTTCCTGTTTTATACGCGAGCCAATTACACAAGAAATACATTAAATATATGTGGAACCCACATGTCATCCTCTCCCCTCCTTTTTCTTGCGTAGTTAACTCGCGTATAAAACAGAAAATACCCGAAAAACCTCATGTTGACATCTGTGATAAATAATTGCAAATCTAGCGGCATATATAATAATATCGACTTTGTAATGGCAAATCCGAAATAAATGAACTTTATAATACTCCCTCCGGTCACAAAAAGAAGTCGTTGTTGACTTTTACACACAACTTTGACCATTTGTCTTATTAAAAAAATTTGTGTAAGTATCATTTTATTTTGTTGTGATTTAGTTTATTGTTAAATATATTTTAAGTATGACTTATATTATATATATTTATAATTTGTTTTGAATAAGGCGAATGGTAAAAATTGTGTGCAAAAGTCAATGACGACTTCTTTTTGTGACCGAAGGGAGTAGCATGTATGAAAAAATTCTATAAATAGTATTTGAGGACCAGTGGATACTCAGATTCGTAGGGGACCGCGATGTTGAGCTCTAACAAAAACTATTTTTTTATAAAAAAACTTGGCTGTAATGCAATGCGCCAAACCAATGGTTCCTAAAAAAAAGGATTTTTTTTATACATGCCATTATAAAGTTCGCTTATTTTGGATTTGCCATTATAAAGTCGATATTGTTATATACGCCACTAGTTTTGCAACTGTCTATCATCAATGACATTGTGAGCCTTTTTGGGTATTTTCCGCCTTATACGAGACTGCCATGTGGGCCCACATGTCATCCTTTTCTCACCTTCTTCTTCCTCCTTCCTCCCACCTCACCCATCTCCAACACTGGTGAGCTCCTCGTCTTCCTCGGCGACCACCTCGGGGGTGGAGGAGGCCGACAACCTCGGGGGCTTTTCCGAATTAACACGGAGAAGAGAGCGGCGCCGTCGGGCTCATAGGGCTCGCCGCCGTCGTTGTCCTCTCCAAAGAGGCCCAGTGCAAAGATCTCGTCGGAGAAGTTGAGCCGCGCCTCTCGCCCGAATCTGAGGTGGCGGCTTTGGTTGCTTCGCTCTCATGCAGGGCGAGTATCGCTCTTCTTCCAGCAAGGACTCGGCGGCGGCGCGGTGGCGGTTAAGGAGGATGAGCAGCAGTCGTCGCGGCAACAGTATCGCGGGGTGCGCATGCAGAAGTAGGGCACTCGTTGGGGTCACACGGGAGCTCGCCGGAGTTGGAGATGTGGGAGGTGGGAGGAAGGAGGAGGAAGAAGAAGAAGGTGATGAAAGGATGACATGTGGGCCCCACATGTCATTCTTGTATTTTTTCATATTTGGCTTGTGTATAAGGAGGAAAATACCTAAAAAAGGCTCACAATGGCATCGGTGATAGATAGTTGCAAAACTAGTGGCATCTATAACAATATCAACTTTGTAATGGCAAATCTGAAATAAGCGAATTTTTTAATGGCATGTATTAAAAAATAAAAAAAAAAACCACGCCAGCAAAATCTTCTCGCTCCGCTTCTTCGACTTCGAGGCGCAGGGCGCAGGCTGCCCGGAGCGCCGGAGCAGCCGAGGGTCCGATGGCCGCCGTCCCCCTCCGCGCTCTCCCCTCCCTGGCGCTCGCGCTTCCTCTCCCCGCAGCAAAGGCCGCCTCCTATCCCAACCGGCGTCCGATCTCGGCGAAGCCAAGGACAAGGCGGAGATGCAGCCGCCTCGCCTTGCTCGTGTGCTCCGCTACCGATCACCCCACGCCCTCAGCTCCCTCCTCGTCCTCGGGGCAGGACAAGTCGAGGGACGCCGCGGCGTCGGTGGCGGCCAGGTGGGCGGCGTGGATCCCGCGCGCCGCCTTGGGCGGGGCCGGCCCGGAGCAGGTCCTCAGGCTCATCTCCGGCGCCGCGGCCACGCCCATCTGCCAGTTCGTCGACTCCCCCCGCACATTCCTCCACTCCATCGACCCCCGGGTCAAGCTGGTTGGTAACTTAGCCTATCTCTTCCCACCATTTGGGGGCAACACCCTCGCCTCCCCTCGCTCACCCTGCCGGCCTGCCGGCCGCACCTATAGACGCAGGTTGTGAAAATGTCGCGGTAGGTGCCTGTGAAAATGCCGCACCGGGTATGAATTGATGCATGAAATGCGGATGCTGTATCGCTCTATCCGCCGTATATTGACATATTGAACCTGGACGAGCGATTGTGATTGGGAGCTGAAGTAATGGTGGATTTGAGGTTGGAGGAGAGAAGGGTACACATTGACTTGAATGGATGGAATGACGAACGACAAACATACAAACATGCTTGCTCATTTTACTTTCTCCTAGGAGCCATACGTGCCACTGTAAATTTGCTCTATCTGGGGTTAACTAAGATTATTTGTCGAACAATTCTTTATGATTTGTCTTGGCAGCAGGTCGAGTTTTTGGATTACTGGACGTTTCTATGTTTCAGCACTCAGCAATATTCTATGAAAGTTAGATCAGTATGATTTGGACTTAAAATCATTAGACTTCACATTCTATTCAACTTTATACTGCTTATGCTGGTGGCAGCAGGCCATACTTATACATGACTATGGCTTGTGCTCAAGTGACATGAATAAAGATCAAATGACCTTAATTTTCAGTGATGATGAGTAGCCCAAGTAATGCTTGACCTGCCATTGCTGATTTTGAAAATTGTTACCTAACGATAACAGATAGGAAGAGGGAGTACACATTTTTTGGCTAGTTGTTTGAGGATTTCACTCAGTAGTATTGTATTTGCTGCTTTCCATCTTCAGCCTGACAATAAAGATACTGTTGTTTGCAGGTTTGGCTCTTGGCTCTTGTTGTCCTGCCAGCCAGGTCAAATATTTATATGCGTTTTGGTTTGGTGGTATATCTTGCTGCACTTTCAATATGGGTTCTCCCAAAGAATGTTTGGAAGGTATTATTTGATATTCTTTTCAAAAATAAAGTTAAAATGGTCATGAATCAACTCGTGCCTGGATAGCCAATTGTTGTTTCTATTATGGAAAATTCATTTCATACCATCGAAAAGATCACTTCGGAATATACCATCAAAATAATTTTGTTCCATAAAATACCCCCAAAAGATCACACTGTTTTACGAAATGGTAAAATGGTCACAACCGATGATAAGTTGACGAAATGGTAAAAAGGAATGGCCACAACCAATGGTAAGTTTGACAAAATGGTAAAACTGGAACTGTAGTGTTTTATGGAACAAAATTCTTGGGTGGTATATTTTAAAAGTCATGCTCCTTCGGTCATTCGGTGGCATGAACTGATTTTTCCTTCCTATAGTTGCCTAGTTATATGGGTTTTCTTTATGGTGTTATTGTATGGTTTATCAGTATTTTTTCCCCAAGAACAAGGTTGATGGTTGTAGCTTATGATCTGTGAAAGCTGAAAAGATGTGTATGTAAAGAGTTAGTGAAAGTATAGGAGTTTAGTGCTGATGTGAGGTTCAGCCTGACATTCATGAAGGGGGCGTGCCATGGGCATATAGATGGGCATGATCCAATTGACCCAGGCCCAGCCACCGTTTAATAGTTATTTATTAGTTTCCATCTATTTATTAGTTCCCTTTAATCGTTACCTTGGAGGATAAGTTGTAAGTTGCGCCTATAGCTAGGACTAAGCCGGCCCTAATTGAAGGTTAAGCAATAAAAATATTTCTCTTGTTGCTTCTCCCCCTCTCCCTCTCCCACTTGCATCGGCAGCCCCTTGTTGCTGCCGCTACCCACAAACCCTAGCAGGCCAAGGCAGACCTTGTGCTGCTGCCTCGCTCCCAAACCCTAGCACCTTAGCTGATAAGATGTTTGGTGTTAAGCCAACCATGTTTTTCTCATGTAATTTGTTTAGCCTTATGTACGCTTTGTTTGATATTGCAGTGGATTGTGTTTATCTCATCTGCTGGCATCACTTCCACATAATTTAGTGTTTGGTTGGTTGTTTTTGTCCCTAAATTACGTTGTAAGCGAATATATTGTTATGGTCTAAATAACAGAATATATTAAGTAGTTATCGATGCGCGTCTGACGAGGCCAAGGAAGCCGCGGCAGATGCAAGGGCATAGGGAGACGATGTCAAAGGAGGATTGGGATGGATATGTGGTTAGCCGGAGGAGGAGCATTTGGGGCGAATAGGTGGCTAGAGGGAGCATTGGGGCGATTGGGATCGGATTGGGGCCCCCCCGTGTTGTCTTTCCCTCCGGCCGACCAGGATCCATAGCAGCGACGGCAGGCCAGTAGCTTCGTGATGCTCGAGGCAGCGGCAACCTCCAGCGATGGCGCAATGGGGTGGACGAGGAGCTTGATAGAGTTTGTGGAGGAGTTCAAGTGCCGCCTCAACCTCGACTTTGGGTTTGCGTACCACGAGATTCCCGACCTCTATGGGACGATGCCCATGCTAGAGTTGTGCTACACCATGATGCTTTGACCATCGCCGTCAATTCGGCTTCTTGCGCCGCCATTGCCGATTTGTCCAACTCAACTTCATCTGCCATGGGATGGAGGAGGGCGCCGGCTGATGGGAGGAAATTGAGGGACTGAAGAGGAGAGGAGAGGTAGGAGAAGAAAATAGAGGATGAAAAATGGGGCCCATACATTTCTTTGTTGTTTATATGACTAGGATGCCATATCACCCGCCAATGTGGCGATCCCATTTCCAAAACCGCCCTTGGGGTGTTATTTGCACCGGTTTTGCATAGTTGCAGGGTAGAATATTTGGTTTCATGGTTCAGGGGGGTATGTAGAGTGTAGACGAAGCGCAATAGTCCAGGGTGTAAAATAGACCTTTTCCATTAATTTATAAACAGTTAATTTTCACAGCTGCTTTCCCATTACAGTTGGAAAATATCACAGCAAAAAAAAGACAATGGCATACTGGCCCTTTTTCTTTTGCTTTGTTGTGCCTATTTGTTCTGTACATATAAATGTTCCTCTAAAATGCACCTGCTTGTACTTGTAAACCAAGTTATATTTACTCTGCAGGATCAACTTGGAAGGGTTGCTCTTCTTTCAGGCCTCATATTCATGATGCTGGGATTTGGTTCTGATGGCGCACCTTCATTAGTCCAGACAAGAACTCCTCCCCCATCTGTTCTTGGTGTGTCAAACATTCCGTGCTCCTTAAGTGGCTATTCTTACATAATCATGAAATTAGGACCACTGCAATTTACAAGGAAAGGACTGTCAGTAGCAAGTACTTCTGCATGCCTCACTTTCGCGGTATGTCCTTCCTTCTATGGACAAATATTCCCTGAAAACTTTCTTTGGTCCCAAACCCTCCATTATCTTATGCTTTATGATGCCTTTTGTATTTTCAAGCTGGTAGGCATACAAGAGAGTGACAGACAAACTTGCTCTGGGTGCATAATGCAATTTTTTTCATTTAATTTTAAATACAAGCAGTGTATAGTCTTTACATGTCTTATAACCTATGTAATTATACCCTTTTGTATTTGCTATTTGGGTGCAGATATTTCAAAGCGCAAGTCTTTGCTTAACAACGACCACTCCTGAGCAGCTTGCTTCTGCTCTGTGGTGGTTTATGATTCCACTGAAGCACATTGGTGTGCCAGTACCTGAGATAATACTTACACTACTACTATCTTTGAGGTTCATTAATCTAGTATTTGATGAGGCAAGTATAGAGTAATTGTTCAAGTAAAACTTGTATACCTTTTCTCAAACAAGAAAAATGCTTTTTGTTAACTGTGATAAAACTTTGGAGTGTAACACTGGTAAATACTTTAATAGGTTCGGAATTCAGCACTGGCCATCGTAGCACGTCGGATAGATTGGAAAAAGCTGGCAACTATGGAAACTATTGATAGTAAGTACTCTCTCAATCTGTAACCAATGACCATTTGAGGAATTTAATAAGTCCCTGAACAAAATTCAGCAGTATTTTTCTACTAGGTCCTACCTTTTGTTTTTGTTGCACTGATCCTATAGTTCTTTTAATATGCCTTAAGTTGAAATCAGGTCTTGACCTCTTGTGAAATATCATTTATATTTGCAGTTTTCTTCAACTATATCCAGCGGATTTTCAAAAATATATTTGACCATGCAGAGCAAATATCCAAGGTTGGTTTATTTTTCAAGTTGTGCTGCCACTAAAGCACAACTAACTTATGATTTGATTAACATAGTTGTGAGCTTGCCATGATGTTTTTTTATATGAATTCAGGTCCCTTGTGCTCACACATTTTTTTAATTGTATGCTAGGTTAGCATAAGCAGGAAGATGTCCTGAATGTTTTCCATACATGTACCAGTACTATATTACAACCAACATTGCTTAGATTTCATTTTAGGCATTTGCAAGTACTGCCCTGTTTTAGTCAAGAATTAAAACCATAACTCCTAGCTACATCCTCTGTACCTGTGTACCTTGTAAGAGAACTATTTTAACATACATGCAGCCATATTATCAGGGTGTTGGCATCTCTAAAAGCTCATTGGCCATTGCTTATAATGAGCCAATGTTTATATATTTTAGTTGGCACATCAATATAATGATGACTGCATTGGCCAACAGTGACATGACCTTTACCTGAATCTTATGTATTTGTAGTCCTGTACAAAAAGGGATGGGTCCATGTTTAAGAGAAGTAGAGAACAAGAGTACAATTTCCTTTTTGTAAGTGACGCTGGTTGGGTTTGAGTTGGACATGTATGTGGAGCACAATTAAGAGACTGAACCTGGACCTACTGTTCTTGTAATAAGATTGCATTGGGTCAAATTAGGTTAGGGAATAACAGTTGAAACCTGACGAAGTTTGTCCCAAACCAAGCTATCCACAAACTGTCGGATGGTCTGTTTGTGAGAACTTAAATCTAGATTCAAGAATATTAGATATTATTGAAGACAGGGCAGTGCTTAGAGGAGACAAATTGAAGGAATATACAGCCTTAAATGGGAGATGCTCTTGGACCAAGTATCCCAGGATTTCGTAATAAGGGTGGAATTTGAATACTCGATGGCATCATTGCAATGCCCATCATATTTGCATATACTTAATTTTGTTCAGAGTTTGATACTCCTATTAAGCTGAATTTGAATTTATATTATAGTTAATTGCTTCACCTCTTCACTTCTGATTTATGTTTGATTTTTACAGGCAATGATTGCCCGAGGATTTTGCGGTGATGCTAGCAATCATAAGATCTACTTTCTTACGGAATCTTCTTTTGGTATCCAGGACGTCTTATCATTGCTTTGCCTATTTGGTCTAATAGGAGTTGCTTCCATTTCAGATCGTTTGATTTGATTGCACTAAGAGGTATTCATGAGCTACCCACTTGTTCAATATTTTGTTGCATAAACTTATTAGTGTTAATGTTGTTGTTACAGGAATATTTCAAGGCTGCCGTGAAAACTTCATCTTCCTGATCAAATCTGATTTAACAAAATCAATTTTGGTATCCAAGAGCAACAAATTCAATGTTGTGGAAACAAAGCAAGAACCTGATTAGACTATTGATGATAAAATCTTAAATTCAGTATGTATAGTAAGAACTCCATATGGAAGAAAAAGTAACAATTCAAAAATGAGTACACTATCATTCAGGATCTTACAAGGTGAATCAGGTGTTTTCTGTATGCAAAAAAAGATGATATGTTTTCCCTCTTTCAATTTCCTTTTTTTTCATAAATGTCATCCTAAAAAAATTTAAGCCTTTTGATAATGCATCTGATTTCTGTTATTCTCTCTAGGGACATCATGTAAGTGAACTATCCTTTGGAGGACTACCAGAAGCCTGCAGTAGTGAATTAGAAAGTACAATAGTGAAAGAGTAGATGTTTATTAACATTGACCTAGCATTAATGAATATATTTTTTTGTGGACATTAATGAATATGTGGGCATTGTTATCAAAATGGAACCACCTAGTTTGACCCATCCTGTTGTAAGAATCTTAGCATCCTCCAAATCAAAAGTTAGATTTTCTCCATTCGTGATTTTGTTCTCTCTTTGGTTCATTTTAGTGTAAAAAATTTGCTCAAAAAATTTATTGTAAAAGAATCGGAAAGATTAGTCAACCATTTCGTTTTGCATCTAATGATTGCGTATATCTCTGCTGCCAATGAGCAACCAATAGAGGTACTTATTAAACGTAGAGAATAAAATTTCGCAAAACGATTATTTCAAAAGATCAATTAAAGAAAGAGTTGGAAGGCAACAGGTAATCTGCTGCTTGCCCTTTTCATTAATACTCAACCCCTTTTATAGTGTATGCTTACAAGAGATATAGAAATATCTAATTAAGGTAACTACCTAAACCATAACATGGAAACTCTAAATAGGCCGTAGCCCAAATCCGAATATGGAAACCGAGCTTAAGTAGCGGCCAAGTAATCAGATTTTGGGACGGCGCTTATAGTATGCGCCGTCGAACCTGACATTATTGTTCCAAAATTAAGCTATGAATTTACATATCTGGAATTTGACCAGAAAGTACGCAACCTACAGAACTGGGAGTATATTTCACCGTATGTATAGAAGTGTATTTTACGTTCAAAGCTGGTAAAAGTGATATCACAACATGAGCCATTAAATTTTCAGCAAGATGATAGTTTCAATCTGAATGACAAGCTTTATACAAGGACTTCTATTTCTAGAAATTGACAATTGAAAGAAGGCTCTACTAATTTATTTAGCTTTGTCAGCAAGTACTTTATTTAGCTTTGGTGCTTTAAACTATTTTAAGATCAGCAAAACACAAAAAAATCTAAGATCAAATACTTTGTTGTGGCCAGCCATACTTAATTTCTACTTTATTTAGTTTTGGCGCTTTAAACTATTTTAAGATCAACAAAATACAAAAAAATTCTAAGATCAAGTACTTTGTTGTGGCCAGCCACACTTAATTTCTCAGATTGGCTTTCAATATCATAGCAACGCGCTATCTAGACACATGAAAAGGTAATACCTTTGTAGTAATCAATGATTCAACAAGCACCTCCAAAAAGAAGTCCACGATTATGAAGCTGAATAGAAGGTGTCTACATACAAAAACAAACCGACGGTCACACATGATTGTTATTGTTGAGCCATTTGTAATACGAGCGGAGCTCACGCGCTTCGCGCGTGGGTGAAACCCCATGCAGTCTGGTTTGTCAGTGTTATGCACCTTAGTCTATTTCAGTTTTTTTCTGGTAAAGCTACTTGTTTTTCAGAGTTTGATTTGAAATCTTCCATTATAGCTGTTTTCCCTACTCACTATGTACTTTTCTAAATCATATCACTGTGTAAGTTGAACTGGGTTGTCTATAAAGGTAAATAAACAAACAATCCACTATTAAGTTGACTATACATGTACCTACAAATGACAAGGACAAGTGATACAGATGGCTGTTGTCTACACATGCGCTAACCACTTCATAGAATACTTCACCTCCCACTTGAATCATCGTCACAGACATCACTTGAAAGTGAAAGAAATAATAAGGTTTTCGAATGCTGGTTTCTACTGTATAGGAATGACCCAAGGAAAAAGCTAGATGTTTTGCTTGCAGCATATGGCCTAGCATATGTAACCAAACAATAATTTTGAGAATTCAGTAGGTTCACCAAAACAGAATTTATGTTTAGTGCAAAACAAAAGGATACTTTTTACCTGAAAAGCTTCAATTCTGAGATAGTTACTTAAAGTTGTTCAAATATGTTCATCTAGTACCCCTAGAATAGAATCATGAACTAACATTGAAACACGACGAAATATTTTTAAAAAAATGCAAAGAAATAAGGCCCTCGTCTAACATCAAGTCCAAGCATTGATGAAGGAGAAACAAATGGTTAATGTTACCTTAGTTCCTCTTTTCATGTTACAGCCTCGAAGGTAACTGTACAACGTTATTTTTCTGTCACATTTCTTGTTCAGATGCACGCTTTCTGGAGGGGTCACATCTTCAAACCTATCAACTAACAAATATGGATGTGCCATTCTCCAACTCAGTGGGATAGGTTTGATGACAGAGATAAATCTTGCAAGATTATGAACCACCCTTTTGGTGTACCTGAAAAAAAATCCACATGCTAATTGCTAACCGTGTAAATGGTGTCATCTTCTAAACGAGTACACAGTGTCATATCTAAGAGGAAAATTAATTTGTTTACCCAAAGAAGCATACAAGTTAATATACTACTGCGTCATCAAGCTAGCTGGAGCATGGAAACTCTTTACGATACCATGAGCTGGATAGGCATAAATTTTCTACTTATAACTGATAACGCAAATAAATCAATACTCATGTTACCTAATTACAAACTACTAAGAGTCTAAAGGAAGAAATAACAATTTTACAGCAACTTACTTTCCATGAATGAGACCAGACAAGTAGAATAATTTTGCTCCCTCCTTTATCTCAGACCAAAATCGACGCTTAAGGCGCTGCTTAGTCTTCCTGAGTTTTTTTACATCTTTAAACTTATCAAGATGAGTAAGCACACCCATCACCTTGGGGAATCCATGCACTTGCATGATACTAAGCAACTCAAATGTATCCTGGGAACAAAAGTTCATTCAGGTATCATTATTGCAAGAAAGCATGAATTCTGTTAGTCACATAGACAGTAAACATTTTAACAGATGAAAGAATATAGAAAACTAATATCTCCCGAGTTGTATAATGTGTTCCTTTAGTACATGTTCATCTCCTAAAATTTCAAGTTCTTGTGAAAAATGTCTTTTTTTCACTCAACGGTAATCTAATCAGCTCCTCACTAGTTAGGATCATAGTGAGATGCAGCAGAAATCATGCTACTCATAGATGTACCTCTGTTGATCTTCACAAGGGCTAGGAACATTTCAAATAAGAAAATTTTGTGTTTGTAGACTCAAGTCAATATGTGTGAATTATAGTTTGTACAGAGAAGTCCATTTCATTATTGCATTAGCTTTACTACACCTGTATGTCTATTAATCATTTTCTTCAAAATTGAATTGGTTGCTGCAGATTCTGATAGATTCTAAACACTTGCCATTGCTATTTTCTGGACCATCATCAAGTTGCCATGGCAAACATATACCTGACCATTTGTTTGACTTGTATCTAATTATGGAATTGCATTTGGGTATTCAGGTGCCAAAGCAAGTTTGCATAAATAAAAAAAATTGCAGATATGCAGCTCTTGCAGAGGCGATTTTAAAATTGCTTATGCATCTGCCATTACAAATTGGCATGCTCTACTTCAGCCAGCAGGGCACACGTTTGTAGATCAGGTTGTGTGATATTTTAATCAAGGACCTTCTTTGAGTTCAATTCCCAGCCTGCTTTCTTATAGCATGTTCAATGTTCACACATCAACTTGTTTCAAATAAACAGAGTAGGCTGGAGGATGGTTTCTTTCATTCAAGAACTGAGATATTGAATACCAATATGGAATTAAATATATAAATGGACAGGAGAGGGGCTGGGCAGTACCTGCTCTTCTGCCTCCACCTAGCTTGATGATGCGCCCTGCCTTGCCGTCTGCCTGGCCGCCGTCCACCTTGCCGTCTTGTGTCCTAGGCCTGCTATGGCGCTGGTAGAGTAGGGTTGAAAGGGTAGGACGACCTAGAGCGAGCTGGTGGATAGAGCATGGTGTGGAGACGGGGGTGCATCCATGGAGGAACAAATCGAAAACCCTAGGCCAAATCGATTTGGAGCTGCAGGAGACCCTAGCTAGGGCGCGGTGGAGAGCTCTGTCATTGAGGAGGAATCCATCAAGGGTGCTGTGAGGAGATGGTGTGCAGAAGGAGAGGAATCGATGGCTAATGGAGGTGCGTAGAGGAGCACGGTGGACACGATGCACTGGAGAAGAAGAAGAGTGGAGAAAAGGAGAGGATGAGGATGGTGTATAGATCGATCTAGACCAGGCTTTTTCTTTCGGGGAAATTGCCCAAATACCATTATAGAAGAATTCACATTGCCAAAGTGAAGATTTCATAATGGTATTTTGGAAATTTTACCTTTTCTTTTTACATACTCTCCCGCGCGTGGTGGATTTAGTTCGCGCCTAAAATTGGGGCTTCCACGGCACATTAAATTCTCGGCATATAAAAATTGCCGCACTTGATCTATGCTGGCACTTGTCATGTGCCCTTTTTTCCTTATTTGCCGGCACATGTCTTGTGCCGATAAAAAGTGTAACTCGACATTTATAAATGCCCTCTTTGTGAATAGATAAGCCGACACATATTTTGTGCCGCAGAAACTCTTCGCTGGCAAATATTATGTGCCGTGCAATTTAGTGCCCCTTAATGCAAATAAACGCTATAAATACTCTATTTAATGGCATTTGGCTCAAGTGCCGTGTAAAACAAAGTGCCCCAAAAGGCATATCCGTGTTGTGCAATTGGTTGTGCAAATCATGTATATTTGTTTTGAAAATTTGTAGACATTCGATAGAAGTGAACAATGTTTTCTTCTTTGGCTGAGAACAATTCTAACCGCCCCACATATCTCCTCTCTAAAATACTACTTCCTCCGGTCATAAAAACAAGTTGTCGTTTTCTTTTGGACACGCCTTTAACCATTCGTCTTATTCAAAAAATTACGTGATTTATCATTTATTTTGTTATGATTTATTTTATCATTAAAGGTACTTTAAGCATGATTTATATTTACGCATGTTTGTACTAAATTTTTGAATAAAATAAATGGTCAAAGGCATGTCCAAAAGTCAACGGCGACTTATTTTTATGATTAGAGGTAGTATTAGCGTCCCCTCTATCCACCCCGGCCTCTAATATTCCTTCTCAACTTAAACTACCCTCTAAAACATTTGTTCCCTCCGACAGCCCCTCTATATCTGCTGCTATAGTGTTATAGAGGGTTAGCTTGATTTGCTAGCTCTTACAGTTTGATTGTTTTCTGAGCTAGGAAAAATATTGAGTTTACGCGGCTTTTGTTTTCTGTTTAGAATTTTGTAACCCTTGTTTGGACATCAAATTGTTCTTGCCAAACATGCTTTAAAAGTTATTAAAGACTATGCCAAAAACAGTTTTCATTTTGTTAGAGCCCACTGCGATCCTGCCATCTCATGGCCCGCCAGCGATCCGGCTCCCCCCGAGACCAACACCTGGTCTCGGGCCCATATCCCCACATCTATTGGCCCAACTGGAAGCACAACCCAGGTCATGGCCCAACTCAATTGGATTAGCTTGTACAAAGTAGATTCGATATCTGTCCGGGTCGTGCAAACAATGGTGACAGATAAAACACCTGCCTGATGATCAATTCATTCATCACAGCCGAATAAAGTTGAACAGTACACATTCCGATGTATTCATCGACTGTCGAATGTTCCTCTTAAGTTAAACTCTGCATACAACCATTCCTTAGGGATGGGGGTACAATGTCGTTTCTGCATCATTTATCCATTTACACTGACGCACCAGGGTCACTGATAACACCCAGAAAGTCGTCTTTTATTGTTCCAATGCAAAACTGCAGAAAAACGGTCAACCATCAGAACATCGCACATAATAATCTCAGAAGGTGTTGAGAGATGATTCTAGATTTGCCAAAGCTTCACAAAGAAAATCTTTCATGTCTTACATATTTGGCATGCTTCCATGAAGAAAATGAAATCTAAGCAACTGAGATTTCAACATTTTAGTGAAACATCTTCTCATAGATAACTAGTGCATACAATAAAGTAGAATGCCAAATGAAAATGGATCTAGGCCTTAGTTACAATTTGTGCCCAAAAGAAGCAACAGTTGGTTACAATCTGTGACCAAAAGAACGAAAAAAAATCTAGAGAGGAACACTTCACATTTGAAAGAGCAAACAATTTGCATCCCTACCAACCTTAAATTATAGTGACATGCTAATGTTACTTCGGATCTATTAATTTAGCTTACATCTAGGTTGTTATATGCCTATAGAATCATATGTGCTCTACAAAGAATAAAGTAGTCATGTTTATCTGGCGGTACTGCACAAGGAATCACATCATCAGCTACAAAGACAATAGCATATGGATTTTCAGATGATATACTTCTAGACAAAGACCTGAGTATATCCAACTTCTGTACACTGTTCTAAAAAAACAGGATTAGTATCTAATCAGCAGTCCTACATCTAGTTATGATTACTGATTAGATTTGATTAATTCCGATTAATCCCCAGACAAATCCCGTCTAGTCACTAGTCCCTAGCTCGCCAGCCGACTAGCGACTAGCATTTTCTTAAACCATGGTTTCATAAATGAGATTAGATGGTAATAAACATACAATTTCTGTTGCATCAACACGAGTGCCAATAATCTTCAACCGCACCTCACTTTCTTTTTGAATTTTCACCTGAGCAAAGAAGCATCTCATAGTTAGGATAAGAATAATGGCTAAAGTAAATAACTGCAATAGAATAATCCTTTATCTGTTCCATACTTTCACAACCCAACAATTATTATTCTTTGAAATAATATTCATACAGATTCACATACGCAAACATCATATAAGCAGATACCACAACTGGACACAAATAAACTATGGTGTATGAACACATGCATTCGTATTCAGAGCTATTACGATCAAAGGTACTACAAGCAAATATTGCATAGAACATAGTAATAATACAGTACAATGAATAAGCAATCATAAACAAAGTATCTGTTTAGTATAAATTTGACAGTTTTATAAAATAATGACCTGCCAACAGTAGTTAGGAATAATCACAAGAATTATTAACAAATAAGCTGCATACCGATCCATCAGACGTTGTGTAGTTTGGCATATCACCTGATTGGAACTCCATGTCATCCGGGATCAGCTGCATACAAAATGGAACATCACACAAGAACAAAATCCTACCGAGTCAGTCGGCAGCAAAAGTTCAAGACGTAATCCATGCTAATACAATCGCTAAAACAGGCAGCCACATGTTTATAAAAACATGATATATGAATATCGTTAACCAATTAAGTCCATTTGTCAGCTCATGACATCATCAATCATTGATCATTTGGAAGTAAGATTTACTCTTGATCATTCAGAAAATTTTAAAATTCATTCAACCAATTTGACACAATTTGACAGAGGAGCTCGCTGCTCAAGCAAAGCAGAGAACTCACATGGTTGGACACGAAGATCTGCACAGGCCCAGCCTCTGCGAAGAACCCCATCTGCAGAACCAAAAATTGAAGTCAGCAAACTAACCCTAGCGATCACCACCCCCACCAATATCAAATCAAAAGAAAATCAGACCACATAGAGGGAGTAACGCAAAAACACACCTTGTTGACCATGGTGACGACGGCCTCGAGGATCTCGCCCTTGAATGGGCGGAACACGACGCATTGGTACTTGACGGGGAAGGTGACATAGCCCGTGCCCTCCCGGATAAGCCCCTTTCCGATGTCCTCCACCCCGGTGATCGCCACTACGAACCCGTGCCGCCCGCTGCAAGGAAGGCAGCGACCTCCTCAGCACAGCACCAAAACCTGCGCGTGCCCCCAACCCCTAGGGTTTCCTCGAACCCTACCTGCAGGTGCCCTCAACGTCCTTGATGAGCTTGGAGACGAGCTTGTCGCGTAGGTGCGGGCCGAAGTGCCGCGGGTGCAGCTGCATGTTCCTCTCCAGGACGATGTGGAAGAACATCTTGGCCTCTCCTCCTCCTCTTCCTCGTCGGCCGGCGGCGGCGGCGAGTGAGTCCTTCCCGGTGCGAGACTGCGAGAGTGACTGGTGCCACGAAGTGATGCCTCCTCCCGTCAGATTACGAGAGTAATAGCGAGTTGATGACCCCGCGGCGCGACGTGCGAGCCGTCGGATTTGTATTCCACTGAATCTCGGCCGTCCAACGAGGAAACGCTACACCTTCACCCCTATTTGGCCCTGGCCCTCGTCATCGCCTCTCGCTGCTCGAACAGAAACCCTTCGCCGCCGCCGCCGCCGCCGCTCCTGCCCCATTCCGCGGGGTCCGTTTCGCCGCCGGTCGCCTTGCGGCTGCTTCTGTCCTGGTGCGCGTCCTCACCTTCCCTCCGCCCCTCCCTTCCTCCCTGTATCGGTGGCTTCGAGGCTTCCTCTCTGATTTGCTTCGTTGCCTATTGTAGGCGCCGGATGCGGATGGCATCGAGATGCGCGGCGAGGCTTCCCTATCCGCCGTGCTCGGCGCGGCGGTCCGGCTGGGGGAGCTCGCGGCTCTCGGTTCGCCCAGCGAAATCCGGCGCGTCAAGTATGTTCTTCCGTACGAATCCCTCTCTTATCTCGGCCTTGAGAGGTGTGATGCTGTGATGTCTGGCTGCGTGGCGGGGATCTGAGATTGCTCTAGCGTTTGGCAGGGGTACGTGCTGTCGTGTGCGCCGTTAGCTTCAGGCCATGTATTGACATTCACAAGGTGCGTAGGAATTTAACACTTGCTCCATTGTACTGATGTCTTTCCGTGAGAGTGGCGCGCTTCGTGGTCAGTAGATGCTCTGAACTTTGCATGATTGCAAATTGGTGCCCCGGCTTTAAATTTTGCATGACTTGTTTTTGAGCTTATATGTTACAGTATATGCTATGTCATCTTCCCGTGATGCAGTTCACATGTGCTGAAATTAGAGAACCTGATCCATTGGTTCATACAGCTAGGTTAGCCCTTTGCAATCATCAAAGTTCAGGCACCTCTGGCACTGGCAGCATCGTTTTTTTCCTGATGGGCTGTTTTTTCCCCTTGAAATTCACAGGGTAAAGTTAAACAGATCGTTGGTTCTACTCTTCGGGATTCATCAACTGATGGCTCAGAACTTGTGACGAACTTTGAATCAGACAGGTCAGCTGCAGAATATGCGAATCTGTATAAAGAAGATGAACTAGTTGGTGGGCATGTAATAATGCTTGGTGCAGATCCTTCAAGCCAGGCTGCTACACTGGAAGCACTAAGTGCATATCCTGGTGAGAACATGTTATCCAGATTTTACTAGAACTATGATTATCATGGGATCTGTTGCATACTTGCATCCATAATTGTTTGTTTTTAATTTTGTATTCCCAACATGCATGCATTGAATATATTACTTAGAGATAATAGACAGTCTAATGAGTTTTAACTTCTCCTTGGTAAGTATTAACTTGACGTCAATTTTCCATCAGATCAAACACTTGAATTCTATGATATAAAACAGTAAATTATGGCCCTATTTGTAGAGCCTGTAGTGCTGTTGTTTACATTACGTAAGGCTATTGATCAACTTTTGCCTCTGGACAGTTTTTGCATAAGCTAGTGGTGCTTCATCTGTTATGGTTTGTTTCTACTATAAGCCATAAGGTACGAATCAATTTGAAACACTTTAATAAACACGGACCGTTCATAATCCTAGGTGGTTTGCAAGTTGGAGGTGGCATAAATTTGGAGAATGCAATATCTTACCTTAACGAAGGGGCCAGTCACGTGATTGTAACATCTGTACGTGTCAATGCTCTATTTCTATGTAAATCAATGTTTTTTCCCCTTCATTGTATGAACCTTCTATAGTTATGAACTTATGACAATGAATACAATTTCTGGGATCATCTTAGAGTCAACAGTGTCATGCAAAAGTACTGCTGTTGCTGCTAGCACACTGGTTCCATCATATTCCTCTTATGATTCTGTGAGCGAGTTTGTTCTTCCTCATGTGGCTCAATTAGCTGCAGAAGTCTTCCATTGGTTATATCCCCCAACTACGATTGGTCGTACCATTTCTAAAGGCAATTGACAGTCCTGATTGAATTACGGACTTAGGTGCACCCTTCACAATAATGCATGATGCCTTGCAGTTTCAGTCTTATTCCCACCGACTGAACATCTAGGTGCAGATTATCTAGTAAGGCAGTAACCCGTGCTCATGCTGATTGTTCTTTTGTACTGCTGTTGCATGTAGTCTAGTGATCTAGTCTTAGGAACAAAGACCACATGAGAGTGTGCCAAATTATCAATGCACACAGATTTATTCATGTAGCGCATTCACAAGATCCTGTTAGATTAATATGCAATTTAACAATTATATAGGCATATCCCAAACTATGACCAACAACACAATTATACGCTAGATTATACCTATCTTCAGTACATGAACCAATGTTTTGAGTTCTTCAGTACAGGAAGGCACTAGTCGGGCGGTATGAACCAATGTTTTGAATTTTACCTTGGGATCTGATCCAGTATATTTATCTGCTATTTTGAATTTATCCACAAATTGCATTAGGCTAGTGATCATTCACAAGTCTAGTGATAATTCTGCTCTTGCTGATTGTTCTTTTGTGCTGATGTTGCACGTAGTCTAGTGAACTAGTCCAGGGAACAAAGACCACATGAAAGTGTGTCAAATTATTGGGCACATGGAAGGCACTAGTTGGGTTGTATCAACCAATTGCAGTGAATAATTTTTTAAATGAAAAATTGAATTTATTGAAGACAAATTTAATGGTCAAAGTATACATCTAAGGACTTATTCAAGTAAAAATATGCCCTATAAAAAGAAACGGAGGGAGTATTTTCATTCTCAGATGTTATTCTTGGTGCTATTACCTGCAATTTTCTCTTACTGGAGTCGGTCTTATCAATGAGCTGAATATTTATAATCATGCATTTGCATCTTTTATGCAGTATGTGTTCAGTGAAGGCAAAATGAACATTGAAAGGCTGAGGCAACTTGTTGAGTTGGTTGGAAAACATAGACTTGTTTTGGACCTTAGTTGTCGAAAAAAGGTATCAATTGTAGCACATCTTTTCTCCAAGTATGTCTAATCCATCAGACATTGATATTATACTAGATTATTTTTTTGTTCTTTCCAACGGTTGGACGTAAGTAACATTAAAATGCTGGTATCAGATACTATGAACTCAGTGACAAGCAGTTCCATGGTTAATGCAGAACACACAGTGAAAGCAAGCTAACTAGTCGAACATAAAGCAATTGCTGTAAATTAGAGTGAACACATGGAGAGCTAGTAGAAGCTAACACATAAACTGTAACATTGATAAAGAAAACAAGCATTACCCTGATATGGCCACTGTTATGTTATTATTGACAGTTTTATCTTGATCTTTTGTTACTTCTTACCATATTTTTTTGGTTAGGATGGAAGATATGCCATCGTGACTGACAGATGGCAAAAATTCAGTGATGTATATGTGGATGAGCGAACGTTAGAATATATCGCTGCCTATGCAGATGAGTTTTTGGTTCATGGCGTTGATGTGGAGGGCAAAAGGTGAACTATGTTTAATCTATCTCTCTATAATTCAGTGATTTGATGGCAACTTGAGATATACTTCGCCCCTCTAATATTATAGGTTATATTTTAGGGAAAAAAATTCATTTTACATCCTAAACTAGCATGCTTCGTCTACATACTGCCTTGAACTATGAAACCAAGTATTCTATACCCTAAAACCAAAAAACCGACGCAAATAATGTTAGAAATAATCTTGACATCTACTGGAAGATTGTAGAAGGAGAAGCTAGTTGGTAGCTATATGGAGATGCTAGAAGCATCTAGAACATTTAGTTCTACTATTAGTTCATAGATGAACTAGATACTAGAAGCATCTATCTATTACTAGGACTAAAATATTAATAGTTAGATGTAGAATGTTCTAGATATATAGGATGAGCTAAGGTTAGTTTAGCCTATAAATAGAACATGTAGGAGCACTTGTAAGCCAAGCTTGAGGACTAGTTCAGCTACAATATAGTGAGCCTCAATTGCTTTCTAAGTAAACATTAGTGTGAGAACTTGTGAGAGTTTCGCTTGCTGTTTGTGTGAGCTCCTGGACCAACAAATAACTCCTGAGGGCGTTTTTGCATGTGGCTTCGCGCGTGGCACATGATATGGCATTGGGTGATTTGGGTCCCATATGTAAGTATTTTTTATCTCCTTTTCCCTCTCTCTTATCCTCTCACTTCCTAATATCTCCTATAACTCCTCCCTATCCCAGCCTAGGCATTTCGTCGAGCACATGCAAGACGTCCGGTGTGCGTGCACTTACAAGCCCTTGGATGGCTGCGGTCGTGCCATCGTGACTGTCTACGTGCTCCGGACGCAAGCGCATACGCCGTGGATGGCACCGCCCTTGCCCTAGATGGCCTTGGCCATGCCGTTGTGCCTGTGGATGCGCCTTAGACGGCCTAAATCGCACTTCTTGCGTCATGGCCATGCCCTGGACGGCCACGGTCATGCCACCCATGCAATGGACTCGCCACGCCTGTGTCGCCCAGGTTTGGGATGACGGCGACGCTGCCGGACGCCGTTACTGCAGCACAAGTGTTTTTTGGGCATCTGCACAACATGGATTCTTCAGCAAAATTGGTGCTTCTAGAAGCCTCCCTTAGGTAAATAAGGACACACAAACGTATGTATCCAGGCTTGGACATCGACGCACTAAGATAACCATGTTGTCTAGCTCGTAGCCATGGTGACAGTGGCCACAATGGTGTTCCGGTGTGCTGGAGCTCGTGTGCGTGATACTAGGATAATTTTTAGGCCATTGTGATGCTACCTGTAACTTTTAATTGAGCTAAATTGTGGAAAATTGAACCATCATTGTGCAGACTGAAGCTTCCAACAACGATCTAATGGCGGCAGCGGCCGGGGCCAAAATTGGCTTGACCATGTTTGTGGGAAAGATTTTAGGAAGTCCTGCGGTGTTTCAAGACACATCAATTTGAAGATACCCTGCTCATATAAGATGATTTTTGGAATTAGGTGTTGGCGGTTAGAAAATCAGGGAAAAGTTCAAATTGGTCTCATCAGCGAGCATGGGTTGTGGTCTTGTGGACGTGTGGGCAGCGGCGTCGATGCAAGCATGCCAGTTGCGGCGGTGCCCCGAGCTCGCCGTCGGCACCAACGGCTTTGGGGGCACTCGCCTCCCTCGGCTCCTTGGGGCTGCCGCCATCCCTGACTTGATGGGGACGGTGGTCATGCGCTTGCCAACAGGCAATAGCGGCCTCGTTGATGACGATATCATGCACGACGGCACGAAGGAGAGAGAAGGGCAAGGGTTGTACCGTGTAAAGAGAGGAAAGAGAGATGGGGAGGGAGAAGGGAGAGAGGGAAATAGTGTGAGTGACAAATAGTCCCTACAATTATTTTTTACTAACTTTTTTGTGGTTGTGTTGACCAGGCAGCCACCACACTTGCCACGTGGGCAAAACCACCTCTAAAACCTCCGTGGGGTGTTATATACACCAGTTCTCAGGTTTTGCAGGCTTGAATACATGGTTTTATAGTTTAGGGGGTTAAGTAGATGAAGCAAAATAGTACATGGTATAAAATAGGCTTCCTATATTTTGTCTTGCACATAAAATAGGCTTTTTCCTATATTTTGTCTTGCACATAGAGCAAGAGGCATTGAAATTGTCTATATTGGCCCTAATTATTATCTGTTGAGTACCCTATTCAATGCTTGTAGGAAGGAATTAAAATGTAAAGCTAGGCAATAGTGATGGTTGCAAAAAGGGTATGGCATTAAACATACCCTTGTAGAGAGAATAACATGCTAATTTTGCATTTGGTTATGAAATATGGTCTATATTTTTGGGTAGAGGGAATTTTTTTTGTTATGCATGTTTTAAGTTAAAACATTTCACTAGCTCCTAATTTGTTTGACGGTACGTTTGACATGCTTGATGCATGGAAATTGGAAAGTTCATTTTGAGGATCTTGATTAATTTACTCTAGCCTGTGCAGATCACTCTTTTGTAGCTTTTTCTAAGGTATGTAAATTGAAAGAAATGCTACACAGTGGGAGGCAGGAAAATGTTTACATTTCTATGCATTTAATTATATTTTCCTCTTTGTTTTGAGTTTAATGAGTTCTGAAGTTTAGAAGCCTAAATTTAGAAACCTATTGGGATTGCTCTTACATTGTCTTATCTAGTCCACTGGTGTATTTGTTCATGCCGAATATTTGATCGCAGTATCCCACCTAAATTAGATATCTTATCAGCTGTATATTATCTTTTTTATCTTCCTGTTGTAGATCTGTACAACTTTCTTATAAGACGGTTACATTTTCTAATGTAAGCTAGTATGAAATCACAGGTTAGGAATTGACGAGGAACTTGTGGCACTATTGGGGCATCATTCACCTGTATGTACAGTTTTATTCTTGATCCATTAGTTTGAATTCAAGCATCTGTTTTCCTTTTTGGTTGTTTCTTTTTATCCTTTACTTTTGTCTGTGTGATGGTCTCTTGTCATTTTTATGTAATTATACCATTTTACAATGCTGTTAGCAAATCAACCACTTGCATAGGTTAGAGCCCCCAAAACAAATCACCTTCCTTCTTTTTAAGGAAAAAAAAGTGTGGTAATGATGGCTGTATTGAAAGCAATTTAACAAGTTGATTTTGTCTATGTAATTCTAGAACTCAAGCATGCTGAATTAAACAGGATCAATTGGCCATCTTTCCATGCTTGTTTCTTTTGTAATAGAGCAATTTCGCGTGATCAAAACTCTTGAAGGCAATTTGCAAATGAATTTTTAATACCTCTTGTTTACTCCAGATTTCCAAATTTATGTACGAGTTGCTGAACATTTATATGGCTACTCAACATGCACTTGTACTGTTTGTTTTTTGCTCTATAGATCCCGGTAACTTATGCTGGGGGTGTGTCAACAATGGACGACCTGGAGAGGATAAAGAGAGCTGGCAAAGGCCGAGTTGATGTTACAGTTGGTAGCGCTCTGGATATATTTGGTGGAGATTTGCCCTACAAGGATGTTGTCCATTGGCACAAGGAACAAAATATGGTTAGCCAGTCCTGAAGAAGTCAGAGATTCTTTTAGTGCTTGGTCAGTTGGTTCTGCCCATTTGATACCCAGGGACCATTACCCTGGTTCTAGCTATGGGAAACAATGTAATGTTGATTATCCAACGGGTTTCAAGTGATCTCCGTCAGCTGAAGCTCTGTGATATGGTTTTGTGGTGTATTTGGAACTAGTACGGGCAAAACTGTTCCAGTTCTTGCAGCGAGGTCAAGCTTTTGATATGGTTTTGCTGTCTGTATGGAACTAGTACTGGCAAAACTGTTCCAGCGGTTGCAGCGAGGTCGATTTGCAATTAAGTGGATTGAGGGCTAGGGACGAGAGAGTCCCGACTTCTCTGTGTGAGAAGTTTCCTCAACGGAGACGTAGGTGCTCATGTGTTGAGCACCGAACTTCGGTAAACAACTCGGTTTGCGTCTCCCCGTCTCACCCATTTACTTCCGCACTTTGAATTAATCGTTTGCTTGTGAGTGCCATCGAGCCTCCAGTAGTCGCTTGTGCATTATTGTGATCACTTCCACAACTAGACTCTAGATCAATCGATAGCTTGGGTTCCTAATTTGACTAAGTAAATCAAGCGAATCGATAGAAGTAAAATTTGAAAAGAGCCGATTCACCCCCCCTCTCGGCCTAAGATCCTTACAATGCACCCTGGAAAACCGCCATCCACCACCGCCGCCGCCACTGCCGACACACATAAGTTCACCTCCGGGGGGCCGGCATGGCCAATCGGGGGTGAAGACCAACTCCGAGATCTCCCCTCAATCGCTGGCGCCGCCGCCAACCAAGAGGAGAATGTAGGAGACCAAAGGATCCCCTGGACACGGCGCCATAGCTGAATCCTAGCAGTAGACCTAGACCCTACTAACCTTAACCCTAGACTACTAGCACCAGTCCTCCCACCACCAACCCCCCGTCAGCCACAACCCCCAGCCCCCAGTGGCCCAGATTCGCCACCCGCCGCGGCCAGAGGCGAGGGGGCGTTCAGATCTGGGCACACAAGGACGGCGGGATAGAGTGAAAAGGGGAAGGGGATGGAGAGGGCGAGCACCTGGAGGTGAGGGAGGAGGGAGGAGAGCTGGGGTCCCCCCTCTCTCATCTTCGTCGAGGACGCCGGAGAGGGAGAGAGGGGCCCGGCAGTGGCGGCGCGCCCGCGGCTTCTTCTCGCCTGCTCGTTCGCGAGAGCGCTGCTGCTGCTCTTCTAGTCGCTCCCTGGCCAGGGAGGTCCCTATCCTTCGAGCATGCTGGATAGACCATCTGTAATACTCTACTAGATATAAAGAAACCGTTGGAATAAAGAAACCGTTGGAAGAAAGGTTTTTTATAGTACAGTACTCCCTCCTTTTTGTTTGACGCCTTTGACTTTTTAGTACGTCTTTGACCATTCGTCTTATTCAAAAATTTAGTGAAAAGATGTAAAAAATTAAGACATATTTAAAGTATTTCTATTGATAAAACAAATCACAATAAAATAAATGATATTTACAAAAATAATTTGAATAAGACAAATGGTCAAAGACGTGTCACAAAGTCAAAAGCGTGAAACAAAAAAAAGGAGGTAGTATAAATTATGAAGAAAATTTTTGAGCGATGGATAGAGAGGACTCTAGTAGTGTTTTAAGGAGAGACATAGGTCTTGTTCTTTTCAGTTTAAATTAAATTTAATGATTTTTTTTGTACAAATGAAATAATGTAGTACTTCGTAGTTATGCGTACAGGGTTTCAAATAGTTATTTTTAGAGTTTTTTTTAAAATAAATAATTTGTTGAACTTTTTAGGATGTCTCTCGAGGAGAGACAACTTTTTCATATTGAAATTTTCAGCAACTTTCGGCTGAAACAAATAAGGTCATGGAGAAACCGTTGGTGTTGCTCAAGCTCGCTGGTTTGCACCGGACTCCAGGAGTCATCGTGATGGCTAGTTAACTTCATTTCTTGCATGATTCTCAAGGAAAACAACGAGGGAAAGAAACATTCTTAACCCTTTATTTTTTTTCTTTTTGTGCAATGCATCAGGAAGGTAGAACACGTTACGCAAGACGGGACTTGGAGTAGCCACGACCCACGAGCTCACTTCACTTCCAATAATAGAAAACAGTTTAGAACATATCCCCTCCAAATTCAATATTTGCATACCCTCGACAGAAAGCCACACCATCCCGCCCTCATTCGATTTGTCTCTTCATGGATTAGATACATGGAACAAAATGAAATAGGATAGGATAATATCGGTTGCTGTAAGTGAGTAGAAAAATTGGTATGAGATCATTCGAATGAGAAACTTGAACCACACCATATGTCACTCACAAAAAAGTTCACTAAATTTAATTCTTTTTTAAATTCGGCTTAATAATTCGGTCGACTTATGTGTTAAAAAGTTGAACACCCTCGAAAAGAAGTTCGAAAAGGCTAAACAATATATTAAAATATTTTAATTTTTCGAGAAAACCCGCACAAAGCCACGGAGAAATGATGACAAGTGTGACAACGTATGAATTATTAAAAAAGACAAATCTCAGGTTATACCATTCAGTTGGTTTTAAACCACTCCATGCCACTTCGTCCCATCAACCAAGCACAGTTACGAGAAACCATTCTATTTCAAACAACCAAAACACAAATCATCGCACCACATCCATTGCACAAATTTAAAATATCACCAACATCTCTCTAATTTTTTATTGCTATGTCCTCATCTCCAAACAACTATTTATTTTCTATATTTTCATCCTCTTTAGTATAATCTCTATCATTGAAAAGATAAAAAATTTAAAGAGAGAAAATCTTCAAATATGGATTTAAAAGAGTTTCTGAATTTACTCAGCTTGAATGCTACAGAAACAGATCGATCCGCAGCGTGAAATACCACCCCCTTACTGTCAATACTCCAAAGTCCAAACACACTCAAAAAACATGGGAAGCCGAGTCGAACCATCTTGCTGCCCCATGCCACTTTCGAAAGTAGTTCTAATATTTTAATTTCAGAAAAGCTAGAGGAGTTTCAAACAAATATTTAACAAACTCCAGAGCCACGCCAACGACGCAACGATATTTCGCGTATAGAAACTTAGCTATTTGGCGGCCACCTGGTTCCTTTTATTTTAAAATTTAAAACTATAGCTGTGATTTATTATCTTTTCACAAACCAAACATTTTAGCACATTGTAACCGTTTTTAAGTCTTTTGTTGATTTTTTATAAAACTCCTAAAATCACTCTTTTGTAAATTTTTTTGGCTCTCCAGTTTCCATATAAGAACCTATGATTTTTTTATATAATGTAAACAGTGGAAATACTGTACATCATGTGTCAGATGGGCATCAATCCACTGGACGGTTTCGTCCCCAAGTAGAGGACTTAGCTAGTCATGGATTGAGATCCTCTGTAGTTATTCCCCATAGTGTGGTCACTGACATGTGGGCCTAGGCCCACATGTCAATGACTCAACTGCAGAAGGCAGTATCTGCAGAGGATCTGCGTCCGCTAGTCATCCATTCCCTCTCCTAGCATCTGCACTACACATCTCTCTCCAGCCTCCTTTCTCCCCCCAAAACTTCTCTCTCCCATCACTCTAGATCTGTAAAGGCTCTCTCATCACTCCTACAGATTTGGTTTCTTTCTTCCCCACATCCACCTTATTCAATCGTCCTCCACAAACAAGCAGCAGTGGTCGTTGGAGATGTGGCAGTGCATGTGCTGCTCTATACCTCCTTCCACTCTATCACTGCCTTATCGTGTTGCAGCAACCCTACAGCTATGTGGTGTTGAGGTGTGGGAGACAACCGGCGTGAACTTCACTGTCATGTTGCTATGCATTAGCATATAAGTCCATGGTGGCTTGCCTGAGTGCTTCTCGTCCATCCCCAGGAGAATGATTCAGTCATCGACAAGGAGAACGAATAGAGGAGGAGATGGGGGAAGAGACTAGAGGTCGAAGAAAAAAGACACTCTAAATTGGAACATAACCTCAGTATGTTCGAAAATAGATTTTGCCATGGTAAAATATTGGGTTCTGCATATTGAAATATTTTAGTTCTATTTGCTGAAACATTTACAATTTTCTTCACTGAACCGTTTGTTCTGCCTACTAAAACATTCGGTAATGCTTCCTGAAACATTTGGTTTTACCTATTAAAATATTTTTAATAAATATTAAACATTTGTTCTACTAAGTTATACTGAAATATTTAGTTATACCTATTAAAACATTTGATTTTACTTGTTGAAGCATTTTTAAATAAATGTTGAACACTTCATTTTTTGTCTACTGAAACATTTGTTTCGTCCTATTAAAATATTTGGTTATGTCTGTTGAGACATTCACTTCTGCCTACCAAAACAATTTTCAATGTGCTGAAATAATTTTGTTTTTATTCTATTGAAACATTTTTGTCGCCCTAATAAACCATTTGAAACATTTTTGTTTTGTTCTAACAAAACATTTGTTTCGCCCTACTAAAACATTTAGTTATACTTGTTGCAACCTTTAGTTCTACAAACATTTGTTGTGCCCTTGTAAAAAATCTGTTTCTGCAACATAATTTAATATTCGTCGAAATATTTAATACCAAAACATTCGAATCTACCAAGTGAAACATTGGGTTATACTTATTGAAACGGTGTTCAATTTTGAACTTTTTTATCGCACGTCCGATCCATAGTGAACCTCCTATAAAACAATGGCTAGATTAAGGTCATGTCCAATGCTACCCAACTTAGAGCGAGGTTAGCACTATGCAACCATATTAATCAGTTTCTTCTTTTCTATTCAATGCTACCCAATTTAGGGTGAGGTTAGCACTATGCAACCATATTAATAAGTTTTTTCTCTTCTCTTTTATTTTATCAGCACTATTCGTTGAAGTAGCATTGGTCATGTTTTAAGGGCATGTTTGATTGGTGACTACGGTTGTCACAACTTGCCATGCCTTATGTTAGGCAAGTTTGACATGTGTTTAGTTCATAGCCACACTTGTAGCAAGATTTCTTTTTTTTATGTGGGTCCTATATGTAAGTGAGTGGGAAAGTGTGATAAGATTTTCTTAGGCTAGCTAAAGTGTGACTAAAATTTTCATAAACTATGTTCCGATAACTTTAACAAGTTAGTTCTAACAAGTTGTCAAGTTATGGCAACGTTCTCAAACCAAACAGACCCAAAAAGCGACAAGAACAAAGCCCGAATCAATTCTAAACAAACCCTCGAAAGTGGAAAAATAATACCCTTGCAACATAAGGACTTTAATGGTACCCCCATTTAATCATTAATGGTCTCCTCTGGTCATCCCGAACAAACTCAAATCTGCGTCCCCCAGGCTTCAAGCAGCAGCAACCTCCTCCTTCTCCCTCTTCTTCCCCGTCTCCTCCTCGCTTGGAGTAGCAGCAGAGCAGAGTGCAGTGGAGTAGGGAGCTGGGCAAGGAGGCGCCAGCCGCCGCCTCCACCATGCTCCGTCCATCCGTAGCCGCGGCGCTCTTCGTGGCCGCCGTGCTCTGCCTCGGTGGCGGCCGCGCGGCGGCGTCGTCCGACTTCA
Source organism: Raddia distichophylla (assembly GCA_005191435.1). Lineage (NCBI taxonomy): Eukaryota > Viridiplantae > Streptophyta > Magnoliopsida > Poales > Poaceae > Raddia > Raddia distichophylla. The sequence goes on from SPJY01015826.1 coordinate 1,603,495, forward strand.
ACTACCCGGCGGTGTTCAACTTCGGCGACTCCAACTCCGACACCGGCGGCCGCGTCGCCGCCGGCTTCGAGTCCATCGCGCCTCCCTACGGCTCCACCTTCTTCGGCAGCCCCTCCGGCCGCTTCTGCGACGGCCGCCTCATCGTCGACTTCCTCAGTAAGCACGTCGCCTCTCTCTATCCCATTCCCCCCTCATCCTCGACTCCCGCAGATTCTCGAACCGTCTGATTGACAGTACCCATTACCATCTCAATCGCACTACGAGAATCGGTGTACAGACGATGCAGCTTCTCCCTGAATAATTCATTGAATTTCGAATTATCTCCTGAATTGGTGTAGACGATCAAATTTCCCTAGTGAAATTCCACTTTTAAGGAGCTAGGTCTCATAGATTCTTGAAATGGCTCGTCGTTGCGTGATTTCTGGCACCCATTGCAAGAGGAGTTCGGTGTACGGACGCGGCATGGCTTGCCGTCGATTCTTAGAGGCAGTGCGGCCGCTTGGTCCGGGCGGTTGTTGGAGAGAAAGGGCGATTTAGTTAGGATTGTCCTTTGCCGAATTGGCCAAAACACGCCGGGGCGGTGGGTAGAAGTGGAGATTGAGGCATCATTGCTGGACGGGCCACGGTAGTTGCATACACTGCTCGAGCATTACGAACGTGCTGGATGATCGATGCGTGTGGTCCAGTCCGCGCAATTTGTCTCCCCCGTTCGGTGCACCAATTTGTTGGGGTTCGGTAGATCTGAGGGAAAGCAATCGCTGTTTCTTGATGCGATATGCCACAGCTCACAATGGGGGGAGTTATTGTGTTAGTTATGCTGTCTGACTTTATTTTTGTTGCGATCTGGGTCTGGCTGCCTACCTTCATATGTTTGCATTGAAGGAGACCAATTCGTCGAGCTGTTTAAGATCAGCGCTGCTATTAGTGATATGGTTAAGAAGCGATGGGAGATTCGAGGAGTAACTGATTCATGTACACGCCATGTAAGTGATTCCTGCAAGAAGACCATAGGGCCACCTCCATTCCATCATGAAGTCGCTGATGAACAGTAGCTTTTCGTAGGCGATGTTGTCACGTGACCCCAATGATCCTATACTGAATCCGTCTTGTGTGCACAGATTGCATCTGAAGGTGAAGCTGCTGTTCACATTATTTTGGCCGTTTGACAGCAATAAGCAATATTGCGACGAACTCACGGCCCAATAGTGCTAGGCGCAAGTTCAATGGCCTGGTCATCTACGTCGTCTGGAACATCTCGAAGGAGCGAAACAAACGTCTTTTCCAACAAAAGGTTTCGTCCCATGCACAACTATTAATAAAATCCGGGTGGACTTTCTCCTCTGGCGTGGGCTAGGGGTTTCTTTTAGCTCGATGTAGTTAGGCTCATCACCCCACCTATTCTCCCTTCTCTTTGTACAGTGTACAGTGCTTCTTTAATGGAATGACAGAGTCCCTGTCCATTTTGCTAAAAAAACAGCAATAAGCAGAATGTAACGCGGTTGTGCAACATCAGTCTTTTGGCACAGATGAGTTTTATTTATCTTTTTCTGAACACTTCGGCTTACATATCTTAGGAGCTTGATGCCCTAATGCACTATATATAGTTAGCAACGTTGATCCTACTGAGAACATGTGCAATATATGAATTAATGTGATTGGTATGACTGATGGTTTTTTTTCACATGATATTTTTTTGTCTATAATCTGATATTTGTCTCTTAAAATTCCTTCCTGCAGTGGATGTAATGGATATGCCGTTCCTCAATGCATATTTGGATTCTATTGGTGCACCTAACTTTCGGGCTGGCGTAAATTTTGCTCAAGCTGGCTGTTCGATTACTCCAGCAACAGCAACATCTGTCAGCCCATTTTCCTTTGGTCTTCAGATCAAGCAATTCTTTGCATTCAAGGACAAAGTTGCTAAGTTGCTATCTGAAGGTAGGACCAGCTGTCTTGTATGCCATACCTTTAGGTGTTGTGGATTGCAAAGAACAATAGAAGTGTATGGTGCAGTAACACAAGCATTTAACCTTTTTGATTTAAACTTGGAGAGGGATTGTTTGGACTTGATGCAATAGACAAGGTTCCAAAAACAGTGCCATGACTTTAGGTATCGTGGATTGTAAAGCAGAATAGAAATGTATGGTGCAATAACACATAAGCATTTAAGCTTAAATATTTGAACCCATTAAATTAAACTAGTAGGGGGATCGTTAGGACTTAATGCAATAGTCAAGGTCCCCCAAAAAGATTGGTTCATCAAATGGATAAAAAGTCATAATGTTGAGTGACTAAATAAACGAACAATTTTCAAGACATACCATAAGGTCAATATCATGTTTGGAAAAGACTAAGCAAGTTTATGCTGTTTTACTAGAGGAGTAAATTAGAAGGCAACAAAAATAGCAATGGCAACACATTTGGAATTGGAATTTGTATACTGAATAAGATAGAAAATGTCAATACTTGTTATTGTAAAATAGCTGATGCCAGATGTAATAGGTCAGGAGTATTATGTATGAATCTTTTGGCAAGATTTCATTATGTTTAATTAGTTTTGAATGAACATATATCAACTAAAGATTTAAGAACGATAATACCCTTAATATGGTAATCAATAACTAAACAACGTTTTGAATTTTTACTAATCCAGACTATGCAACTTCATCGTTGATGGAACCATTTTATTTTATTTTACAGGAGATAGGTACAGGCGTTATATTCCACAGTTGGATTACTTTACACAGGGACTCTACATGTTTGATATTGGTCAAAATGATCTTGCGGGTGAGTTCTACTCAAAAACAGAGGACCAAGTGATTGCATCTATTCCAACCATTTTGTTGGAATTTGAAACTGGGCTCAAGGTTTGTAAAATTTACATATTTTCGTCCTTACAGTGCATGGGCTTTGCTTTTTTGCTTCAGTGTTATTTTATTGAGTTCATTATTCATCGAGGTAATTTTTTCGATGTAGTTCATGTAGGTTTTAAGTTCTGTATAATCAATATTGCTATACTATTCTAAGTGCATACTACTTGAGTAAGAAAATACTACAAAATTTTTCCATTCATGTATAATTTGACTTTACTATGGTTTGTGTTCCTTCTTTCAGAAACTATATGAGCAAGGTGCCAGGAAATTCTGGATTCACAACACAGGCCCTCTTGGCTGTTTACCTCAAAACATAGCTTTGTTTGGCAAAGACCCATCCCAGCTGGATGAAATTCATTGCGTAGCAAAACACAATCGTGCCGCAAAGATTTTCAATTTACAGCTGCATGCTCTTTGCACAAAGTTGAGGGGTGAATTCGCTGGGGCTAATATCACTTACGTTGACGTATACTCAATCAAATACAGCCTGATTGCCAATTACTCTCGATATGGTTTGTAAACTAGTCTCTCCAGATTCTGTAGTTATCATGAATTTTAATGCATACAATCTCTGCTAAAAACATTTTTTATCGTCAAATTATATTACTGGGAAATGATGTTTCAAGAATGTCAAACATGCTTAGAGTAGAGGACTTATGATTAGATGTCACTATCATTCCTGAACAAGTGCTTGCAATAATATACCTCACTCAAATATGCTTTAGTTTTATGGATCTTTGCTCACCCCCATTTACACAGGATAACATTTCCCTCCTGATCTTCTTGCACTATGGATTTTGATATTTTGCTGAACTTTGTGTCAAGCTAGCTCATCGGAATGTTAAAGCAGTAGCCCTTTTTTAAACTGCAATTCAACTAACAAATTTTTTTCTTTGCATTTGTATAGGGTTTGAGCATCCCACCCAAGCATGCTGTGGATATGGAGGCCCACCCCTGAACTACGATGGTAGAGTACCTTGTGGACAGACGAAGACTCTGAACGGTAATACTGTAACTGCAAAAGGGTGTAGTGACAGTACTGAATATGTCAACTGGGATGGAATACATTACACGGAAGCCGCAAATTTTCACATCACATCACAGATTCTGACAGGGAGATACTCTGATCCTCCGTTTGTTGACAAGATGCCATTCCTCATAAAACCGAGATTCTAACGGCCGGATATTTATTTCCCCTCAAACCAATCAACCACTGTAATGTTGCATTGGTCATAAATGGTGTATTTATTACCTGTCAATAGACAATAATCACATATAGCTTAAGTTCTGCTGTCCATGGCCAGTCATGCCCAATGTGTTTGTTGTATACTTCTATTTCTTCTCCAAACCTATGGTTGCAGCCTGTATGCAAGTATTCAATGGCGAGGGGGCACAAATCTTTAAGCGATGCTCAATGGCTCCCAGGCATACATAGAAGATCTTGTATATGTGGGGATGCATTTGCCCGCTATAGGGGAGCTGCGCATTTTACAGATTGAAACCAATAATGGGAAGAGAGAGAGCAGAGGAAGTGCTTTAAACTTCGTCAGATTTAAAACTTCATCAACCATACAGGAAATGTGGCAATCTAGTGTTGATTCGCACCTATTTAACCATATAAATATAAGTAAACACAGAATGCACATAATATCTATTTTTATCTAGCCGTGCTAGTGCAAGAAGGGTGTGCGCTTGTATTGACCATTAACACTCTCTGCCCGTTTCTAAAATTCCAACAGAAAAACCGGAGGGGATTAATCTCCCTGACCTCTGCTTACAATTTACTGTACACTGCATTGCAGCACGCCGCTGGAGCACTCACTTCTTGGAGACGTAGGCGTAGTACTGCGCCATGGGCACGACGAAGGCGATGACGAGCAGGCCGCCGACGACGAGCGTGAACTGGCCGCGCTTCTCCTCCGTCTCCTCCTTGGTCTTGAAGTTGGACTCCCTCTTGTTCTCCTTGAACGACGGCCCGCCGGGGTCCGGCAGCCCGTCGATCGCCGCCACCAGCCGCTTCGCCGTGCTGTAGATCGCCTCGTTGTACTTCTCGTCCGTCGCCAGCACTGCGACCACGCACACGCATACGCATACGCATCGATCCATGCATATGCATAGGCCGTGATGAGTTCTTCATTATTATTTATTCGTAATCGAGTGACCTCTTGAGGTGTCATCTCATACCTGGGAGGTTCTCGGAGACGGTGGCGTCGAGGATCTCGTCGCCGACGGCCTTCACGAAGGCCGGGCCGCCGGTGATGGCGCCCTCCTTCTGGCTGGTGACGAGCACGACGATGCCCTTGTTGTTGCCCTCCTCCACCGTCGGGTACCACCTCTCCAGCACTTGGTCCGCGTACTCGAACGCGTCGGCTTTGCTCTGGAATCGTAGGGGGGACACAACACAATGCGAGCAGAGCGCGCACGCGTATCAATTGCCGCCGGCGACGAGCTGATCACGATTTACGGCGCAGTGCTACGGCGGCGCCGGCGCCTACATACCGTGAGCTTGCGGACGGTGATGAAGTTGATCCGGATGTTCTTGCGGGACTCGAGGTCGCGGATGAGGCGCTTCACGTCGGACTTGGTCACGCGGCTCAGCACGCCGGCGTCGTCCACCACGTAGGAGTCCCCCGGGGGCCCGTCGTTCAGCACGTTGAACTCCGACGCCGCCGCCGGCGAGGGCGCCGGCGCAAGGCCGATGGCCAGCGACAGCGCCGCGGCCGCCAAGCCGTGGTGCAAGAACGACACCCAGCTCCCCGCGCCGCCGCCGCCGCGCCAATCAGCGACCGCCTGCGGCTGCGGTGGCGGCTGCTTCCTGAGGGAGCAGGAGAGCGTGGACCTGGGTGAGACGGCGAGAGCTGGCTTCTTGGGCCGGCGGAGAGGGGTGAGCAATGTGGAGGGGGAGAGGAGGGTCTCCATTGCTGCCAAGAGCGGAGCTTAGGGGGGTGGAGGAGAGGGGAAGAGCTTGAGGGCCGAAGATCACCGGAGTTTCTTTCTGCTGTTCCAATTTGTTTCTGAAATTTCTTTTTTGTGTGTGTGAATGGCATATATAGCTTGGATTTTGATTGGGTGGCTGGGATTCTGCCGTTCTGGAGCCGGATAAGGTGGTGTGCCATGCCAGCATCGACAATCTGTCTGGTTGCTACAGTCTGAGTAAGACACTACAAGATGTCGTGGAAGAAGGGCGGCACGTGGATGGAGAAGCCGTTGCCGTAGTAGTGCGACCACGACCTCGTTTTAACGATGCCACCCAGCACCGGGCCGCCCTTCGGAGTTCGGAGAGAGAGAGAGGCGTCGCCTTCGTCGTCGTTGGCGCCGGGGCAGGCGCCTGTTCGGCTGCGGCGGAGGTGATGGTCATCGGTGGCAGCAGCGGACCGGCGGTGATGGGGAGGTGGAGAGGATGAGATGGTGGGAGAAGGGAGAAGAGAGAAGAGAATCCGATTGCTTTTTTTCAAAAAATTTAGGGAGGCAGTATTATGCAGGCGCCTGCAATTTCAGTATTTGTGCAGTCACATGCCACGTACATGCATGCACATCTCGCGCAAAAAAAATTTCACTATCGCAAGACATTTTTTCTAATAAATGGAAATGTGAAAAAACAGTAGAAATTTAGTGGAATTTTTTGCGCCCGCACGATTTCGCAAATTATACGAGCAAAAAATCTCTCGACGTGAAAAATAGAAGACAAAATAAAATTTATAATAAATAGAAAACAAAAGATAAACAGAAAAAAAAAATCTATAATAGATCAGACCTCGCGCAAAAAATTCCACTATCACAAAACATTTTTTCAGTAAATGAAAATGTGGAAAAACAGTATAAATTTTGTGGAATTTTCACTAATTGAGTGCTAACTATTGGATTAATCCAGACGCACCCACGACCCAACGGCCCACAGCGCGCGTCCAAGATCAAACAGCTAATCACGGTGCTTGCGTGTTTGGCCGGCGCGCAAGCGCCTGCCAAATAGCAACGCCGAAAATTTTAAGGGTTGTTATTGCATATATATCTTTTGTGAGCTGGGAGTTGGATGACGGTTAGGGCACGGATCTCGAAATGGGGGTGCGAATACGCTTGTAACCATCCTGCTGTCGTTTGCCGGATAATAACGAGCACCCATCAGTTCATAGCGATGGATCCCACGACTTTTCTGTGTCAGACGCCACGGACGGTTGACCCATGATTGGGAGGGCATCTTCTACCGGTGGCTGTGGCAAGTACGTCTTGGTATCGGGTATGAGTTGATTTGAGGCCTCAGCCATGTGGTGTCCGTTGCAGGCGATGAACACAGGCGCGTGCCTCGAGCTAGGGGAATTCACCCACGAGTTTGGGCAGTTCGTGGGGCTCCATCTTAGGACGTCTGCCTGATGGACCATGTCGTGCATGGGCCGTTTGACTTTCACCAACAAATACAATGGCTATCTTACCATATTTTCAAAATTAATTGTAAAACTAAAAAAACAACAACATACCGACCATTAGAACCTCCGACAGAGCTTCGCTGCACTAACCTCCCTCCCTTTCTCCTCTCTCGCTTGTGAGGTTGAAAACGAGCACAGCGTCATCAGGAGCGGCTTGACCTCAAACCGCCCTGGCCCTTGGCAAAGCACCACATATGACATATCCCGTGCAGGCCTAGTCGCTCCTGATAGGGGTGGAACCATCCTATGCCACTCACGGGAGGGGGCAACTGGATATCGCTCCAGATTGGGACGACAACAACCTAAGCCGCTCCATCAAGATTCAAGAGCGAATCAGTCAAAATTGTGCAAATCCGTGAATTATAATGGTATTTTTCGAAATTGGGATTTTTTTTTAAATGGCAGACAAAAATAATTCAAAGCAACTCGGGCCTCGCGCCAAGGCGCCATGGGCCATGGCCCTTCTGCAGGCTGGAGGCTGGAGCCCTGCTTATCCACCGAGAAAAATCACCATCCCGTGTTTCCTCTCGCCTCGCCACGGCTAGGCTGCCCCGGTTCCCGAGTGCGCCGGCGTGGCCGCCATGCCCCCCGCCCTCCTCCCCCTCACCACCTCCTCGCTGGCCTCTCCAAGGTCGCCGCGGCTCCGAAATCCCAGCCCCGCCCGCCCGTTCCGCCGCTGCGGCGCCTCGCGCCGCGACCTCGCCATCCATACAGCCATCGCCTCCGCCGCGGCCGTACTGAACCCTGCCGCAGCCGAACAGGCGCCTGCCCCGGCGCCAACGACGACAACGGCGGCGACGCCTCCCTCTCCGAGGGGCGGCCCGGTGCTGGGCGGCATCGCCAACACGAGGTCGTGGTCGCAGTACTACGGCAGCGGCTTCTCCATCCGCGTGCCGCCGTCCTTCGACGACATCTTGGAGCCCGAGGTGACCGGTGTAGTTTCCAAAGTTGGTTTTTGTCACCCCATTGCGTGGTGTGGAGCACTCAAGATTTTTTTTTTTTGCTTGGAATTTTGATTGGCATTGCAGGACTACAGCGCTGGCACGACCTACTACGGCGACAAGGCCAAGCCCAGGGCGTACGCAGCCCGCTTCGCGTCGCCAGACAGGTAGGCAGCTCTAGCATTCCGAGTTGTGCCCAAAATCAGTTCTTTTCGTTAGTATGAAGTGGTTCTACTCGCAAGGAAGAACTTAGAATTTTTAGTATTGACCGCACTTGGATTGATAAAAAAGCAGTGCGCTGTTCCTTTGTCTAATGTAGGTCAGAACTTGTAAGCGTGGTAATTAAGCCATCCAATCAGCTCAAGATCACATTTTTAGAGGTTTGTAGAGGATTTCCATTATCTTCAACTACTTCTTATAACCTCATGGTTATTCCTGAAATAATCTGTATGTGCAACATCTATCGTGTGTAACAGTAAAACAATGTCATAGCACATATCCATATCTGCTCCAGAGATGCAGTGCTGTGATATCAGTTCCATAAACAACATGTGCATGTATCTATATTTATGCATCAACTGTAGAATTATAAAAACGATCATGGTGTTCCACGCGTTTGTATTGTTAGATTTGTTTCGATCCTTTAATTTGACATGAATTCTTATTTCTATTATTTTCTATTCCAAATTTATACATTTTTTGTTGTTGTAGTAGATATGAACTCTTTTTTTTAATATAACCCATGGACTATTATTTCTATTATTTTTATTCCAAATTTCTATATTGTTTTGTTATAGATGATACAAACTTTTTTCGAGGCTCACAACAATCAACGATATAGATCTTTTCTTTTCTTTCCAATTAATGTGGGAATTTCTAGGATTTTACGATTAATATGGTGGCACTGTTGGACCCTGTTTTAATTATATAATAGATAGATATAACATAATTTCACATTTTCTTTATAGAAATTAGAAGATCAGTGCTCCCGTCGGAGGAGTTTACTATCGTACACAGTAGTCAGTACTGCCCCTATGTAGAGTGAATCGGGTCAATTTAGAATAGATGGAAGTATGTTGACAAGAAGGGCATAGGTATAGGCATGCCATTATTGTCTGCGGGCATCAAACAAATAGTTGGTTATAAGGGTATCTATTGGGGGTGGCGGGTGCAGTACTAACAAATGAAACTCTAATGTTTGTACACAAATATTGCTTTGCAGGCCAAAGATATAACAGACTTGGGAACTCTAAAGGAGGCATCAAAGATATTTGTACCAGGTGATTTCTACCTTTTATAATTTAAAGTTGCAGTATTTTATTTAAGAAAAAGTGTCGATTTCATCTAAGAACTTTCAACGAAACACCAAATTTGTTCTTGAGGTTCAAAACCGGGTTGGGTTGGTCTTGTGGTATTGCAAAAGCCCTATGTTAACCTCTTGACTAGTCAAAACCAGGTTTGAGGACGGTTTTGGCTGACGTGGATGCCATCTATAGCGGTTTTGCCCACGTGGATGCCCCGTCGATACTCGTCCACACTGATCGGACCCAACATGATGGAAACCTGGCATATACATGTATTATTTTCTTTTATAATTTTTTTGGTGAACTCATATGTCAGCCCTTCTCTCCCCCGGATAAATCCTCTGCCTTTGCAACACAAAAAGGCAGAGAGGGCAGCACAAAAAGGCAGTGAACAGAAACACTGTTCATGATACACTGTTCGCCCATTCCTATTTGCAGATCTGAGCCGTCCTTTTTATATCCAACGGTTAGAATTAATCCAAATGCTCAAACACTGTTCGTCTGGTGCCTTTACAGCCAAAGGCAGAGGGTACAAATGCCTTCTCCCCTTTCGCTCTCTTCTCCCCTTTCTCCGTCGCACGGGTCACCGCCGTACACGCTCTCGTCTCCCCCTTTCTCCACCGCACGGGTCACCGCCGTGCATTCGTATCCTCTGTCTTTGGCTGTAAAGGCACTAGATGAACAATGTTTGTGCATTTCGATTAATTGCAACCAATCGTCTCCTGCGCGGACCGCCGCCGCCACCTCGCGCGCGGCCACCACCACCGCCTCCTCGTCGACCACCACCGCCGCCTTCTCCTCCTGTACGACCATTGCCTCTGCCACATTCTGCGTGGGCCATCCTCATCCCGCGTGTATCGCCGCCTCTTCCTCCAGCGCGTGCGCCCGCTCCCTAGCCAACACGGTGCCCTCGCCTCCTCCACCGCATCGTCACTGCTTCCTCTTCCCCTTCCTCCCGCGAGCCCCACTGACGTGGCCTCCTCCCGCTTGACTCGCTACCGACGCCGCCGCCTCGTTCCATGCAACTCGCTGCCAGCACCGCCACCGATTCCTCTTACCCTTCCTCCCACACAACCCACAGCCGCCGCCTCTCGCTCGACTCGCGGCCGGCGCCGCCACCTTCTCCTGCGTGACTCGCCGTCAGGCCGCTGCCTCCTCCCACATGCTCGCCGTTGACTCGTTGGGCTCGATGGGAGTGGAGAGTGGGGGTCAGTGAGAGAGATGGGGTGAAAGATGACATGGATGTGCTACCGTGTCATCGACGTGGATGTCAGTGCAAGCGTCGATGTGGATGGCAGTGCAAGCGTCGACGGGGCATCCATGTGGTCAAAACCACTCTAGGTGCTAGCATCCACGTCAGCTAAAACCATGGTCAAACCTGGTTTTGACTGGTCAAGGGACTAAAATAGGGTTTTCGCAATACCACAGGGACCATCCAACCCGGTTTTGTACCTAAGGGACCAATTTGGTGTTTCGTTGAAAGTTCATGGACGAAATCAACACTTTTTCCTTTATTTTAATTGTGTTACTAATATGATAATGGACACAAAGTACTTATTATATGGAAAGATAATTAATATTGATCTATCTTCTTGTGGGATATCACTCTAAACTTTGCGATTCACTATATGACCATCATGTTTACTAATTGAAGTCATGCATCATCTAAAGAGTATTCTTGTGAAGTAAAATTTTGTACTTATCATCAAAGTTTTTTTTTAAAAAAATAGCTAACAGGAACTGCACAGGTGCATAACTATCTGCTTTGATGATGAATTGCACAATGTAGTCACATGCTTCTACTTTGTTTTTATTAAATAATTTGTTTGACATTATATATAAACTCCATTTTCTAGTTGTTTTGTTTTCCAAAAATTTTGTATGGTTAAAGTGTTTTGCTCCTTGCTGAAAATGTGAATTGATATGGACTCTTATTTATAATTTATTTCAACACTTAACAAAATTTTGTATAAGAAAAGATAAAGTGGACATTGATACACCCGCGGCACAAAGACACGAACAACACAAGCGGTACTGTAGCCATGAACAGTATTGTGGTACTGTAGCACGGGGATTGGATTAGTTAAGGGTTAGTTAGGATTAGTTAGAGTTTTGAATTAGATAAGATCTCTTTGTTTAAGAGATAAGATTAGTTAAGATTTATTTCTTAGAGTCCAAGTCTTTTATCCTTATAAAGGGGAGGGTCGTGTATTTTTCATTATCATCCAATCAAATGAATTAAATTGAGATTAGTCTCATGGGCGGTGGCTCCGATAACAGCCTAGGCGCTAGCTTCGACAACAGCTCGTCTCGCCCGCGTCAAGGGCCGTATCAGACATTGTGTTAGCATATAGGCCTTGTGCATTTTGGTGTTGTGTTGCGGTGTGTTTTACCCCTGGCCCTATGCATTTGAAACAAGCCACACTGTGCCATGCAGTCCTGGTGAACAAGGCCATAGTGGCTTGCATGATGTGCTTATTTGGATTGTTCTAGTTTTTTTTTTATCAATTCCTTTTTTATTCATTTATAGGTAATGCAAAATCCTTTTTCTATTCATTTATAGGTAATGCAAAATTATACTCAGCACGGACAATTAAAGTTAAGGATGAAGAGGATATTAGGTACTATCTTGATCTTTATATTAGCTTGTATATGAAATATATTTGAAGAACATTATTCCTCATAAATAAGTGTACAAATTGAGACATAATTGTTCTTGTATATATTTTTTTCACGAGAGAATCATTCTGCAGGACATATTACTTTTATGAGTTCGGTGTTGACAAAGAACATGTTGCTGTAGTGGCTACTGTGGATAGTGGGAAGGTATTTTTAAAAACTGATGAATGCTCAGAATTTCTTAATTTACGAGTTATGACATGCGGTTTTATTCTGAGATAACTGTTTCTTTTCTTCATGTCATTTGTTTTGCTGCTCTGTTGATCTAGGTTCTGCTAAAAAATTTATCCATGCAGTCATAGTCCACGAAAGACCCAAACATCCATCTTTACAAGTTCCATGCGCCAGGAAACAGAGAAATAAATCCTTGAACCGCTGACTGTAGACAATACATTATTTTGTTGTGATTGGCCGGTTCTTTGGCATACTACTTTATGTATGCTTGTCCAGAAGTAAAGGTGATGATGGGATGTTCTTTGCAAGATGTTTAAGAAAAAAACTCTTCTTGCTTCCCTAGTATGCTAGCATATGTTTTGCCAACTTTGTTTTTCAAGAAATATTAGCTACTTACCTTGATCTGAGTTATTTGCTGGGGAATTGGTATGGATAAAAACAATCCTACTTGATGATTGATATCAAAGTTTTGCTAAAAAAAGATTGATATCGAAGTGGCAAACAGCCTTCCTTGTTTGCACTTCGTTCTTCCTATTTTGCCTGATTGACAGTGCATGATGGGAGCGAAAGCAAAATAATTGTTTTGTTACCAGCTTGAGAAATTCTTTGTACTATGTAAGAGCAACAAATCCCCATATTGATTAATCTGTAGCTAGAGCTTATAGAACTAAGATGGTGGCATTTTCGCACTGTAATTACTGAAACTTTTGCATCCTATTTACATTGCAGTATTTAATTTCCATTGTCATGTGACAGACATACATCGCTGGGGCTACTGCTCCTGAGACGAAGTGGGGCGATGATGGTGTAATGTTGCGTTCAGCTGCTGTATCTCTCTCTGTTTCATGAATGTGCACAAAACATCAACCGTTTACATTACAACTTCAGCGTCGGCAGCATGCTTAGATGAATGTTATCCTGTACCGTAGTACCACAGAAAGAAGGTGAATATTCTTCTCAGTCGGCTACAGTTAGAAAAAGAACTAGTTGAGATTCAACTTTGCAGCCCAATCTGTGAACAATTTTTTTTTTTCGAAGGAAACAAATCCTGCTTATGTTGTAGTCTTTTCCTGTATAGAAAGTGGAACGATCCTGAAAGTGTTCAATAGAAGAGCAAATTTCACTTGGTTTCTCTCCTACTAGTGCTCTTCAGTTCCTGACCGACTAATTTATAGACACACAAGTGTTCCTGATGGAGTTTGAATCTGATCTCCCGTTGTGACTTATTTGTAAACGAGATCAAGTTCTTACCGACGTCAACTGTCGGCCTCTGATTTTCGGTCCAACCGGGAACCTGTGTGAAACTAGCATTAACCTAGAATCTTGCTAGAACATCAAAACTTTACAATGCTAGATCATTTCATACAACGTCCGTGATTCATTTATTACAACAGCAGCAAAATAAATAGTGACTCAAAGTTTTGAGGGGCCAGTCCGACCAAATTAACACCAAAAATGTGAGCTTATCAGAGTTCATTAGCGGAAAACAAGCCAAGCATTGGGGTTCATGCTAAACAAGGACTAACCAGCCCAATTCAAATTTAAACAAGGACTCATAAGTGAAATTTAAACATGGACGGCTATGATTAGAAGTTGATCCTACTACCACAACCATCACGAGACTCTTCTTAGAGATGTATGATTGCCGGTAGTAATGTCCTGATCGCTCAGTCTTCACCTGAGACGTACGTGCAAGTGTGCAGAGCGTTACATTAATCTTTCCAACTATGTCAGGTGTTTCTTTGAGGCATATGGGGAGAGAGGTCCGGTATGCCCTTGTACACAATCTTTAATTGGTAGGATGGTTATGAAGTGATAATGCTATGTGATTTCGTTCAAGCTTTTTAGACGAACTGTTTCGTCTCATCCAGTTTCACCTTATGCAACCAACAAAAAACAAATTGCAGATAGCTGGATACAAGCAAACAAGACAGGTGAGAAACACAAGATGCACCAGTCACCTCTATATAGAACTGCAAACTCAGCAGGAGTACATGCATGACAGCATTCATCCATCCAGTTCTTTCTCGGAACCAAAAAGAAGAAGAAAAAGCCCCTGTTCTGATTGATTCTGAACTCAGCTATCCCTACCCATATACTACCGCTTCGATCTCTGCTACTCTCAAGCCACAAACCCCGGCTAAATTACAGCAAGCATAGACCAAATCCCACAAGAAGAAGAAGAGAGAGAAACACCAGTCACCACATGGCAAGTCGACGTCGACAACCAAAGTCACCAAGAAAATACACGGGGAGGACGGGCACACCGTCACACCGATCAAACTGAACTTTCCCGCGCGTTTCGAACTTTTTTTTTTCTTTTTGCGTTTTGCCTCGGAAGGAAGGAAAGAAGAAAAAAAACTGGAGATTTACGGCCTTCGAGCGATTCCGGCGCCGGCGAGGGTGGCCGGCTCAGCCCTGGGCCTCTATCGGCGACATCATCGCGGAGAACCGGCGCTTCTGGATGCGCGGCGGGAGGTGCTTGTTGTACCTCTTGGGGCCAACCGTCCACGGGAGGAAGACGCCGGTGCCGCTACGCCCCATCCTCTTGTTGCCGTGGGCGGCGGCGCCGGCGCTGTGGCCGGAGGGCATCATCATGGGCCTAGCGGGCGCCGCGACCATCATGACGGGCGCCGCGCGCACGGCCATGCCCCACGCAGGGGCGAGCACGGCCTGCGGCGCGGGAGCGTAGCCGATGATGGCGCCGCCGGGCGGCGGCGGCTTCTGCATGCCGGCCGGCGTGGGGGTCGGCTGCTGCTGCTGCCAGAGCGTCATGGCCTTGGTGGGCGACGGGAGGGGGCTCAGGTCCACCGGCGTCGACGGCCTCACCCTCGCGAACGTGATGCTCACGCGGCGGTTGGCCGACGGGCACACGACGTGGCGGGCCATGTCCGCGCTGTTCCCGCGCATCACCAGAAGCGACCTGCCAAATTCCGATGCATACGCGTCATGAGCTCGCTATGCTGAATCTAATGGATGCGAGATGATGCGACGTTAGTGTTGTTCTGAGACTGATAGGCGTACCCTTGCTTCAGCGAGAGAGCGAGGGGTCCCTTGTAGTTGCCATTGCTGTCAGTGACAAGTGACCTTCCAAATGCCATCGTAGTCTCAGACAGCAGGAGAGTGGAGATGGGGTTGTCCAGGTGGGGAGGCTTGAAGTAGGGCTGCGAGTGTTCATCCTGCAAAACAATCTCGTCAGAAACCAACGCCTGAGCAAAACTTGGGCATGAACAAAAAAATGGGCAAGGATGTTTACTGCTCAAACAACTCAGCTATTGATCTATGCCGGGTAGAAAAGATAAGTTGTCTAATACTAGAATTGAGTTACATGAACAGCATATGCATCAGTTCGTACAGATCAAATAGAGCTTTTCTCCCCTCTTTACTTCCCAACACTCCCTGTCACTGCTAACAAAAGCTCGCAAAATTATTTTCAGGTTTTTTTCGTAGAACCTATGTTATGTGGATATTAGACCCTACTAGAGTCCACCAATTCTAATTTACAAGATGTCGCTAGTTATATAAAAGAAGCTGATTCTTGAGGGAGAGAATAAATGTGTACAGGCTCCAAGTTTTGGTACAAAGATTTGATCTCCAATTTTATCATAGTACAAGAAGCAAAGAGCATTTAGTTTCACCAGGTGTTTCCATATTATAAGTAGTAAACGCCAAAATGGCAACACCTACCTCATCGAAGAAGTTGATGATGACACTGTTTGGTTTCCTGCTTTCTGGTATTAAACGCCAAAGGACAAGGTGGTCAATCACAGCTTGCAGGACAAGTGGGATTGCTTCTATATGACCTGTACACAGACCAAATAGCAGACAGTTGTGACACCAGACACTAGGGCATTTCATTATCTGGAAATACGATATTCATGTAAATATGCCACATCCAAAAGATTTTCTTGCAACTATACGTAAATTGAGGAAAACACAATATGCTCTATCGGTTTCTGAACATACAATTGGCATCCTCTGTTGTGGGCTGAAATAACGGGACTCCTAGCTGAATGATTTCCCTCTTGTTCCCTTTCATCTGCTTGTTGAAGAATATGAAGGTTTCACCTATATTTAAAACTAGAGAATTAGCATACAGTAGATCGAGGTAATGTCACGAAAGAAAACATGTAAAGAAAGTCACATTTCAAGAGACTCAAGTATATTGGATCAGCTAACAAACTTAACTGCAAGATATCACATGTCATATAGACATATAATAGTCAAGTTTAGCAGCTTACTTGCATATGAAGATTTTGGCCAAAACCCAATAGGTTCATACCGAAATTGTGGGCTCTATGTCAAATCTTAAGACTGAATCATCCTCAGGAATTAAATGAGGCTAGGAAGTTGAGATCTTACTTGGATCAACGTTTTGTGGTGCACAACTTTGGGACTGATGTTAGCATGTGTCTTGGCACGACCTATTCCAATAAAACAGAAGCGATCTAACATGTTACTACAGTTAAATTATACATCCACTTCAAATTCTTTTTGTCACTCAGAGAGGTAACCGTTAAAGTTAGCTTACGAAAAACAACACGTCCAAATCGGACAGTTATTGTAATTACTAGGTTGATGACCTTCCTTCTCAAATGCAACTTCTACTTTTCCAACATTAGGATGACCAGCAGCTATCAATGCAACTAGAGTCTAGTATAAATGTTCTATCCTCCTTTTTATTGCTTCTACGGCGATATTATGAAGTATATATATGGACGGCAGTTGCTAGGACCTAGGACCTGTAGATATCCGAGTCAGTTAGCACAAAAGTGTATGAGACAAAGCCATCAACACCGACAGAAAAAGTAGCAACGCCAGAAACTAGGAATACAGTTAGATGATATCATCGGCTCGTAAGTAACATTTTTGGTATCTCGAAAGCATCAATGCGATGATATCTGAGGCTAATTGTGGACACAACAGGAGTAAGGGAGAGACAAGAGAAAATAAATAAAAAACCCAATGAAAAGTATTACACTCCTTTTTTAAACACTAGAAGGACATTTCAAGAACGAAACGGTTTCAAAGCAACAAAAACACAACTTACCTGAAAGTTCTCCATTTCTGCCAGCCTGACGAATTTCATTGATAAAATCAGCAACCTTCATAAGCTCCGATGTCGTGAATACATCTTCATATATCTTCAAGCCTTTCACAACGTTAACCTGGTGACACAAGGTCGCAAACATCAGTTAGAAACAGTGCTTTTAGAAGGAACAAGATGGTAGATCGATGGAGGTGCTACTACTTCCTACAGCATCTCCTAGTTCTTCGATGCAGAAAGTTTGCCGAGTGGTGTAAAGATGGAACTCGCCATGTGCCCCTTCACGGACTCCTTCGCCATGAAACCTTTCTGAATCTTGATCCTCTCGGGGCGAGTAATGCACTCCTCGTGGTCAGAGCAGATAGGGTAGCTCTCTGGCAGGCCGTGCTCCCCTTGAGATCCTTGATCAGTATAATCTGCTGAGTAATATAGGTCTCAGAGAAATTCCAAGCATTGGATATGTTCTTGAAATGTTACATTTCGACTACTGGTTGCTAAAAAAATAGACATAAACATTGTACTGTTCCAGCCTAAACATCTACTACTGTACAGATAATCAACGACTATGGAAAGCTATAGAAATGCAGCTCAAAAAAATATAGTGTGCCATCAGTGCCCCTTCTGAAAATTCAGTTGGCTTTGTTCACCCTTCTGCTCGCAAGAATAAAAAGGGGTAGGCCTAAAAGCCGATGGCTCCATCATTGTGTTCACATATGAGTCAATTATGAGAAACAATCCAGGAAAATGTAAATTACTCAATAAAATATAATACAAACTGTACTTTATCCGAGCTTTTCTCGCATGGCATAATTAGATCTTCAGAGGCCTTGTTAGTGGACACAGTCACGCAGCACCAAAAGGTCTAGCCTACCACCCATTTGCACTCATACGAATCGTTCTGTCACCTCCTTCTCTGTCGTGCAGCATTCGAAGCATGCTGTAGCTCCATTAGATCTTCCAAATTCCCCATCATAACACACGGAGAAACGACCTCGTGTCGAGGACTCCCAAGCTGCAGTCTTTCCGTGTCATTTTCCACGGACTAGGGCATGGAGAAAAAAGTGGCTGCCTTTAGAGATAGCGCAATGAAGGATAAAGAGAGGCGAGCATAAACGGGGAGATTCCCTCAAGTTGAATGAAGTGTAGATGGACATTTGTACATGGTGGCAATAGCGTGGGGGTACCAAGCAAGCAGGGACCAATACATGTTCAATTATTGGCAGAAGACAAGGTATAAAGATGATGATATTTAGCCCACTCTATGCGCAGAAAACCTTTTCCCCTCCTTTTTCACGATTGTCCATCCCGCGCATAAGATACACAAGAATTCCCTCCCTCGCTTTGAAAAAGGCAGTAATCCTTCAGTTGTCAATTTGAAGAGATCAAGAGATTCGCAGAAAATCTTTTAAAATGTAGACGGTTTGCAAAGGTTGCTGACTAGCAGCGACTGGACAAAATCGCAGAACGTGATCACATCAGCAACCATACAGCGCACACACATACAGACACACTGCACTACACTGGCTACGCTGCTATAAGTCATTAAGTCTGTAACATAAATTAACAATTCCAAATCGCATAGCTGATCTAATCAATCAAGCGCAAAGGATCTCGAGGAAGCTCCAAAACCCTGCCACACCTACCCCTCTGAAGCTCGCTGGCGGCTAAAGACTAACGCAAGCGAGAAGAGAACAGCCATGGCTGTCAGCCTGTCACCGATTTCTCCACGCAAGATGGTGCCATGCGAAGACAAGGCGTTCTTTCGAGAAGAAGCGCAGCCGGGGGGGCCCACTACCACCACGTTGATCGACCCGGCCCCACCAGCCAGTGGCCGACGGCCGACCACGTGTACAGCTCGGACCCGGAGCGACCGATCCGATCGGCACTGCGCCAGATGCAGCCTCGGCCGGAAGTTGTGGCTTCTCGAACCCGACCCGACCGGGCCCAGCGTCCAGTCGGTCCTTGACACGTGCACGAATTTAATTTTTTCCCAGCGC
Source organism: Raddia distichophylla (assembly GCA_005191435.1). Taxonomy (NCBI): domain Eukaryota; kingdom Viridiplantae; phylum Streptophyta; class Magnoliopsida; order Poales; family Poaceae; genus Raddia; species Raddia distichophylla. Next base: position 1,622,931 of record SPJY01015826.1, read on the forward strand.
GGTGGGTCTCATGCGGGTGCTTTAACTCGCGCCTCCACTGCCGCCGTTTGATTGCGATCAGACGGGCTGTGGCGTTGGGCGGTGGACTCCACCAACGGCGCCTGAGCCTGACGCCCTGACCTGACCTGGCCTGACGCGCCCCCATGAGAACCACGCTAGCACGGACGGGTTTTATTCCCTGCGTGCCACGCTCCCGCCTGCACAGTATGTCCCCCCAGCGTCGTGGAGAGCCGCTAGCTTGGCAAAAAGGCCATTGCTTCGATGCAAACTTCAGCATTGGATCTTCAAGGGAAATAATTATCTTCGACCTTGAACGACCATGCGGCGGCTCTTCGGTCATATTTGTGGTTTCTTTATTTGCAAAGGGCAGATTTATAGAAAAAGAATGTACAATACTTTAGGCACAAAATCATAGTTTTTTGAGACGAAGCAAAAAATCATATTCTTCATACGTCACTTGTGAGAGTGTGCCGTCAAGATTTCTTGCATGTTATTTTCCTGAAGATCAGTTGGTTATGTAATTATGTACTTTGTACCTCCTATATCTGCAAATCTATTTATATATCTTGTTTTGGTTCCTCTTCCTTGATGTTTGGACTTTAGCTGAAGTTATTGTTAGTTCGTCCACGACAAAAACCCTCCATCGTTATACAAGCCCAAAGATATAAATGACATAGCTTATACTTTGACTTAATATCAATATACCTTCTATATACCTATATACTTTGTAGGGTCATTCTATTTTAATTCATTGTCGTTCATTCAACCACGACAAAAACCATCCTAGTCATTCAAGCCCAAGGCCATAGATGGCGTAGCATACTCTTGAATGAATAAAAAAAATATTTTCTATATGGTATGTCAACTTTAACTTATTTCTTCATTTGACCACAACAAAACCGTCCATCATCATTCAAGGCCAAGGATGTAGATGGCAAATCACAAACTTTTGACTTAGATTATCTATCTATTATTTTGTATATATAGTGTCCATCATCGTTCAAGCCGAAGAATGTAAATGACAAATCACACAATTTGACTTCGATTATCACCATTTTTTTGTATATATACTTTTTAAGATGTCTCAACTTTAGAAAATATTATTTATAATCATTCGAGCCAAAAGATGCAGATGACAAATCAGTACACTTTTGACTCTTAACAGCTATATGTGCTTTATATATATACCTTTTTTTTTAAAAAAAAAAATCTAGCTTTCTTGACTCTCTTCTTTCTAAGAGCTTTTACGATTTGTCAGCTTTAATAGTAGTACACTTAGGGTGTGTTTGGTTCTATTGCCTTGCCATCCACACGTCCAGCACGAAGCGAACTCATCAACTGGGGAGGGATCGGCTGATCCAGCTTTCCTAGTAAACATCCTAGTAGGTGGGATTAGCTCATCCAGTATGATTTGTGCTTAACCAAACAACGGACCGAGACAGATGGTCCGTGTCCGTCCAAGACACCATAACCAAACACACCCTTAACCGCTCGAGTCGTGACCAAAAGATTGCAATGTTCAAGCCTGAAGCGAAATACGGTAATCCATTGTAGTCACATTCCTAGCTTAGGAAGACGAACACTCTATAACTGCACACATCATCAAAAAAACACGGCTTCAAGAAATACTGAAACTTTAAACAAATAACAAAACCTCAATACGGGGATGTTTAACAATATCGCCGGTTCGCCACTCACCACTGTTCTCGAAGGGGAGGAGGGGCACAAGCTTCGTGGAGACCACCGTTGCCGAATCTGGTGATCTCAAAACAAATAAACATATCGCAATTCGCACATGCACACCAAGTTATTATAATAAGCCGCGCATCTGCAATGCCAAGGCTACATGCTACAGCCAACCAGCGTTCGGTAGCACCAGATGGAGCCCCCCAGGCTGGTGCTCTCACCAGACTACAAACACAGGACGATGCTCTCGAGACCGGGCCGTGAACAAAGCCGACAACCACCACCGCGCCGGCGGCTGCCCGCCCTCGGCCAGAAGGGCAATTTAACACAAGAAAGCCGCGCCCGCGGAGGAGCCACCGTCGAATCCCTCGCCACCACGCCACGTTTTGCACCCGCGCGAAAACATTCACTCACTGTCACTGGCCACACTGGCCACACACGGCCTAACTAGCAGCAGCGGCCGTACTGGTGCTGGTACTTTTCCCCCATGGGACCAGGAGCCGAGGTGGGCGCGTGGAGGCGCCCCGAGCCCCCGAGCCAGAGAGACAGAGATCACCGGCCAGCGGACGGCGTGAAGAGAGAGCGGTAGGGTTTTAGCCCGAGACGCCTCGTGATCCCTACAATCAGCGGCCAGGATTGACCTGGCGAAGCTGCGCCCGCCGTCGGATCTCCCCTGTATTTGTGGGGGCGCCGAATCATTGGCCCTCGAGCTCCATCCCGTTTCTGCTAACCGTGGGCCGTAACTGCTTATTACTAGCCTGCTGCTTTATTACTTAGCGATTGCGCCGTCCTAATGAAGCGTCATTTGTCCAAGCCTAATTTAAACGCTTTCTGGTTTAGCCCCCAAGAAGGGTGGAGATTAGGGGTGGTAAAACTTGCGGAGGAAACCACGGCCAACGAACGACCTTACGACCAGATCCAAATTTCGCGAAGTGGGGACGAAACTGGGAGGTCGATTTGATTGAGGATGACGGAGTAAACCGGAGAGAAAACGATGGAATCGGCGAAATTCGAATGGTGGAGGCTGGAAATAGGAAGAACTCATTCATGCATGGTAATTAGACGGTACGCGCGAGATTAATTAGGAAGGGGTGGCTGTACTTACGTCCGTCAGCGACGGCGTCGTCTTCTGTGGAGACGGCCTTCCGTTCCGACGAATCTCCGGAGGAATCTTCTTCCACGTCCAGCTCGTGGTCGAGGTTGACGGCGCCGTTAGGTGGCTCTACCTCCGCCGCCGCCGCCGCCGGCGGTGGATCCTGCTGTGACGGATCGTGCTCCGGCTCCGGCTCGGGGTCGGGGTCGGGGTCGGGGACAGGGTCGGCGGCGAGGGGGGCGAGCTCGTCCATGGGCTCGTGGATCACCGTGGACGCGGCCTCCTCCTCGGAGTAGGCTGCAGCGGCGGCGGCGCGGGCCTCAGCGACGCGGCGGAGCTCGGCGGTGACGTCGGCGACGGAGTAGAACTTCTGCATGTGGAGGACGGGGAACCAGTTGAGGCGCCGGCGGTGAAGCGCGGCGAACACGGCGTCGTACTCGGCCGCGCCGCCGATCTGCGCCAGGTGGGCGCACAGCGTGTCGATCACCGCGTTCGCCGCCGCGAACTCGCCCCGGAACCACCCGATCACCGCGTCCCTCGCCGCCACCTCCGGCGCCGCGGCCGGCGGCGCCACCGGCGACCCCGGCCCCCCCGCCGCCCCCGTCGTCATCCCTCCGGCGATCGCCAGCCTTCCACCCCCACTCCCCTCCCCTCTCCCTCCTCCTCACTAATCCTCTCCTCCTCCTCCTACCACTCCACCTCTCCCGAAGCTCTCTCTGCAATGGCGTGATGGCGTCAAGGTGTTCGACGCTTTGTTCCAACTCGGAGAGGAGGACGATGCGGTGGTGGTGGTGTGGGGGGCGCCTCTCTCTCTGGCCGCTCCTTAAATACCCCGGCGAGGAAGCGGCCGTGGGTGTGGGTGTGGGTGCGGGTGCCCGGTGCCCGCAGGCCGCAGCCCAGAGCGCCCGCAGTCGCAGGGCGCGTGACGTGGCGGCGCTAGGCTTAGCGGGCGCGGATCCGACAAGGAGGAGGTGGCAGTTAGTTAAGGTCAGCCTCGCTTTGCAGGGTGGCTGCCTGCGCGGGTCGCCTCGACCCGGCCCACGGCGGCGCGTGTGGACCGCGCGCCCGGCTGCGCGGCGCGGACGTCACCACGGCCTTGGGATGCGCCGCGACGGCGTGCGCCCGGTCTTTGGGGTCCATGGGTGTGGCGTGCGAGGGAGGGGTGGACCACGGAGCATCCCGAGGTAGGCCTCCTCCTTCCTCCTCCTCCTCCTCCTCCTCTGCACAGCGTGCGCGCGGCCGAAGGGGAGCTGGGGGCAACCGGCGTGCACGGAGAAGGGGAGCTGGGCGTGGGTGAGGGGACACGTGTCGCTAGGGGAGGGGATCCCGTCCGGGACAGGATCCCATTGGGAGGAATTTCTGTTTTTTTTTTTGTCCTTGTTTGTTTATGGCATGCTTGTAGACAGCAAAAATGCAAAATACATGCCATTTTTTGTCTGCTGGATCAGGGAAGGATGGAAATGAGAGCGTGCAAGGTTTCTTTGGAAGGTAACTAATTTTCCCTTAATAGAAATCACGTTGTTTTTCCTGTAATTCCTGTAAAAAATTGTGCTGTAGGTATGCTCTAGCTTTTGAAGGATTGTATATAAAATGCAACCATATCGTTTAGTTTGTCAAGCATTTCAAGATTTCAATCAGGGTCCGATTAAATCAATTTTTTTTCAACTATGATCAACCAAATTAATTTGGCATGATGTTGATGGTGTGTGTTGTGCGACTTTGCTGTTCACCGTGACAGCATGGCACAGTACATTAGCTCATTTTCCTCTGTGGATTAATTAGATTAGCAGAAAGTAATGACGTATGACGTATGGAATCATCAATATTACCTGCTCCAATGCCTCAAGTAACGTTGCCCAGTTGCCCTGTATGCATGGAAACGCAGGCACCACTGGTCCAAGTATCTTCTCTTGAGGGCCCATCTCTGATAGGAGCTTCAAGGAATAATTCAACAACATGACTGCACCTGTCATTAAATTCTTCCCTCTGATTGGCAAAAGTTCTCTCTTCCTAGTCTTGGCCGTGCCATTGAATTCAAACCATCCTCCACAGCCTTGGGATCCCAATTCCAAGGTGGTACATGACCCAAATCAAGGCCTAATAAACACATGCATCGTGTTTGATCTCCATATTCATTCCCTCTTTTTTTTTCTCCTCATTTGACACGCCTTGGGATAGGGGACTTTGAACATGAAACTATGACATTGTTAAACGGCTCTGATCCCTTTTGATGACCGTGAAGGCAACCTAGAGCAATGTAGTAGTATTGGAATTAAGTTAATGGGCATCATTAGTTTAATGCTCTTTTATATTAGCTCTGATTTGGTTCTATTTAAGTAAGAACATGTAATCTGGTGGTTGGTGGATGAATGCAGCTGCATCTGTTCTGGAGTTCTCCCTTTTTAGGAAGCTTTTGCTGGAAACACACCGGATGCACCAACGGTACGTATATATGGTGTAATACTGTACGGCAACATATCTAGTGCTAATACTCATTGTGTGCTAACATGCTAACATCTAATCTAAGCCATCAAATCTATAAGAAACGGTTCAAATACGAAGAGGTGGAAGTCTTTTTCCCAATTAAAAAGGTAAGGAAGGCTGTGTGAAAGCATTTAAGTGAGAAATGAGGTAATTAATGCGGTTTTCACCTCTCTAAATCTGAACTGTTCCTTATAGATCTGATGGTTTGGATTGGATGTTAGCATGTTAGCATTCAATGAGCATTAGCACTGGATATGTTGCCATACTGTTCTGAAGCACCTGCAAAAATTATCTAAACTGATTATCGAAATCAACTCCTGAAACTGACAATCGATGAAGATTTTATAATTTTTATCTTATAACTTCAAATTTTTTGAGGAACAACATAAAAAATCAAAGTGCCCAAAAAGATAATAAAATAATTTGGCATGGTGGCCTCAGTGAACAGTATGATGCTCACATTTTGAAGTCATTTGACCTCAGCCTACAGATTGAGCAAGGAACACTGGTCGCTGTGCGTCGAATCTGCATCCTGTGTCTCTGGTTGGCTCGTTTGCACAGGTGCACCAGAGGTGCGTTTGCACAGGATACGGACTCTTGATGGTGTGTGTTGTGCGACTTTGCTGTTCACCGTGACAGCATGGCGCAGTACATTAGCTCATTGTCCTCTGTGGATTAATTAGATTAGCAGAAAGTAATGACTAATGACGTATGGAATCATCAATATTACCTGCTCCAAGGCCTCAAGTAACCTTGCCCAGTTGCCCTGTATGCATGGAAACGCAGGCACCACTGGTCCAAGTATCTTCTCTTGAGGGCCCATCTCTGATAGGAGCTTCAAGGAATAATTCAACAACATGACTGCACCTGTCATTAAATTCTTCCCTCTGATTGGCAAAAGTTCTCTCTTCCTAGTCTTGGCCGTGCCATTGAATTCAAACCATCCTCCACAGCCTTGGGATCCCAATTCCAAGGTGGTACATGACCCAAATCAAGGCCTGTTAAACACATGCATCGTGTTTGATCTCCCATGTTTCATTCCGTTATTTTCTCATTTGACACGCCTTGGACCGTGAAGGCAACCTAGAGCAATGTAGTAGTATTGGAATTAAGTTAATGGGCATCATTAGTTTAATGCTCTTTTATATTAGCTCTGATTTGGTTCTATTTAAGTAAGAACATGTAATCTGGTGGTTGGTGGATGAATGCAGCTGCATCTGTTCTGGAGTTCTCCCTTTTTAGGAAGCTTTTGCTGGAAACACACCGGATGCACCAACCGATTATATGGCATGTGATCAACGGTACGTATATATGGTGTAATACTGTACCTAGTTTGTGTTCTGAAGCACCTGCTAAAATTATCTAATTATCTGATTATCGAAGTCAACTCCTGAAACTGACAATCGATGAAGATTTTATAATTTTTATCTTATATATAACTTCAAATTTTTCGAGGAACAACATAAAAAATCAAAGTGCCCAAAAAGATAATAAAATAATTTAGCATGGTCGCCTCAGTGAACAGTATGATGCTCACATTTTGAAGTCATTTGACCTCAGCCTACCGATTAAGCAAGGAACACTGGTCGCTGGCGATAAGAAAAATATCGCCTAATTACCGCTCAAAACCAAGCAATACTCATTTTGTGGAATTCAAAACAGCTCAAATCCATTTCATCAATTATTGCTCCGTACAAACCTTAATTGTTTGATATCAGCGGAAAATCATTCGGGTTTGATATAGAATCGATCAGCTCAACGTGTCAATGGTAATCGCTAGGCTTTGCTTGAAAATCACTCAGCGTCACTGAAAATAGCATTTAAGACAGCTAGCGCTGGGTGGCATGTCCAAAAGGTAAGAGGTGTTCGATGAATTTTTTGAACCGGGTAGTAGCGTAGTCTCGGCCAATTTATCGCATGCCAAAGATATCACTACTAATTGAAGAATAGATGCGGTTTTTTATTTTAAATTGAATTTATTACATTTGGCTTGGTTTCTAATTGCAATTAATTAATGTATCATCCTGGTCAATACAACCAATAATCAACGACATTTCAAACCTTTATCTATTGTAGTTTCCAGGTACTAGGAGAAAGAGTCTCATTGCCAAAAAAAATTCCTGCGAATTATGAATAGCTGGTGTGTTTTTCAATAACTAGGTTGGTTTTACGGAAAATTTAAAATGTTCGAAGCTCCATAAAATTCCATTCACATTAACACATATTCATGTAATTTTTACAAATTTAGCTCCAAAACAAGATCGTGACATGTCAAGTGTTACAACACAACACTGCAATACCGGTGATATATAGCCCACATTATCACAACAGCGACGGCAATGCTAGCTGCAAAACGAGATCACAACAGGAGTTGTCGCACTCCAATTAACGTCATTGACATGCAGCATGTGTTGCACTCTAAAATCACCGAAGGCAAGTGAAATGTGTGTTGAATTTTAAGCTCTAACCCAATCAAGAAGACGTGTATTGTATTGCATGTCTAGTTGTCTACTTAAGCTGATAAAGAAAAATGGATTTTTTTTTTTTGACCAAGAAAACTGAAGGAGAGACTCCTACAAGCAAATTCTATAAATAACACAGTTACATATTTAAAAGATCAAGATCAGAAGTTCAGAAAAACACTATTCCAGAAAACAATGAAAGAACCTAGAACAGAGTTGACTCTAAAAACTAATAGAGCAACGTCTCGATCAAAACCTTTCTTTCAACCTTGGAAAGTTGGACTGGAATCATTAAAAACTTTACGATTTTTATTTTTTCAGATATTCCAACAAGGCAAAATGTAAACATTGTTCTTCTAAACAGTATGTAACCACGCGCGTTAAATTGGATGTTCCGATCAATCAATGTAAAAGTTTAAAGTGATAAAAAAAAAGGCTATACAATATACACCAGTAATGTGTCCATTTTGCTTGACTGCTATTTCAAATTAGCTAGCTAGGGGGTTTCCGTTTCGCATCAGGCTTTATATGCAACGACAACAACAAAAGAAAAGTACTTGAGATCATGACGTGAGGCCCACGTATGCCAAAACCGCGAAACGTTGTGGAAGCTATATTTTGATGTGTGTATATATATACATTGCGTATCAAACGTGAAAAGCTTTACTCTCTTTGGATGGAAGACCAACCAGGGCTTGTGCCTGCGACACCATTAGGTCATCAGCACGGGCAAACGCTTTATTTGTCTTTCTCCTCTGCAGCAAGAGTTGACCAATTATCATTTATGGTATGGCCCTGATCCCTGATGGAACAGGTTGTGTTACAGCAGCGGTACGAAGATGTCATGTGCTGATGTGCATCATGGCTACTTAATCACTTCGAGATCCACCTACATATGTTATTGACTGTACCATTTTTTTTAAAAAAATATTATGATGCTACGATTTACAACAGAACTATCTTCGTCATAGCATGTATAAAAAATTAGAAATATTATTATATACAGTTAGAGTTAGAGTTGATGTCGAATATATATACAAATAAGTTATATGGACCTAAGTTATAATAGACAAAGAATAGTCGTGTTAGAATCAGACTCGTATACGTACTAGCTATACTATATATATGGGGCACTCTGGTGTAAAGTATAACAACCAAAATAGTGGCGTAGACAAACAGAGGTGGTGGTCGTCATGTGGTTGTGATCAGGATGCCGGTATGCTGCATTGATTGGAAGAAACGCCCATAATTACCGTGGACCTACAAATATAGACTAAAAGACAAACTGCATTACTAAACATCGTGTCTGGTGTCATTCAGATCTAATATTAATGTTCTTTTTTTTTAACATATATACAAGGAAAAATTAACCAAATCAAATGTGTGTAAAAAGCACAAGGCTGGAGCAACTTGGCACGAGACACAGCGATTGGCCGTGACGAAGACGAAACCCTTCCTTGAGGTGATCTCGTCGTTGATCGCGGCTCTGGTCGGTTTGAATTATTGTAATCGTTGTCTAACGACTAGGAGTTGCATAATTGGCTAAACTAATGGGTCTAAATGCACAAGTTTGTCTTCTCGTTCGAAGCTCAACTCGATCGGCGATTGGCAGTGATATCTTACTTTACAACCCTGGAGAGCCATAATAATGCTCGTTATCAAACACTGTTGATAGTGTTAAGCAATATTTAAAATGGTCCACGCGTTGAGCTGACAGCCCTTGCTGCATTACTCTAATACACTTGAATGATCTGTACATTACACATTGTTTTATTTCTCTATGGTGCATATGTATATTTTTTATATTAATAAGGTGGTTGGTATTAAGTTGTGCGTACCAATCGGTTTATCTAAAAAGCTAAACTAATGGGAAGGATGGACAATTCACTTATTGCAACAATTCCCATCCTGTGGATTCACCTTGAGTAGCACTCAACACGTAAAATACGAATGTGTGACTTATTTAATTGCGTCGGCCAGGACATCGACCAATTCACACTCCCGCTCACGTGGAGCTATGTGGTCTCAATATGTGGAAAATAGGAGCGGACGACAATTGTTTCTGTACCATGACGCAAACTCGAGACCTTTGACTCTAATAGCATATTAAGTTGAATGCAACGACCCATTCACCCAAAGACTAAAGGCTCTGTTTTTTTAGCTTAACATCTTAACAACTAATAGTTTAATGACTTATTTGCGTTTTGAAAAGGTATATTTTTACGCTATCTCAAATGTGAGTTATAATGCTTTAAAAAACAAGTCAAACAAAATAAATTCCAAATCTTGAAACTATCTTGAGAAACTTTTGAAATTCAGTCAATTCAGTAGTTCAACCGTTCAGATCAGCTCAAAAGAACAAAACCTAAGCCGATGGGTAAGATTGGGTAATACACTAATAGTACTTTCCAACAATTGGTCCGAAAATGATATGCAGAATATATATATATGCTACAAAAGTACATGTGAATGTAGTTGACACGTGGGTCCTATACAAGAGTGAAAGTATATTCGTGAATATAATCTTGTTCATTGAGGTATGCATAGCATAGCCATTACATTCTGTTAATTGGAACCAAGAAATGCGATTTTTCTTGATATTCTTACGTGTGCTTTTGGATGCCCTAGGGGAGAAGGTATTCCACCGTTAGGAGTTGACCCTTGAGCTGTCGAAAGATACCGGCTACAGTTCCAGGCTGCAATTGCCCTTACAGCTGCAGGATTTCATAATGGCCTATCTTCCCCTGCATCGAAAGGCTAAATTGGCTCATGGCCAATAATAATAACTTGCCACTAATTGCCTCTAGGATGGACGTCTACGGATGAATGGTCCAAAATGGTGCAGGTTTGAAAAGCAAAAGAATATGAATATGGCTAAATTATAATGCTACTACCTCCATTTTTTTTGTTTGACTCTTTGACTTTTCGATACGCTTTTGACCATTCGTCTTATTCAAATTATTTTTGTAAATATCATTTATTTTGTTGTGATTTGTTTTATCAATAGAGGTACTTTAGATATGTCTTTTTTTTTACATTTTTGTATTAAATTTTTAAATAAGACGAATGGTCAAAAACGTGTCAAAATGTCAAAGGCGTCAAACAAAAAAAGCGGAGGGAGTACCTACAAGTATTAAATCCTGCTCCCCTATCTCTACAACCTGGTGTGGTTCTTCGCTTATTAGCTGTTTAAATTTAAAGTATGGACCTATTGTGGCAACAAGACTACGAACTACGATTGAAATGGCGTATTCCAAAGCTTCTACTAGAAATCAGTTTCAAGAGCATGTTTCTAGTAGGGATTTTAGAGCATGTAAAATAATATTTCTATAAACCATGTTATTATATAGAACAAATGAATACACATTGATGTAAATGAGAGTGATGAAAAGTGGAGAATTGGGTGGCCTGCTATATATAATCGGTTGTAGCACGGGATCAATGAATACTATATGCAGAGAGAAGTTGTTTTTAAATATATATACCATTGGGTGGTGGCTTTAAGATTGTCTATCGGTGGCATAGATAATACTATATATAATGATCATATGTTGGGGATGCACACATACAATACACAATTCACTGATACGAAGACTATACAAAATTCAATCCCCTCGTCTTGTATATAGTGAATTTTGAGGATAGTTCAATCAACAACTAGCAGCTAGCGGAATACTCAAATCGACATGCACACTTGACATAACGATTTATGTGAAAAAAAACCCCTCCAATCAAGAGAGGTAAAAAAATCATGGTTGTATCGAGTACATTCCAAACTTCCTCCACTATTAGCAATAACAAGTGCAAATGAAGTTTTTTCTATAACCTCTTAAGGTACATCACAGCAACATCACGATCAAGATAGTTGTTGATACAACACCAAAGCAAATAACAACAAGAGGTACCACTTTCGGCTCAATCAAAGATCAAACAGAGTGACTGCAATTTGTCCAAATTAGAGTTTAGCTCATATCTTGCAAACCACAAATCCAGACCACATGAATCTTGCTAGGAACATACTTCAAGGAGTTTTGAACATGATATATGAATTTCAGCCCCATTTGGCAATGTTTGATCCTCAAACACCAAATCTATAAAGTCATGCCCTATTGAAACTACTACAACTCAGGTTGACAAACTTCCCTTCAAATCAGGTTCTCCACTAGCCAAATATTTGATCCAACTATACAAATCAGAGAATAACAAATGTAGGAAAAATTGCACAAATAGAGCCGATCGACCCAACCATGTTTGACCCTCTGACCAAGGACTGGACGAAGATTGTGCAAGATGAATCAATCTGGACAGGATGCACTTGAGTATAGCTCAACCTGAGCAAGACTAGGATTTTATCCCCCTCCACACCTCTTTCAATAAAAAAAAATCTCAACCATCTATCTTGGTGGTATCCATTGGCTCACACCAAACCGTCTAGAGCTCTTGGTTTGTCTTGTTTCTTCGTGATGAGGAAATTTAGCCCAACATCATATACATGTGCTCTACATGTCTAGGAAAAGAACAATGAAAACATTACCTATAAATTAAATGTTTGGCTTTTAAACCTTTTTATCGAATTCACCATAGAATATGATGTGTGGACCCCAAATATATATGTTCCTCTAGTAAAGGAATTATCTAGATGATATTTTTGAAACAATATATATAGCGAGAATGAAAACAGTTAAATTTATAAATGCATGACTTTATTTTTTTTGAAAAATTGGAACCTTACAAATTTATTCAAAAAGAGGAGTAAAATACATAAAAAGGGAAAAAGCTCAGCGCAGAGCACCAAGCCACTACTGCAACGCAGCCGCTAACACCACGGACTAAGGTCGACTACCTTGCCCTCGTGGCGACACCGCCATGAGGGCAACCCTACAATACTGCACCAAGACAGCACAGATAACACCTACAACCACCAGCCAACATCGACTACACCACCCCACCCCCACTCAAAATAGAAACAAAACCAAGACAACATAAAAAGGCAATCCAAATGACGACATGTGACAACACCTTCCACAATAACAAGAACCATCGTCATCGAAAGCAAACGACTGGATCTTCATCTAAAACTTTGGAGGGGCGCCTTGTAACTAAGAAGGGAACAACGCCAAATAGTGTTGCCATCACCGGCGCACAAAGAGAACCGGGCAAGGCTTTGCCCTCAACACACCATCCCTCGATACTATGCTGGAAGGGCTGCAAAAGGAAGAACACCATGAAGCACATGTTATCGACCACCACCACCCTGACACCTCCATCGTAAACCTACCAGACTACCACACACAGCCAACCCAAAACGCCTAACTCCCACAAGGACCGGTTGCCTATGAAATCATATGCTTGACTTTAAAAACACATGTTTCTCCTACCCTCGACATATGAAATTTCCCTCAATTCTTAGATAAATTCAATATTTTGTTGAAGTTCATGTAAACTATTGCCCTTGAAATGAAACCCTACTCATACAATCACATTTTATAAAACAGTAGATTTTGCCATCACAAAGCCAAGGTAGTGTGAGGGCACCAATAGGTTGGTTGGGTTGGAGGGACCAAACATCATTCTTGTCATCGATACATATCAGGTCAGGGTGGCTTAAAGAGGACGCTAGGTTGGCTCAAGTGGAGTTGTGACTTGGACCCAACCATCCCACACCCTAACCACTTTCACCTAAACCTGTATATAGGTTGGGTTAACTTCAAGGTTTTTGGATCATTCATGATAGGATGCTAGGAATGGTTCCGTAAGCAAGTGACAGAGGTCATACACTCCCACCTTGATACTCCATGCCAGCCCCTCTTTTTTAAGCTCAAGATCCTGTTCTTTTCAGCTTAACGACTTATCTACGTTTTAAAAAGACAAATGTTTTGAGTTTTTTAAGTCCATTTTTCGTTGTTTTGAAGATGGGTCCTAACGCTTTAAAAAGCAAGTCAAATGAAATAGATCCAAATCTCAAGACTACCTTGAGAAGCTCTCGAAATTCAGGCGTTTCAGCCGTTCAGCTGTTCAGACGTTCAGATCAGCTCAAAAGAACACGAACTAAATGTCAACTAAACTAAAAATATCAAAATTTACCATTTTTATACAAGTCATATGTTTTAACACTTTGTATTAATTTCTTCGGGTTTTTGAGCTATCTTTAGAGAAAAGTATTTCTATTATATTTTTTACCTTCTCTAATAGAGTACTTTTTTAACTGGAGTAGTACTACCTCCGGTTGTAAAATAAGTCGCCGTTGAATTTTTTTTTAGACAAAGGAAGCTTTACTGATCTCAAAGAATTACATCAAGGAGGTACAATCAATCCAAGACCACAACCGGCCTCTGCATAGCTAGGATGCGCACAGCCAAAAACTAAAAAAAAAGAAAAAAAAGAAAAATGACAAGACGAAAACAATCCTGTCGCAGCAAGCTACAACACACAACTAAATCTTCAGAACCGAGCACCACCAAAACAAACACTTAGACTACGATGAAGGCTCTCCAAAAGCAACGCCTCCAAGAAGGAAACGACACTAAGCATGCCGTCGTTGCCATGGCCCAAGCAGTAAAGATCAGACCATAGGTTTTCACCCTGTAGAGCAAATTCATCAAACTCTAGACAATGCCTTCAACAAGGGAGCGACAATGATGCCGCCATTGCCAGGTACAACCAGCTAAGGTCGGACCTAGAGATTTCTCCCCGGAGTCAACGAACCGGTACCCAAAAGCACCGCCAACCGAAGTCCCCCAATGTTGCCTCCCCTACAAACCAAGCCAGCGCCATCATAACGCCCAGTCTTGACCAATTGCAAACGGCCACAAACTTGTTAACAAGCATACCTTCTTCAGATAAGCACCCCACAACAACAGAGACGCGAGATAGCTAAAGGGCACACGTCTAGAATCCGTAGGAACCATCTGAAGGCGAGATGAGTCGTCCAAATAAGCGAAGCTGTGAGTCAAAGTCAAGGTGACCTCTGCCACCGGGCCAACAGGACTACCACTGGAAAAGATGAAGATGTTGCAAGAAATAGTTGCATAGAAGCCACTGCTGTCAGATCGACGCGGATCTGGAGAGGAGCCACCTTGCTGCTCCATCCCGATGGCGAGACGCCGGCGGACAGCGCCGTGAAGGCCCGGCGGCAGCCACGGGAACGGCAGGCCTAAATCACAGCAGCCGCCGCCGCAGCCGCCCTTGGGGAGGGGCCGAGCTCGAGGACGCTACAGTAAAGAAGCCGAGGTGGACGCAGGCGGGAGGAGAAGGAAGCGCTCGATGGGGCGGCGGCGGCGCCGGTGGCTAGGGAGGCGCTCGAGGTGGAGGAGGCGCTCGGGGCGGCGAGTTGGAGGAGGCGACTAAGGAGGAGGCGGCTAGAGAGGAGGCCGCGAGGTGGAGGAGGCGGCTAAGGAGGCGCTCGGGACGGCGGCGACGGGGCAGCGGCGGCGAGGCGCTCGGGGCGGGGCGGCGGTGGCGGCTAGGGAGAAACCCTAGCCGCCAGACGGGGAGGGGACAGTATTTACTCATGAAGTGCAACATTGAGATTGGCCGTTGAATGTTGGACACACCTTTGACCATTCGGCTTATTCAAAAATTTAGTGCAAGCATAAATAAATATAAGTAATGCTTAAAGTATCTTTAATGATGAAACAAATCACAACAAAATAAATGATAACTTACATAATTTATTGAATAACATGAATGGTCAAATTAAGACATGTGCAAAAGTAAACGGCGATTTATTTTATGACCGAAGGGAAGGGAGTAACTTTTTACTAACCCTAAGTCAACAAAGAAAATTTTTACTGTTTGCCCAGAAAAAATCACGCAAACGAAAAAATGCCCAAGGTGTCGGCGCAATTGCAGAAATGCCCCTAGGCGCCCCCGCCCAGGGCGCCAAGCAAGCCAGGGCGCCCCCGCCCAGGGCGCCAAGCCCCTAGGCGCCCCCGCCCGGGGCGCCAAGCCCCTAGGCGCCCTCGCCCGGGGCGCCAAGCCCCTAGGCGCCCCCGCCCAGGGCGCCAAGCCCCTAGGCGCCCTCGCCCGGAGCGCCACCCCCTAGGCGCCCTCGCCCGGAGCGCCCACCTAGGCGCGCCCGCCCACGGCGCCAAGCCTAGGCGCCCCCGGCCAGGGCGCCAAGGGCTAGGGCCCCCCCGTCCGACACCCAGGCCCCCAACCGACACCGACTCGTTTCGTCCGCATTCACCTCGGATTCCTTCCCACTGTCGTCCGCATTCACCTCGATTTCTTTCCCGCTCCACATCCCGAGACGATTTAAAGCCCTATCACATCTTGCCTGCCACGACGCCATCACATTGTGCCTGCCAGCCAGGAAGGAGGTGAGCACTCTACTTGGCTATAAATAAGTGATCGCTCGCTAGTCGATTTGCATGCAATATATTTGGGCAGTGAAATTTGAAAACAATAGGAAGAAGTGACTGTTTTTAAAATTTAGTGTTCGAGGGTATGGCGTTCCCACCCTACAATATTGCACCAAGACAGCACAGATAACACCTACAACCGCCGGCCAACATCGACCACACCACCCCACCCCCACTCAGAACAGAAACAAAACCAAGACAACACAAAAAAGGCAATCCAAATGACGACATGTGACAACACCTTCCACAATAACAAGAACCATCGTCATCGAAAGCAAACGACTGGATCTTCATCTAAAACTTTGGAGGGGCGCCTTGTAACTAAGAAGGGAACAACGCCAAATAGTGTTGCCATCACCGGCGCACAAAGAGAACCGGGCAAGGCTTTGCCCTCAACACACCATCCCTCGATACTATGCTGGAAGGGCTGCAAAAGGAAGAACACCATGAAGCACATGTTATCGACCACCACCACCCTGACACCTCCATCGTAAACCTACCAGACTACCACACACAGCCAACCCAAAACGCCTAACTCCCACAAGGACCGGTTGCCTATGAAATCATATGCTTGACTTTAAAAACACATGTTTCTCCTACCCTCGACATATGAAATTTCCCTCAATTCTTAGATAAATTCAATATTTTGTTGAAGTTCATGTAAACTATTGCCCTTGAAATGAAACCCTACTCATACAATCACATTTTATAAAACAGTAGATTTTGCCATCACAAAGCCAAGGTAGTGTGAGGGCACCAATAGGTTGGTTGGGTTGGAGGGACCAAACATCATTGTTGTCGTCGATACATATCAAGTCAGGGTGGCTTAAAGAGGACGCTAGGTTGGCTCAAGTGGAGTTGTGACTTGAACCCAACCATTCCACACCCTAACCACTTTCACCTAAACCTGTACATAGGGTTGGGTTAATTTTAAGGTTTTTGGATCATTCATGATAGGATGCTAGGAATGGTTTCGTAAGCAAGTGATAGAGGTCATACACTCCCACCTTGATACTCCATGCTAGCCCCTCTTTTTTAAGCTCAAGGTCCTGTTCTTTTCAGCTTAACAACTTAACGGCTTAACAGCTTAATGACTTATCTACGTTTTGAAAAGACAAATGTTTTAAGTTTTTTAAGTCCATTTTTTTGTTGTTTTGAAGATGGCTCCTAACGCTTTAAAAAGCAAGTCAAACGAAATGGATCTGAATCTCGAGACTACCTCGATAAGTTCTTGAAATTCAGTCGTTTCAGCCGTTCAACTATTCAGCCGTTCAGATCAGCTCAAAAGAACAGGACCTAAATGTCATCTAAACTGAAAATATCAAAATTTACTGTTTGTATACAAGTCATATGTTGTAATACTTTGTATTAATGTCTTCCGGGTTTTGAGCAATTTTTAGAAAAAAGTATTTATATTATATTTTTACCTTCTCTAATACAGTACTTTTTTAACTGGAGTAGTACTACCTCCAGTTGTAAAACAAGTCGCTGTTGAATGTTGGACACATTTTTGACCATTCGTTTTATTTTCAAAAATTAAGTGCAAGCATAAATAAATATAAGCAATGCTTAAAGTATCATTAATGATAAAATAAATCACAACAAAATAAATGATAGCTTACATAGTTTATTGAATAACATGAATGGTTAAAGACATGTGCAAAAGTAAACGGCGATTTATTTTTATGATCGAAGGGATCAACTTTTTACTAACCCTAGATCGAAAGAGGGATGGACATTTATGGAGCCAACAAAAGCATAGGCCTCGAGAGCAGCACCCCAATTCCATTCCACATGGACAAATCGATGCATCCCCCTCACCCCGCGTCACCTATCTCGCTACACGGGCACCTACAAGCCACCCTACAGTACCCTTTTCTATGCTCGCACCACCTTGATTGGGCACGAGTCCCCCCTACTCCGGCACACACCCGGACACCCCCTCCCGTCGTGCCAAAGACCCCGCGGCCATACTCCCGTACAGCGAGCGTACGGGCCCTCGAAAGTCGAAATCAATTATGGGATTAACTCGAGCACAGTCGACTGGGCCCCTATAGGGGTGCCCAGGCGATTTTCTGGGCCGTTGGATTAAGATCCAACGGCCCAGATCTCTCCCCCTTTTCTTCCCCCTCCCTCTCTGGCTCTCTCCCGACCCGATCCCCTTCTTCCTCCGCCCCTACTCCGCGCGCCTCGCGCCCCATCCCCGCCGCCTCCTTCCTCCGCCCCGGCCGGCGGCGCCCTCGCCGCCGGCCGCTCCGCCACCCCAACCTCCCGCCGCCACGCCTCCCCCGCCCACCCTAACCTCACCGGCGCCCTTCGACCCCCCATCCACCGCCGCCCGACCGCCATCTCCCCCCTCCCCCGGCTCCGGCGGCGCCGCGCCGCCTCCGCCGCCGCCCTGACGATCCCGACCAACCGCCGATCCGCCGCCGCCCCGACCTCCCTCTACACCCGGAGAAACCCACATATTCCCTAACCCGAACCCCCGAACCCTAAACCCTAACCCGAACCGGCCGGCGGCGAGCTCGAGGACGGCGACGGCGAGGGCGACGGGGAGCTCGACGGCGGCGAGGTACGCTCCCTCCTTCCCCCTTCCTCCTCCCCCTTCTTCCTCCTCTGCGCGAAGAACAGGGCAGTCGCCTGGGCGGGTGATTTGCCGCCCAGGCGACTGCCAGGTAGCAAAACCGATCAATTATACTCGGCTCGCTCGCGTGGCGAGGCTGCCGCCTCGTCCCTGTCGACCCGGACCAAACCTGCATGCTTCAACATTGGCCGCAATGCTACACCGATCTCGGCATCGGCGTCGGGCATCAGGTGCCGGCCGCGCGCGCATCGCACGGGCCGACGAAGATTTTCCGCCGAGGCGAGATGCCGATGGGGGCGTCCGGTTCACGACTTCACACGTGCCGCGCGTACGTACGTGTTCGTCTTTGCTCCCGCCTCCTTCGCTTGTAGAATTGCATGTTGTACTCTTTTTTTTAGTTTAACATCCTAACGGTTTAACAATTTAACGACTTATCTACGCTTTCACACATGCTTTGATTTTTTATTTCTTTTTTTTGTTTTTATAAGGTAGTTTTTAACGTTTTGAAAATCAAGTTAAACAAAATGAATCTGAATCTCGAGAGTATCTTGAGAAGCTTGTCAAATACAGTTATTTCAGCCGTTCAGCTATTCAGATCAGCTAATAAACAGGACTACAGTAGTTGCCCAGCTCCGTCGTGCTCTCTGATGTTCCCTCTTCCGATCTGCATGTTGCGTGCCCCCTGAGAATGAGATGGACTCGCGGGCGCGCTGATTGATTTGATTGCATGAGGGGAGGAGGAGGAGGAGGGGAGCGGGGATTTGTCATTTGTGGTGGAAGGATGGACGCAATTTTACCCGTGGTCTTTGGCGTGGCCGGTGAGCGGTGACAAGGGGAGGGAGCGCGGCCACTCGCTCGCTTGCTCGGGCTGGGCAAAATCTCGCGTGGCATGATTACATGGAAACGATGTTTCATGATGGCCATTAACGGTAATGTGAAAACCAAATGCCCGCCCGATGGATGTGGCGTGGCATCGCGATAACTGAAGGCCGGTTTTTTTTCGTCTTTCTTTTTTTTTTTTGTAATGAGTGGTGTATTTACTAGGATCAGATCATGTAACTCCCGCCTCGCTTGTTTCAGCTGAAAGTTGCTGAAAACTTTAATCTGAAAAAATTGTGAACCCTCGAAATACGTTTTAAACAGTTCAAAAAATTATTTTAAAAAATATTTTACAAACCACATGAAAAACTATTTAAAATCATATAAAACTAACTACAAAGTATTACATCATATGGTTTATTAAAAGTAACAAAATTTTATTTTATTTAATTTAATCTGAAACAAACAAGGCCTCCATCTAGGAATCTGTTACAAAAGTAATGATAATTAATTTTTTAAAAAATAGTAGTGCACACAATTTAATACATTCGTCATTCTAAAATAGTACTCCCTCCGTTAAAAAAAAGGCACGATTTGACTTGGCAATCTTCAAAACTATATCTTAATGCTTAATTTCTCTTATCGTATATTTTTTTTAATAACAAATTATGACTATCAAAAAGTACTTTATGAATCCAATGATGTTATTTAAGCATCACAAAATCTACATATTGCTGAATAAATTATTGATCAAATATTAAGAAATTTGAGTCTTAAAGTGTGTGTGCATCTTGTATTTTGGATGAAGGGAGTAGTCGTTTTGGACATGTACACGATATTCAAAACGTAACTTTGACCGCTATGAGCCACTATACTTTATCTATAAAATGCAGTTGAATTATAATGTTAAGGAAGTTTTTTGAGACAAATCTATTTATATGAGTACTATGTGCCCAATTAAAATAGATTTAAAACTTTTTACAAATAAAATTTTAAAAGTTTAACTTAGGACAAGTAAAACGACTAACGATGGCGTGTTGCTTCTCTTGATCTAAACCCAAGTCATCGGTTGGGCCGGGCTGAGTTTTGGGTCGGGCTTGGAAAAGCCTGGTCCAGCAGGACCAAGCCTGAGCCTAGCCCGGCCCGACGCTCCAGGCCCAAGCCCAGTTCAAAGCCCGAAAGCTTGGCCTGAAAGCTAGAAGCCCGGCCTGGCCATGGCTTAACACGCATTTTTTCCGGGCTTGGGCCTGACCGGTGGCTGGGCTTCAGACCGAGGGTCGAGCCCAGGCTGGTGCACCTATTGGCTCGGCTCGGGTCGAGCTTTTTGGGCCAGGCTCGCTGGTCTGCCCATGAACGGGCCTATCTCGATCGGACAAGGACCTATGGTGGCGAGTGCTACAACGACAATTAGAGGCATTTGGATTGTCACTTGGTTCGTTGATTTAATGGCCGGTTTCGCGGTGAAGTTCAAGTTTTGCAATTGGTTTCGACTGGTCAATTTAAGACTAGTAGTTTTGATAGTTGTCCTTATTCTCACTAAAATCATTGGATGTTGTGCTTTCGATTTGTCTACTTTTATGAAACCCCACGAAGGTTGTTGATCATCTTCTTTGTGAGGATTTTCAAAATTTTAACTGTCAATGTTTTTGGGTCATCTAGTTGTTTTGAGGCGCAGTGGTTTCTTTTCTTTTCTTCTTGTCACTTTCCTTAGTGTGACATTTCTTGTCAATTTTTTTAGTTTCAAGCTTTGTATTAAAAATTTGTAATAGTTGTATGCATCCCTAGTTGGTGTAGAGGTTAAAAGTTTCTTCCATTATCTAAAAAATATTTGGGGCTGAAAAATATTTGAAACAAAGCTGCTATAACATTTAAATTAAAATAATGAAACATTAAAAATAAGCTGCCGAAATATTTGAACGACAACACTGAAACAAACATTGGAAGTAAATTATTGAAACATTTGAATAAAAATACTAAAACATTACTTTGTTAATGATGAAACATGACATTTAAGTTACTGAAATATTAGAAGTAAATTGCTTAATCATTTGAATTAAAACATTCAAATATTGAAAAGCTTCTAAAACATTTGAGTTGGTGCATCGAAACATTTGAATGGAAGCTCTTAAACATTAAAATATAAACACTAATTGCTCATGTGCTCGTCAAATGTCTATAAAAGAAGAGAGGAAGTAGAGAGAGATTTCATTGGATGGGTATTCTGTAGAGTTCACTTACGCCACTGCATTAAACGGACGCGACCCGTTCGATCGATGTCGTGCGTGCTCGGATGTCTGAGGTTAAACATTATTGTTAATAGTAATACCTTAGGTTTTAAAACTTCTATCAACACATATCTTCACACTACATTTCACTGTTAGCTACTCTCTCTATCTTTCCCTCTAAATTTTCTTCATATTTTACATTGCATTATACAAGATTTGTTTTCCTTCATCGGACACTCTATTCAAAGGTACAATATTTTAGAGTGTATGATGCTTTTAGAGGTGAAATATTTGTGACCGGAGGGCCCTCCGTCAACGCGTGCGCCTGCTTCCTAAAGCGTGACGGCGACGTCACTGCGGAAGTGCTGCGGTCGATCTATAATCTCACCCCTCCGGCCCCCCTCCTAAACAAGAACGCGGCCGTGAGCTCGACCTTTTGGCCGGTAAATGGACCTGGAACCCTGCTCATATATATGTGCCTTCTGACTTTGCAACTTTGTTTTTTCTGTTACACGGGTAGGGATAAAAGCTACCTAGCTGATGCTCCTGCCGACCACACGAAAAGGTTAGCGACAAAAGGTCAGTTACGTCAACTGTACACGCGCACAATCGTTTTGATTTTGCTCCATTTTTTTTTTTCCTTTGTAGGCATCCAGAAGCTGGTCTTCAGAGGTTTGATAATCGGTTTCTAAAAAAAAAAAGCTTGACACGTGGAGTTATTTAACTCTCATTCGATTTTCTGAATTGTAGATCAAACACCTCTATAGGACACAAAAGATTGAACAAAAACATCTTAGTACGCGAGAAAATCGACTAAAATTTCTCTAAAAATCAGTCGCCTGATGATTAGCAAAAGAAAAAAAAACATGTTGATAGGACCAATAAGGCACATAATTGGTCTTTATCGGTTTGTCCATCGGCTGATTTTTTTAAATGCAAATCTAAGTTTGCCAAAGTCCATTCAAATGTTTCGAATTAGCAAGAAAAACGAAATTAATATATTTAAATTTGACTGAAATTCTTCAGCAAATACGACAACGTTCAGCCGATATATAAAAATTCATTGAAGGCGACTAATGAGATCAATTATCGCTGACAACCGCCAATGATCGGCCGACGAAAAGAACACTAGGTCCTGTAACTTCAACTCGAACGCCCGGGCCATGCCGGCATGGGATGCGTACGTGCTGAATGATCACTGAGATTTTCACTTGTTTATCAGTGCAACTGTGCAACGAGAGGTGCTCTCGCTTTCGCGTGGTAGTGGAGGAGCAGTAGAGTGGTACCCGTATATGTGCCCGTATGGTCAGTGTTCGTTTTCGGCGCGAGAAGGGCACCTTTTGTTTCGGCCTTTTTTTTTTATGTGCGTCCAAACACCAAGTGCAAGTAGAGGTATATGTAGAGCAGATCAGCAGAGTACGTGAGCTAGCTAGCTAGCTGCATCGATCAGAGGCCATAGCTGAAACCGATGGTTAACCAGCTCGTTTATATCCTGAAACATCAAGATTACTAACTTAGGTAGCCCGAATGCCCGATCGTTCGTTGAGATCAAAAATCAGTACTTAATAGGGAAGTGGCTCGATAGATGTATATATATATTAGACTGTCGGCGGTTTAAAAGTCATGGGAAAAGATGATGTAATGCGTGCCTGTGATTTAATCACCACCATGTATGCTTACTGGTGCACCCACTGAAACCCACTGTCACTTACATGTAAGAGCGTTCTCTTGCTCGATCTATCTGGTCGGGCAAACAACTCCAATTAGATATGTGTGACCTAACATTATCAAGGCGGCCTAATCCTTATTAATTGGCCATGTTGTGCCCTTGTTCACTCCATCCATGGCTCCGTGCACACCGTACGTAGTTAACATGGTTTTCGCGAAAAGCTAGCACCGACGCTAGCAAATTAATCTTTGCCTTTTAATTAATTTCCTTTCTAGCAAAGGCAGGAAGAGATGCATCTGCTTTATGATATCACATGTTTCTGTATGGACGATCAGCTTTGGATGCCCCTCGATGGAGAGCGAGCACGAGCACACTGAACACCTCGTTTTAGCAGGCTGCAGGCTGCACCTTGATTCTGAGGACCATAACTCAACTCCGAGAGACTATTCTAGTTCTAAAGGGGAATCTGTTGCCCTTTCCTATTGCGGCAGTAAGTTTACATGCTTTAGATTAGCTGCCAAGTAGGCAACTTGCCGGCTGGGAAGCACAAAATGGACTTGCCAAGCTACAGAGTTGAGCTGATGTATTGGTGCCGAATCCCAACCAAACTATACAACCGTGCGTGCCTGATGTCTATTTAGTTTTTTCTTTAAGCTTGATTTTGACACGAGAATGTATAGTACAGGTGGATTAGGTTCCTTGCTCTGCTTTCACTCGTAGTACTATCACTTGCTCTGCTTTCACTCGTAGTACTATCAGCGTTCTTTTTTTTATTCAACGCCTTTATCTTTTTAACATGTTTTTCGACCATTCGTCTTATTCAAAATTTTAGTACATACATATAAAAAAATCAAGATTAAAGTATTTTTAATGATA
>SPJY01015834.1:3591-19286 GCA_005191435.1 Raddia distichophylla
TTCTCCGAATCGGACGCCGTCTTGGAGAAGGTGTTGCCGACGCAGATCGTGGCGGCGTAGTGGAAGAAGTCCTCGCGAAGCGGAAGAAGGAAGCAGCGAGCAGTCGCGCCGAGCGCTTCCCAAAAACCTGATTCGCCTTACCCGATGCAGGAGCTCGAGGGCGATCGGTTCCGGAGACCTGCTCTCCCAAACGTCGGTGCACGCCGGCCCCAAACGTCGGTGCACGCCGGCGCATGGGATGGGACAACCTAATGGTGGTAGCACAGGAAAAGAGAGAAAGACAATTCAGAAAGAGGCTCTTCCCTTACTTGGGGCTGAGCCTTCTTTCAGATGTATGGATCCCTTAGGAGGAGGCATTGGGTTGCTTATATAGGGGATGAGAGGGGGACTCTCCCTCACAATTAGCAATACGGTACTAAACTACCATGCCTTCCACCAAATGGGCATCATGCATACATGGGCCTTTGAGATTTTTCAGAAATTATTTAATTATATGGGCCAAGACTCAATAATTCTAACAGTTTGTAACACCAACCGGGCCTTTTATGACCGGAGAGTCCCGGTTGGTAACATCAATCGAGACTAATACACCCCAGCTGTCATGTGTCGCGCGAGGCGACCAATCGGTCCCGGTTGGTGGCACCAACCGAGCCTGAAAAGTGGCCTACGGCCTCGCTGCCGTTGAACCGGGACTAAAGTTAATCTCAGTCCAGGTTTGATGTTAACCTGGACTGATGTGCCGGGATGGAAGAGCCGTTCCGTAGTAGTGAAAGCCTGGCCGAATCATTTCTTACAAGATTCCCTTCAATTAATTCCTTGTCTGCACACATAATACTTTCTTTATGTGTGCATTTCTCTGTTGCAAATTTGGTGAACTTGGTGAATCAAGGTCTGTAATGATTGAATGCTCTTCTGTAGAATCCGATATCGGTAGTTCCTTGTTGCAGTAGTAATATGTGTTTTTAATGGATCGGTTCATGGATGCCAATTGTGAGCTGTTGTGATTCTATATTTATTCTAGTCCTGAATTAATGCAGCGTGAAAATATTTCTTCAGGGGCAACACATATGATACGCTACTCCAAACTCCAAAGAATGACATTCTAGGATTTGCCACTGCAAAGTTTATGGTTTGCTACTCTGAACATGAATCGTTCCATGATTTGTCACTTTTGCCATTTACGTGAGTGCGACCAAATTCATTCCCAAACAATATGTATCAACTTGTAAGTTTTTACATGTGTATAAAAATACACCTCCCAAGTAGGCCAAAAAAAATCCAGTGGTTTCTTGTGCCCATGAAAATACACTTGTGTATTTTTACAAGTGTAAGAAAAAACAGCATTGCTAAGCAGGGCCTGTCTTTTACCCCTATAAAAGGGATGGCCATGTATCTTCTTTTGGCATCCAATCAAATGAATCAAAATTGAGAGTAGATCTCATAGGCGGTGGCTTCGATAACAGCCTAGACGCTAGTTTCGACAACAGCTCATCTCGCCCGCGTCAAGGGCCGTATCACAATCAACTTATTCCGTTGCAAATGTTCCTATATGAAACTGAGAGGACTAGCACAAAGAAATCAGAGCAATCACATTGCAATGGAAGGTATGTGCTTTTTATGGTATAATTACACATTTATGAGGTCAGCAATGGATCATCGGGTTAGCTACACATACATTTTGTCACATGGAGCCCATAAAGATCTCAAGGTTTTCTTCCAAATTTCTTAGGCTATCTCCAACAGGAACCCCTAAATTTGATCCCTTATAGTCTCATATACAGATTCCCTTAAACAAAATCCACTCCCTATATTTTTCTCATCTCCAACAGTGTCCCCTATATAGAGAATTGTATAGGGGAAGGAGAGAGAACCCTTATATATAAGGGATTGGGGAGCAATCCCCTATTTTAAGGAATGGTATAGGGAGATCTGTTGAAGCACGTAGGGGGAGAATCCATCCCCTATTTTGAGATAGAGGATGCTTTAGGATGTGCTGTTGGAGACAGCCTTAGGCCTTGTCTCTCGGGCCTCAACCCATTAGAGCTTGTTTGAATATACGGAGGTAGGAAGGCGATGGCCGGCGCCGGCGCGTGGTCCCGGGAGCCTTCAGGATGATGACATCGACCACCTCCTGTTACTTGTAGCAAGGCCTTCGGGGCGCTCCCCTTCCAACATCGTCCCGCTGCAAAATTGTCTCTATATATAGAGTACGGATACGTTACTCCTAGGTGTATTATAACTATAATACACCCACTTTTTCCACCCTCTGATCTGCCCTTCCCACACGACGCACACCCTCCGATCTGCCCTTCCTGGGCACGCGAAGCGCGCCGGCGACGGGAGCCGGGGCTACGCGGGAGGCGGGGCAGCTCACGGGAGGGCGGCGAGCAGGGCGACGCTGTAGGGCAGCGTACCGGGGAGGGCGGCGTTGCAGGGCGACGCTGTAGGGCGGCGCGCAGGGGCGGCACACAGACGGGAGCTACGCAAAAAGGCCGTAGTAAAGTCGACGTCGAGAGCGCTCAGGAGCAGGTCGGCGACGATCTGCTGCATGTATTGGCCCCCTGTTGCTGCTGCACGACGGTGACTATCCCAACTTTACCACACCAAGCGAAGTCGATTACTGATGAGTATGTCTGAACCAACACAATTGGCCCCCGTCGATGATGATGTTGCGTTGGAAATCGTCAATCCAATTGCTGAAGAACAGGTTTACTCGCAAAAATTTCCCCAATTCCACCCTCCTGTATGCTTTGCTATCAAATTTGAATGCGCATATATCTTTACTACAATAGTATGTAGATGTTTTTCACACATGCCTAATATGTTTTACTACATTTTTTAAATTACGTTGCATATGTACTAAATATGATTGATTACACATACTATGCAGTAGTTTGCTCATGTACTTACTGTGCTTTACTACAATATGTATAATTGCTGAAGGACAGGTTTACTCGCAAAATTGTTCCAATTCCACCCTTCTGTATGCTTTTCTATCAAATTTGAATGCGCATATATCTTTACTACAATAGTATGTAGATGTTTTTCACACATGTCTGATATGTTTTACTACATTTTTTTAATTACGTTGCATATGTACTCAATATGATTGATTACATATACTATGCAGTAGTTTGTTCATATACTTACTGTGCTTTACTACAGTATGTATAATTGTTTAGTACAATTGTTTTTATCATTGATATTTTTTTATGGAGGACATGAAATTTGTTCCTTGTGTTGGGATGATCTTCCAATCTCGAAAAGGTGGGCTTTGGCGTGAGACTTGACAAAGGATACACATCTAAGAAAAAAAACAAAGAGACCATGAAGCAATTTCTTTGTGCAAGCTCTGGTGTGTACAAAAGAAAAACCCCTGGGACACCTGTACGGAATCGAACAAGCCAACGTTCTAATTGTATGGCTAGAATGAAAGTTCAGATGACAAGTAGTGGTGATTGGGTTGTAAAGAAAGTTGTGCTTGAACATAATCACCCCCTTTTTCCATCACCGGGGAAATCAAAGTATTACAAGTCGCACAAGAAAGTTGACAATGAAGTAATGAGGGTAGTGAGACAGTTGCAATACAGCAATATAAGTCATGGGCGTATAATGGATTTCCTAGAAAATCTATATGGAGGACCACAGAATATGAAATTTACATCAACAGACATAAAAACAGGTTTGTTTTGCTTTTTTACTGCCGGTATTTCTCCTGTTTACTGCAACAGCATTGGTGTCTTTACAAGAATAAAAATAGTCTTCTAAAAAAACATTTGTGATGCGCAGGAAAGCTGAAAATGTTCGAGTAGAAATCGCAAATGACATCGAGAATACTTTTGCCTGGTTTGCTGAGATGAAGAGAAACAATCCAAAATTCTACTATGAAGTAGAACTTGATGAGAAAGAGAGGTTGAAAAACATATTCTGGGCAAATGCGAGCTGCAGAGGCGCGTATGAACATTTTGGTGATGTGGTTATATTCGACACAACGTACAAAACAAATAGGTTCAACATGCCCTTTGCACCTTTGCTTGGTGTGAATCAACATCTACAAACTGTTGTCTTTGGGTGTTCACTTTTACACGATGAGAAGGCGGAGACGTTTTCTTGGCTGTTGACAACTTTCTTGAAATGCATGGGAGACAAACACCCAGTTGGAATTTTAACAGGTACTGCTTCTTTTAATCAGTAAAAATATATGAAGTTTTTCTACACAATAATGCTTGTATTTACTACACGGTGGTGCTTGTTTTTACTATGCAACTACACCTGATAGGTACTGCTTGTTTTTGTTGACTTGTTTTTTAATGTTTCAGATCAAGACCCCGCAATGGAAAAGACGATCAGGCAGATCTTGCCGAAGACACAACATAGGTTGTGCAAATGGCACGCCTTAAAGAAAAACAAGGAACGACTATCACAGCTTTACCGTCAGAATGAATCCCTGAAGCATGAGTTGCATGAAGTTATCAACAACACAACTACACCAAATGAGTTTGAGAAAGCATGGCGAGATATGATCGTACGAAATGAATTGCAAAATTCCCCCGTGATGGCATCTTTGTGGATGGATAGAAGGAGGTGGATCCCGGCATACTTTAAAGATGTTTTCTTCGGCAACATGACATCAACGCAGAGGAGCGAAAGTATGAACTCTGTTCTAAAAAGACACTTTGTTGACCATAGAACATCTTTGCAAAGATTTGTTCTAGAGATAAACAGGTGCATTCAAGCAAAAAGAGAAGCAGAGGATCAAGAAACCGTTGCACAGGAGGTTTGTGATTTACTGTATGTTGTTCTTCAATTTTTGGTTAGGCATGCTTTACTACTCACTATAATCTTCTTTACTTTGTACTTTTCAACACATGAATTGAACTTTGGAGACAAATTGCAGGGGAAAGGAACTGTTGCATCACGATACAAGTTTGACGAGCAAGTCAGTAAGTTATACACTAGAAGAGTGTATGAAAAATTGAAGCATGAACTTTATGAAAGCACTGCATTTGAAATTGACTCAGTCAACGATGATGAATTTGGCGGTAAAACATATACTATTAAGCACCAGGACAATGATGAAAGACCTTTGTGGGCACAACACATGTTTTCTGTGTATGCAAATGTTGAAGATGGGACCTACATGTGTGAGTGCAAATCATGGGAGCACCGGGGGATGTTTTGTGCCCATCTTCTGAAGGTAAGTATAAAAAACATCTTTACTGCCAAAAAGATTAATGAGTGTGTAGTTGAATCAAAAAGTAAAAAGAAAGTGATGTTTTGCTACATTGCAGGTTTTCTGTCATATTAGCTTGCGCCACATTCCAGAAAACTATATATTGAAGCGGTGGTCAAGGACTGCAAGACTGGGGACAACATTTGATGACCATGACATAAAATCTGTAATTGATGACATTGAGCATGCGTCGGAGCAGTATCGCCACAACATCCTGTTCGAACAGGCAATGGAAATTGTTCGTAAAGGCGTGGTGACAAATGATCTTTTCCAAACAGCAAAGGAGACCATGTCACTGCTACAAAACCGACTTGATGACATTGCCAAGATGAACCAGGAGCATGTCAATGAGGGAGGCACAGAGCCGGGCCAAGTTGAGGAAGGCACAGAGCCAGCACAAATTGAGGTGCAAGTTGAGAGAGTGCTAGTAAGTGCTGTTATAAAGGAACCTGAACATGTGAAGAACAAAGGGAGAACAAAGGAGAAGAGATGGCTAGACCCGATTGAGAAACAACCGGCTAAGGTGAAGCAAAGGCAATGCAAGAATTGTCATGGGTATGGTCATAACTCCAGGACATGCACCGGCACCCGTGCTGTGTAGAAAAAAATATTAAAATAACAGTTGCAAAAATACCCATAAAACTTTACTACTACGATCAAGTTGTCTTTACTGCTACATGTAATGAGTCTTACTACTTGACACAGAATTTTGTCTACAGTGCTAATGTGTATGTTTATATTTTCATACAAATATAAAAACGATATCATTTACATCAATGTGTGTGTATGATGCTGTGCCATTTACAACAATGCATGTATGATGGTGTGCCATTTACAACTATGTACGTATGGTGTTACTATAGAAGTCGTATGGTGTTACTATAGAAGTCATCTGGGTTTTACTACGTGTATGTTGGGTTTTACTACGTGTATGTACGTATGATGCACAACAAAAAATGTATGTATGTATGATGCTATTACTACATTGGTCGTGTGAGTTTTGTTACGTTGTGCCATTTACACATTTGATACTTTACTATATGGGATGACTGAATTTTACTACATAGGCTTTAGAATTTTTCTGTAGTTCTTTTTTATAAAATTTTCCATACAAGAAAAAACACTACCATTTAGATAAAAAAGGATAGATAGTAACAAGAGTGTGCATGTACGATGCTGTGCCATTTACAACAATGCATGTTATGATGATCTGATTTTTACTACGTGTATGTTGAATTTTACTTCGTTTATGTACGTATGATGCACAACAACAAAAAATGTATGTATGAGTGATGCTATTACTATATTGGTCGTGTGAGTTTTGTTACGTTGTGCCATTTACACATTTGATCACTTTACTACATGGGATGTCTGAATTTTACTACATAGGCTTTAGAATTTTTCTGCAATTCTTTTTTATAAAATTTTCCATACAAGAAAAAACACTACCATTTAGATGAAAAAGGATAGATAGTAACAAGAGTGTGCATGTATGATGCTGTGCCATTTACAACAATGCATGTTATGATGATCTGATTTTTACTACGTGTATGTTGAATTTTACTTCGTGTATGTACGTATGATGCACAACAAAAAAATGTATGTATAAATGATGCTATTATTATATTGGTCGTGTGAGTTTTGTTACGTTGTGCAATTTACACGGTTGATACTTTTACTACATAGGAGTCCTGAATTTTACTACATATGCTTTAAAATTTTTCTGCAAATCTTTTATATAAAATTTTCCATACAAGAAAAAACAGTACCATCTAGATGAAAAAAGGATGGATAGTAACAAGAATGATGATAGACATTGGTTTTATCATTCCACAGTGCATAACCTAGATCATTGCAGCACATCAAGTAAGATCATTACAAAAGGACTGCAACTCATAAGCCCTCATTGCATCACATCCCCCGCCAGGTCCTTACATGGAGAAGTTCTTACATCAAGACAGTAGACTACAATATTTACAAAACTTTTCATAGTTTGCAAGTTTGTAGCAAAAGTAGTTAGGCCCGGCCAAAAACTACACTAACTTGGGCTTAGCAAACATAGCCTCTCTCAGTTTCCTAATTTCTTCATGGAAATCATCTTTGGTCTGAACCGGAAGTTCATCAAAAGCACAATTCACTGGATGGAGCACCAACTGAAATGCATAGTGCCCCCGATATGACATAATGTCCCTCTGCATCATAGGGGAAGACAAAAAAAAAAGAAATATTACTAACAAGTAGAAACCTTCAAAAAAAAGATGGTATGATCTTTACTCAAATTTGTAGCATATCTGTAAGTTGTCACTTACCGCAGACACATCTGTGTGTAGGGAAGTGCCGTCCCACAACTCCATGTATTGCATCACATGAATCCCACAGTCAGTTACCTTCTTCTGTTTAAGCATATGAATGAACATAAACGGCCATTTGGTGAAATCTGGGCAAGCTGGACAAATCCGCACAATGGCGGCATGCAATCTATCGATCTGCACATGCGGAAAAATATTAGTTACTTCATAGCAGAAAGTAGCTTTACTGACTCAAAGACTATTACTTTACATTGCTAATGAAAAAAATTAGGAACATACGAGGTCTTCCTTAATCTGATCATGGTATTGCTTGGGATCACGTTCCAGTGCATCGAAGATATCAACACATTTATGCAACTTAGAAATAACATATAGAGTCCATTGTTTCTTGAACAAAACTGGCACGAACAACTGGATAGAGCAAAAAATTGCAGCACTTGTGAGTAAAAATAAAAAAAATTATGAAGTAAATATAAGTGTAATTAAAGCATATTTACTACTAACAGACATGTGCTTTACTACACATTTATAATGCAACATATAAGTTTTCATGCACATATAAAGTTTAACTACAAAAAAAAACATAATAATTTTGTATGCAAAATTATAAGATGAAGCTACAAAATAAGAGAAGCCTAAAAGTAATTCTTTAATATTTACAAAAGCATGGTGCTTACCAGACCCGAATCATCCAGCTGATAGCCTAATTTGTTAGGGTGCAAAATAGCGTCTAGGCATGAGTCGGCCCAAGTCCCCTCCGCTCTCGAGTGATATTCCAAAATAGTTGCCTTAGTAAAAACAAGTGATACCGCTTAGTAAAACACAGTGATATTGTGGGTGCACAAAATGAACATGAATGAACCCTCACCGAGACATCTGTAGGAAGCATCCTTCTGAACCCATGACACCCAACACGTTGTGCATCATCATATTGTATTGATTTTGCGAGAACATCAATAAAAAAGCAATCAACTTGGTTGCCCTCAGTAAAGGAATTCCTTAGGTCATGCCCATTTGCAACACGGCCGTCTGCGAGACGCACAAATGGATGGCTGCATAAAAAAAAAATATGGTTTTTGTCATTACTTGCAATGTAAAGGTTTTTTTAAAAAAAACATGCACAAATATCACAAACAGGGGGATTTGTGTTAGTAAAGAGAATGCGTGTTAGTAAAGAGAATACCTCAATGTCTCATCGCTGTACTTAGTGGTGAGTGAGTGGTAAAAGAACATTTCTGTAGCAATATGGAAGTTGCTAGGTGGAGTTTTGGTCTTGAAAGGAGATATGTATTTGGGATTAGGCTTCCTAACCCTCTTGCCTCGTCCCAAATTCTCCACGTCATCAGATAGACTAACTTTTTGCTTGAATTGAATAGCAACATCTATTGCAGATGGAGCTTCAACACCCTCGGCTACACCCTCTACATGTGCCATGGCTGCTAGAAATAAAAAAGAGGGAATGTTTTACTGAACTCTTTAAATAGTTGTACTGACTAGAAATAATTGTTTTACTGCAAAATACATTACTAGAAAAGTACTCCGTTACAGATGGCGAGAAAAAAATGACAATACCAGTTATTTGATGGCTTGTCATATGAGCAGCCGTTGCATCATCATTGTTGGCTACAATATCTGTAACTCATGAAAAAACAACAAAACAAAAAATGTTTTATCTGTCAACAATAAAAAAGAGCTAAAAAGAATGCTTTACTACATGCTGCATCTAGTGTTACTACATGCTGCATCTAGTGTTACTGCATCTAGTCTGTTGATTACCAATAGTATCAGCAGCCACTGTGACATCATCCTTTCCGCGTACTGTGACATTTGACACATGCAGAAAAAACCAGTCAGAAAAAATGTTTTCTAGTGCAGGTTGCGTCTATTGTTGCAAACCACACTTTTTACAACTATGGCTAATGAGAAAAACCCTACAAGCTCTTTAATTACCTGCAGTTATCTTTGTCATTCTGGATAGCTTTGATCATTTGTTTGACCAAAGTTTTTTGCTTGCTCTCAATTTTTCTCTCAATTGCCTTGAATTCTTTTCCCACCTCCGCATCATAGCGGCTGAAGAGTCTTTCAATCTTCACCATTACTGCGTCACTGACTGTGCCTTGAAACTCACCAATATGGTCCATCAACCTCGAAATTACAGGTGCATCTGGATTGGTGCTGGTAGGATTATTTGATTGTGGTGCTAATTCTTGTGATGCACCCCCTATAGTGAAAGCATGCGACCTATGAAACGCATAGCAAGAATTCTCCCATCTTCTCATCTACAAAAACACAAAACACATGCAGGAAAAGTAACTCAAATGACTGTTACAGTATCATAATTTGATACTTTTACTACATAGGAGGCATGAATTTTACTACATATGCTTTAGAATTTTTCTGCAATTCTTTTTTACAAAAATTTTCATACAAGAAAAAAACACTACCATATAGATGAAAAAGGATGGATAGTAACAAGAGTGTGTATGTATGATGCTGTGCCATTTACAATAATGCATGTATGATGATGTGCCATTTGCAACCATTCGCAACTATTTACGTATGGTGTTACTATAGAAGTCATCAGAGTTTTACTACATGTATGTTGAGTTTTACTACGTGTATGGACGTATGATGCACAACAAAAAATGTGCTTATGAATGATGCTATTGTAACAATGTTGAACAACAATGGAAAAATGACATGTGGACTTACCGGGCAACACCCAAACCTGTGTTTGTCATTATTGGATGGCAATGAATCCGCCTTAACAAGATCTTTTATATTTGGTCATCGAAACTATGAATCAAAATTTATTTCGAAAAACAATCTAGAAATAAGTTTGAACTGATTAGTTAATGCTTCCACGTTTCTAGGCACCACGTGCAGAGCCAATTACCATCGAGTGCCCAAACAAGTTATTTTCAGTTACTTCTGATTACTGTCGAATCCGTGGCCTTTAAAGCTGGCTCGTTAGACCCCCCAAACCGACCCTGTGTAGATTAGACTAATCTACACGCATGAGTAGTATAGGCTCACCGTATATATATATATATATATATATATAGTACGGATACGTTACACCTAGGTGTATTATAACTATAATACACCCACTTTTTCACCCTCCGATCTGCCCTTCCCACACGACGCACACCCTCCGATCTGCCCTTCCCGGGCGCGCTTCGCGCGCCGGCGACGGGAACCGGGGCTACGCGGGAGGCGGGGCGACTCACGGGTAGGGCGGTGCGCAGGGCGGCGCGGCAAGGCAGCGTACCGGAGAGGGCGGCGTGCAGGGCGACGCTGCAGGGCGGCGCACAGGGTGGCGCGCAGGGGCAGCGCACAGGGCGGCGTGCAGGCGGGAGCTACGCGAGAAGGCCGTAGTAAAGTCGACGTCGAGAGCGCTCAGGAGAAGGTCGGCGACGATCTGCTGCACGTATTGGCCCCCTGTTGAGCGGATCTGCTCCACGACGGTGACTATCCCATCTTTACCACACCACGCGAAGTCGATTGCTGATGAGTATGTCTGAACCAACACAATTGGCCCCCGTTGATGATGATGTTGTGCTGAAAATCGTCAATCCAATTGCTGAAGAACAGGTTTACTTGCAAAAATTACCTCAATTCCACCCTCTTGTATGCTTTGCTATCAAATTTGAATGCGGAGATATCTTTACTACAATAGTATATAGATGTTTTCCACACATGCCTGATATGTTTTACTACATTTTTTTTAAATTTTGTCTGCAGTGCTAATGTGTATGTTTATATTTTCGTACAAATATAAAAACGATATCATTTACATCAATGTGTATGTATGATGCTGTGCCATTTACAACAATGCATGTATGATGATGTGCCATTTACAACTATGTACGTATAGTGTTACTATAGAAGTCATCTGAGTTTTACTACGTGTATGTACGTATGATGCACAACAAAAAATGTATGTATGTATGATGCTATTACTACATTGGTCATGTGAGTTTTGTTGCGTTGTGCCATTTACACATTTGATACTTTTACTACATGGGATGCCTAAATTTTACTACATAGGCTTTAGAATTTTTCTGCAATTCTTTTTTACAAAATTTTCCATACAAGAAAAAAACACTACCATTTAGATGAAAAAGGATAGATAGTAACAAGAGTGTGCATGTATGATGCTGTGCCATTTACAGCAATGCATGTTATGATGATCTGATTTTTACTACGTGTATGTTGAGTTCTACTTCGTGTATGTGCGTATGATGCACAACAAAAAAATGTATGTATGAATGATGCTATTACTACATTGGTCGTGTGAGTTTTGTTATGTTGTGCCATTTACACAGTTGATACTTTTACTACATAGGAGGCCTGAATTTTACTACATAGGCTTTAGAATTTTTTTGCTATTCTTTTATATAAAATTTTCCATACAAGAAAAAACAGTACCATCTAGATGAAAAAAGGATGGATAGTAACAAGAATGATGATAGACATTGGTTTTATCATTCCACAGTACATAACCTAGATCATTGCAACACATCAAGTAAGATCATTACAAAAGGACTGCAACCCATAAACCCTCATTGCATCACATCCAGCCAGGTCCTTACATGGAGAAGTTCTTACATCAAGACAGTGGACTATAATATTTACAAATCTTTTCATAGTTTGCAAGTTTGTAGCAAAAGTAGTTAGCCCCGTCCAAAAACTACACTATCTTGGGCTTAGCAAACATAGCCTCTCTCAGTTTCCTAATTTCTTCGTGGAAATCATCTTTGGTCTGAACCGGAAGTTCATCAAAAGCACAATTCACTGGATGGAGCACCAACTGAAATGCATAGTGCCCCCGATATGACATAATGTCCCTCTGCATCATAGGGGAAGACAAAAAAAGAGATATTACTAACAAGTAGCGTCCTTCAAAAAAACAGATGGTATGATCTTTACTTAAACAGATGGTATGATATTGCCAAAAGCTAACCTTCTTTTGGCAATGAGTTTCTTGGATCTTAGGTTTCCATGTTTTGTCCGGCAAGCTTGGGCATGTTTGAACAAAATCATCAGAGTCATCTTCATCTATGATTGGCACCCTATCAACTTTGCATGCCCTCTTCCTAATAAATCTCTGCATAAAAATATATAGATAAAACTTTACTACTTTTACCATAACATATTTACCGCAAATAACACAAAACAATACCACATGCCCATCAAAAAAATAAAACAGGCACATTTACATTAAACTACCACTACCAAAGCATCTTTACTACCACTACCAAAGCATCTTTACTACCACTACCACTACCAAAGTCTTTACTACCACCACCAAAGCATCTTTACTACCACTACCAAAGTATCTTTACTGCATAAAAGTCTATTTTTCATAATTGGAAATTGACAAATGTACCTTTGTAGGATTAGGAGGATTAGAGTCATCTGATATTGCATCCTGAACATTAGCCTTCCTCTTGAGGCTTGATACCTTCGTTTTGCCTATTACCTGAAATTCATCAACCACATATATAAAGACATGAAAATTTACTACCACTAAACTTTGCATAAAAATTTCTGTTATAATGAAACTTTGCATGCCCTCTTCCTAATAGTTCTCTGCATAAAAATATATAGATAAAACTTTACTACTTTTAACATAACATATTTACCGCAAAATAACACAATAACAATACCACATGCCCATTTACATTAAACTACCACTACCAAAGCATCTTTACTACCACTACCAAAGCATCTTTACTACCACTACCAAAGTCTTTACTACCACTTCCAAAGTATCTTTACTACAAATACCAAAGCATCTTTACTGCATAAAAGTCCATTTTTCATAATTGGAAATTGACAAATGTACCTTTGTAGGATTAGGAGGATTAGAGTCATCTGATATTGCATCCTGAACATTAGCCTTCCTCTTGAGGCTTGATACCTTCGTTTTGCCTATTACCTGAAATTCATCAACCACATATATAAAGACATGAAAATTTACTACCACTAAACTTTGCATAAAAATTTCTGTTATAATGAAACTTTGCATGCCCTCTTCCTAATAGTTCTCTGCATAAAAATATATGGATAAAACTTTACTACTTTTAACATAACATATTTACCGTAAAATAACACAAAACAATACCACATGCACAAAAAAAAAAATAAAACAGACACATTTACATTAAACTACCACTACCAAAGCATCTTTACTACCACTACCAAAGCATCTTTACTGCCACTACCACTACCAAAGTCTTTACTACCACTTCCAAAGCATCTTTACTACCACTCCCAAAGCATCTTTACTACATAAATATCCATTTTTCATAATTGGAAATTGATAAATGTACTTTTGTAGGATTAGGAGGATTAGAGTCATCTGAAATTGCATCCTGAACATTAGCCTTCCTCTTGAGGCTTGATACCTTCGTTTCGCCTATTACCTGAAATTCATCAACCACATATATAAAGACATGAAAATTTACTACCACTAAACTTTGCATAAAATTTTCTGTTATAATGAAACTTTGCATGTCCTCTTCCTAATAGTTCTCTGCATAAAAATATATAGATAAAACTTTACTACTTTTAACATAACATATTTACCGCAAATAACACAAAACAATACCACATGCCCATAAAAAAAAAATAAAACAGGCACATTTACATTAAACCACCACTACCAAAGCATCTTTACTACCGCTACCAAACATCTTTACTACCGCTACCACTACCAAAGTCTTTACTACCACTACCAAAGCATCTTTACTACCACTACCAAAGCATCTTTACTGCATAAAAGTCCATTTTTCATAATTGTAAATTGATAAATGTACCTTTGTAGGATTAGGAGGATTAGAGTCATCTGATATTGCATCCTGAACATTAGCCTTCCTCTTGAGGTTTGATACCTTCGTTTTGCCTATTACCTGAAATTCATCAACCACATATATAAAGACATGAAAAAAAAGCAACTGCAAAAAAATGCATTGTAAAAAAAAAGCAATGTATTATTGCAATAATTAATACCTTCCTATCCTTTGAACCAGTATTGGCATCGTTGGCGGCATCATTGGCACCATCTGTTGTGCCGCCCTCCTCCCCATGGAGCTTTGAATGTCCTAGTTCTCCCACATCCACACCGTCATTCTTACCAACATTGTTTGGGGAGGCTGCAGTATGCTGTTTGGCAACATTGTCGGTGTCTTCTGATCCTATAGGGATCAGATCCAAAACTATGGGTTCGGCAACATTGTCGGGGCTTCTGAACCAACAGGGATCAGATCCAAAACTATGGGTTGACTAGCAACAATCTGTAGAGGATTTTTAGGTGAAAAATTCGAGTGGACTGTGACATGTTGCTTCTTTTTTGCCTTAGATTTCTGCTTGTCCATCGCCACAAAGAACTATAAAAAAAAAGAAAACAGCATAAGAAAAACTATTTGATTACTACCAAATGCTTCACTACACATTTAAAAAAGAAAAGAGGAGTTCACAAAAAAATAGATTCATTAAACAAATTTGCTAGTAAACGTGCAGGAGATTAAACAAAACGATTTACTAGTGAACAAACCAAAATTCAAATGCAGGATATTACAATAAAGATGCATACACGGTTGCAGTAAAAAAGAATTATTCAATTACACCTTATTATCCATCTATTCATAAGCAAAGCAAACCAAACGTAAATTAGTACCAACAAAACCATTTACAACATGTTTACTGTAATTTGTAAAACGATTTACTACTGAACAAACCAATTTTCAAATGCAGGAGATTATAGTAAACGTGCATACACGGTTGCAGTAAAATAGGTGAGCAATCTGGTTCATATCATAAACAATGCCATGTACGAAGCAAAAACAATGAGGAAACCAACCCCCATTTGGATCAGATCAGGTGTGAGGCAAAATCAGTTCATGCCATTACAAAGTTCATGCCGTGATACATGTATGAGGCAAAATCAGTGATCAATAATTAATCTACTACATGCCATGGATCAGGTTGGAGAGAATCAAGCAAAATTTCAGACCATTACAATTTACATATGAACAAGGGGGGATTTAAGTAGATATGCCATACCTCCGGATCTAGACGGAGAACTTGAGGTGAGCTCGCGCGGGAGGAGGCCGGCCTGCCTCGTATCCAACCGAACTAGATGGAGA